>CM067299.1:10374121-10906738 GCA_034231615.1 Meghimatium bilineatum
AACGTACGAATATAATTGAGAAAATGACATATGAAGACTTGTTTTGATTCTGCTGATATTCCATTACTGTCGATAGCCACATATTTGGAAACCTACTGGTTTTCCATGCAAACTTAAATCTTTTGCTGCAATTGGGAGAATTTTTCCAGAATTTATTTATTACCCAGAACACTCCAACTCTCAGCGGTATACAATGTTTTTTTTTAAAAACCTTATACACAGAGGGGTTACATACATAATTGTATAGATGCAGTTCTCTAGGTTTCCATAGTAGGAAAGTCTAACAATATAAACAAATATGGTGGTTCGTGTTGCATGTCGTGGTGACTGGATTACCAGACCTACGATCTTCACTATTTGTTGATAGTTGTAGAGCTCTGATATAACCAATTTGTACCAACTTCCACGGTTGAATGTTGTATACCGCATCAAAATTTTACTCAACCAGAAAAGCAACAACAACGAAATAAACTTGCATGGTAGTACGTCTCACAACATTCCTATTAGTAGTAGTAGTAGTAGCAGCAGCAGCAGCAGCAGCAGCAGCAGCAGCTGCAGGAGCAGCATCAGCAGCAGCAGCTGCAGGAGCAGCAGCAGCAGTAGCAACAGGAGCAGCAGCAGCAGCAGTAGCAGCAGCAGCAGCAGTAGAAGCAGCAGCAGCAGCAGTAGCAGCAGCAGCAGTAGCAGCAGCAGCAGCAGCAGCAGCAGTCGCAGCAGCAGCAGCAGCAGTAGCAGCATCAGTAGCAGAAGCAGCAGCAGTAGTAGCAGCAGCAGCAGCAGCAGTAGCAGCAGCAGTAGTCGCAGCAGCAGCAGCAGCAGTAGCAGCATCAGTAGCAGAAGCAGCAGCAGTAGTAGCAGCAGCAGCAGCAGCAGTAGCAGCAGCAGTAGCAGCAGCAGTAGCAGCAGCAGTAGTACCAGCAGTAGTACTAGCAGTAGCAGCAGCAGTAGCAGCAGCAGTAGCAGCAGCAGTAGTAGCAGCAGTAGTAGCAGCAGCAGCAGCAGCAGCAGTAGCAGCAGCAGCAGCAGCAGTAGCAGCAGCAGTAGCAGCAGCAGTAGTAGTAGTAGTAGCAGTAGCTTTAGTAGTAGTAGTACTTGTTGTTGTATCTATTGGTTATGGGTTACTTATGATTTTCTGAGCACAATTCTTGAAGGTAATGTATTTCTTCAAAGCTTTTAAGATAGTGAAAGGGTTCAGAAGGCGTAAATTGATTTCAATGTACTCAGGTTACCCAACATGTACTCCGTCCCTCTCAAAGAGTCGGATTATTAAAGAAGTCTCCTAAACAGACAAATCTAACTCTCTTAGCGATGTGGTTTGAGGAGAAATCTCGTAAGAACGTTTCTTCTTCTTCTTCTGTGTTCAGCATCTGCAGTCATTTTGTATTGTCAGGGCGAAGTCTACTTTCTTCTTCAGGTCAAAACGGCTGCCCCATAGCTTTTGTCTCAAATCTATATCCTCTAGTCAGGTCCGCTGTCTCTACTCACTGTATCTTGGGTTGTCCTGAAGTATTTGTTCAGGAGTCTGGGCTCCGGATCCACATGGCCATACAACTTAATAACGTGTAAACTTAAGCTCAGATGGAGACACCATTATGTTCAAGACAATGGGAGTAAAAAAACCGTACTGTGATCTGCCTTATATATAGTAAGAGACGACAAAACAGATATTAGGGTGCAGTTAGCTGTCTTATTACTGAGATAACTGACCCAAAATGTCATGCTGAAATTGAATATACCTGGATGAAAATCGCAGATAATCTTCATAGATGTGAACCCTAACATAATGCATTCCGTTATTCCAGCTAAATCGTGTTAACCAATGGGAGATTGAGAATGAATGCAAATAGATGTTTTTAAGTCCAGTAATAAGTCTGTTCATAGTTTTAAAGAGCATACGTGTTCCTCCACCAGGCATATGTGTTTTATCAAATTGGATGTTACTTATGAATTCTTCTTCTTCTGCGTTCATTTTCAAGCTCCTGCGGATTATCAGGAAAAAGTCTAGATAACATAACAAGCTGTGACATGATTTGCAGCTTGACTGCAATATATGTGCCTCTCTGTCTGACACGCCCGACTTCAGCTTGTCTTCTGCGTTACTGAGACACTATATAGAGGTGCATGGCAGATAACAGTGTCACTATTCTTTGTTCTCCATTCGGGTCATGGCGACACACTGAGACTTACATCTGAATCACAACGAATTCCAGTATTTTTAAATATCAAAATTGTACAGATACGTTTAAATACAGAAAGTGTACGGAGTCGTTTAAATATGAAAAGTATAGATATACAGAACAGGCAAGAACAACATTCAAAAAAATGAAAAATATATTGTGTAATATGACCTTGTCATTAGAGGTGAGAAAGAGAGTTCTAGAGTGCTATATAACTACTATACTAACATATGGATGCGAATCTTGGACAATAAACAAATTGGAAAGTGGGAAATTAGAGGCAATAGAGATATGGTTTATAGAAGAATGCTGAGAATACCATGGACCGCCAGAAAAACTAATGTAGAGGTGTTGAAAGAGTCAAATGCGAAACGGACCTAAACCAATAATATGAGAAAAAGATAATCGTTCTTTTGTTGCCACTTCATGAGACAGGCAGGTGTGGAAAACATAGTCACAATAGGCAAAATTGAAGGCAACAGAGGCAGAGGGCGACAACGTGAGAAAATATTAGACAGTTTAACAACCTGGCACGGCAGGGAAACAACAACGATCTTGATACATAATACTGTGGACGGAGAGCTGCTGAGAGTCATGAAAGCTTACGCCAGACGTCATGACATCTGATGATGATGATGATAATTATACGTTTAAATATGATAAGTATACAAATACGTTTAAATATGATAAGTATACAAATACGTTTAAATATGATAAGTATACAAATACGTTTAAATATGATAAGTATACAAATACGTTTAAATACGGAAAGTGTACAGAGCCGTTTAAATATGAAGTGCAAATATGTGGAAAAAGGGTACATATAAGTTTAAATGTGAAAAGTGTAGATACGTTTAAATATGAAAAATGTTCAGAGCCGTTTAAATATAAAAATGCACATGGCGGTTTAAATATTAAATCTAGATACATGAAAAAGTGTACAAAGACATTTAAGTATGGAAAGTGTACATAGCGAGACGTTTAATTACAAATAATTTGACTAATTGATGTTTTATCTTCACCAGAATTAGGAGAGGGAAAGACCTTCACACTTCGAAATGCGTTAGCCAACCAGAGTGGTCAATATGTTTGTTTAGGTGACAATGGACTGACGCCAGTAGGTCGAGGCAAGACACAGTTGACCATCCTAGGTAAGTTACATGTTTTTAGATACACTAATCATAGATTTTGGATAATTATTAATTATAAACAGATTCAAACAGATGACTTTCCCATACATTCTCAGGTTTCCGTTCCGTGAGTTTATCCACGAGTGTCAGATTTCATGTCCCATTCAGATGTATATGATGTGATCTTTAGGGCTTTCCAGAAAGGAAACAATCTACCACCTCACATTGGTCACAGTTATTTAATTACCGGTAGTTCTTTGTATATATAGGTTATCATCCCCACATCGTCTAACAACATCGTCTTATCTCCCATTATCGTCTTATCATCACCACGGGGTGCAAAGGGAACGCATTGCTCTAGGCGGACCCAGGGTTAGCAGATAACCAAGATCCCAAATGTACCTCCACGCGGTGCACCCTGGAAACAGAAATACAGCAGCTCGAGCTGATTCTGGCCAAATAATTTGAGGATCGTGTCCGAAAATGTGGAGGTAGCAGATGGAAAGAGATTTGACTGCACAAGAGACAGACAATATCTCCGACACCACCAGCATCACCACATATAGCGACACTGTCGACATACAGTGAAGCTAGTCAGTCCAGTCCGAACATTGGAGGGGCGGCCAATGTAAAATGCACGTAAAGGTAGATGCATGGCGAGAGACAAATAGATTTCATACCGAGTACAATGAAACAATGAAAGGGCAGAACAGCGCTAGAGGGCAGCGCGAACTGCAAATATAAAGTGAAAAGTCTCTAGGAAAGGTGAACTACAAGCTCTGTCAGCTCGAGACGAGCATCTAGTTACCTGTGTTCCTTACAGACAGAGACCCAGACCCATCCATTGGCAGCTGGTAAAGCAAGAAGACCTAATCCAACTCTAATGTCGAGCCTTCATAAACCGGAAATATGCTCACGAAGAGAAAGGGTTCTGTTCCCGATGGGCTTAGGCAAGAAAGGGACAACGATGGTAGTCCTGGTCCAACTCTACTGTCAAGTTTTCCTATACCGGAAGTACACTTGCAGAGAGAGGGTTCCGTACCCGATGGGCTCAGGCACAAAAGTGATAACGATCTAGCCCTGGCCCAACTCTAGTGTCAGGTTTTCCTACACCGGAAATACACTTGAAGAGAGAAAGGGTTCAGTACCTGATGGGCTCAGGCGCTATTGGGACAAGGACGCTCAGCTCGAGAACGCCTTGCTCTGAAACGCGTGGTGTGAGACTAGAACTTGGACAAGGGGTACACGATGTCGGTGAATGACACCTCGGCTTAGAGGGCGAAAGAGCCAGGGTCCAACTCCTCAGTTGAGTTCTTCCCCTTAAGGAACCAGGCTCATGGATGAGAGAAACGGTTCAGTACCCAATGGGCACAGCACGTCCAATTACACGAGGCAAGTTCATAGACAGTGGAACACCTCGTGCGAGTCAGACGAGAGCAAAAATCATCTGGGCGAAGAGTCGCCACTACGCGTGTCTGCAGACAGATATAGAGGCTGTCACAGGCTAAGGGTAGCCCACTCGAATTGTCAAGGCATGCCGAAATCGGATGTGCTAGGCCTACAAGGCGCATAACGGTGGCACAACGTAACCACGCTCCCGGCGGAAATCGCACAGATATCCGTGATGGTTACAATGGTAAAGGTAAAGGTAGGTCCCATGGCATCTGCCGTCGGGGATGAAGATAACTCTTCATGTACTAAGCCGCAGCAACTATTAGGTGGGGTGGCCAGTTCCCTTCCTTGCTGTTTTTTTACCTTCCCTAACTCATGCGTCAGGTACTCATTTACAGCTGAGTCGACTGGAGGAGTGGTCGTGTCAAGTGAGAAATCACAACCCGGATTTTTTTTTTAATGTCCGGATATGGTTTCGAACCTGGCACGCTGTAACCAGATGACAGCAAGCAAGCTCATTATCCACTAGGCTACCGCGCTCCTCAATGGAGCGAACGAATGGTTACAATGGAGCGAACGAAAAACAAACAAACAATCATCACCACGTTGTCTTATCATCTCCCAACGTCGTCTTATCTCCCAACATCGTCTTATCATCTCCCAACATCGTCTTATCTCCCAACATCGTCTTATCATCTCTCAACATCGTCTTATCATCCCTAGCATTATCATATTTTCCAACTTCCTCTCAACATCTCCCAACATCATCTTAACATCTCCCAACTTCATCTCAACATCTCCCAACATCATCTCAACATCTCCCAATAGCATCTCCCAACATCGTTTTATCATCTCCCAACATCGTCTTATCATCCCTAGCATTATCGTATTTTCCAACTTCATCTCAACATCTCCCAACATCATCTCAACATCTCCCAACATCATCTCAACATCTCCCAACATCATCTCCCAACATCGTCTTATTCGACACGTTTTTTTCGACTTCATCAAATCTATAACTGCCTGTACTAGCTCATCTCTAGCATTTCTCAGTATGTCCCCACATCGTTTCCCCATTTCTCAGTATGTCATCACATCATTTCCCCATTTCTCAGTATGTCACCACATCGTTTCCCCATTTCTCAGTATGTCACCACATCATTTCCCCATTTCTCAGTATGTCACCACATCATTTCCCCATTTCTCAGTATGTCACCACATCGTTTCCCCATTTCTCAGTATGTCACCACATCATTTCCCCATTTCTCAGTATTTCACCACATCATTTCCCTATTTCTCAGTATGTCACCACATCACTTCCCCATTTCTCAGTATGTCACCACAGTATTTCCCCATTTCTCATTATGTCAACACAGTATTTCCCCATTTCTCAGTATATCACCACATCATTTCCCCATTTCTCAGTATGTCACCACATCATTTCCCCATTTCACAGTATGTCACCACATCATTTCCCCATTTCTCAGTATGTCACCACATCATTTCCCCATTTCTCAGTATGTCACCACAGCATTTCCCCATTTCTCAGTATGTCACCACAGCATTTCCCCATTTCTCAGTATGTCACCACAAGTATTTCCCCATTTCTCAGTAGGTCACCACAGTATTTCCCCATTTCTCATTATGTCACCACAGCATTTCCACATTTCTCAGTATGTCACCACAGTATTTCCCCATTTCTCAGTATGTCACCACAGTATTTCCCCATTTCTCAGTATGTCACCACAGTATTTCCCCATTTCTCAGTATGTCACCATAGTATTTCCCCATTTCTCAGTATGTCACCACAAGTATTTCCCCATTTCTCAGTATTTCACCACAAGCATTTCCCCATTTCTCAGTATGTCCCCACAAGTATTTCCCCATTTCTCAGTATGTCACCACAGTATTTCCCCATTTCTCAGTATGTCACCACAGTATTTCCCCATTTCTCAGTATGTCACCACAGTATTTCCCCATTTCTCATTATGTCACCACAGCATTTCCCAATTTCTCAGTATGTCACCACAGCATTTCCCAATTTCTCAGTCTGTCACCACAGCATTTCCCCATTTCTCAGTATGTCACCACAGCATTTCCCAATTTCTCAGTATGTCACCACAGCATTTCCCCATTTCTCAGTATGTCACCACAGTATTTCCCATTTCTCAGTATGTCACCACAGCATTTCCCAATTTCTCAGTATGTCACCACAGCATTTCCCCATTTCTCAGTATGTCACCACAGCATTTCCCCATTTCTCAGTATGTCACCACAGTATTTCCCCATTTCTCAGTATGTCACCACAGCATTTCCCAAAAACGATTGCCCAATGGACAACAACATATACATTTAATGTGCAGAATAGATGTCTCGGTAAAAGTACCTTCATTAATATAAAGAAGTTGTTAACATAATATCGTGTTCAGGACGAGGTCATTAACCCAAATACTTTGGCTGCAGAGATTTTCTAAACAATATTTATATTTAATAGGTTTCCCTTGCTTTCTGAACTGTCCCAATACTCAACTACATGTGGCAAAAATGAAACATGTAAATTGATCGCCCGAGAACGCTGACTACCTCAGTCACAGAGCCAGAAAATATTATTCACAGAAATAACATCTGTGTTATATCATATAGAGAAATGCATCTGTCTTTCTTTTCGCTTTATACCCTTTATGTCTTACAGCGTCAGGGGTAGAAGTTTTCTATGGAAATGGCTTTATGCCTTACAGCGTCAGGGGTAGAAGTGTTCTATGGAGATGGCTTTATGCCTTACAGCGTCAGGGATATAAGAGTTCTGGAGATGGCTTTATGCCTTGCAGCGTCAGGGATATAAGAGTTCTGGAGATGACTTTATGCCTTGCAGCGTCAGGGATATAAGAGTTCTGGAGATAGCTTTATGCATTGAAGCGTAAGGGGTAGAATACTTCTCTGGAGATGGCTTTATGCCTTTCAGCGTCAGGGGTAGAAGAGTTCTCTGTGAGTGGCACTGTCTGATGGTAGTCTGGAAACATGCAAAAACCAGTTAATCTATTGTTTTCTGATGTAATCCAGAAGTGGCATTGTGTTTGTTAGTATTCTGATGTTGTCGTTCTGACTCTGTCTCTTATTGTTACTCCGAGGATTTAACATAGACAAGTCTTTTCTGGTGTAACAAGTTTTCTTTTGGATTCTGCTGTAAGTGTCCATGTTTGACATTGGTAGCATAGTGATGGTATGATGATCGTTTTATATAGTACAGTTTTGGTGTTCATGTTCACATGTTTATTTCTGAAAATACGAGAAATCTGCCTCAAGATCTGGTATATGTTGCATACATTTGGGATTTCTTTGATGTTTTCATCATTGGATGATATGATGCTTCCAAGATAAGTGAATTATTTCACCTGTATAAATTGTTGATCGTATATTAAAACTGTGGTATTTCTTTCTGTATTTGCAATTGACATTACCTCAGATCAGCACGTGTTTATCTTGAGTTAAAGTCTGTACAGGTTGTGTGGAGTCTATGTATATGGCTGTAGTTGTTATTTTGTTGTTTGCTATTATTGCTTCATCGTCTGCAAAAAAAGTTCTCTCAGGAGGTTGTTTATGTTGTTTTCTTCGTTAGTGTTGGCAATTTACATATGTATTCGATATATGTGATGAATAACACGGAGATAGAACACATCCTTGTCGCACTCCAGAGTGTATGTGGAATTTATCTGAAAGCCCAACACTCGTTCTAACTGCACATTGACTACCTATGTAACTACTTCTACACAAGTTGATTAGCTGTTGTGAAACCCCATATTGTGATAGTATTTTCCAAATCTGTTGTCTGTCTACTCTATCAGAGGCTTTGTCTTGGTCGATAACGCAATATACAATTCTTTTCCGCCGGTTGTTTTTCTACGAGTTGTCCATGTGTAAACAAACACAATATACAATTCTTTGTTGCTTTCATTTGTTTTTTTCTGCCATTTGTTTGAGTGTAAAAATGGATCTGTACAGCTTTTGTTCTTACGGAATCACATGTGTGTGTTGTTAAGCTGTGCTTCTAGGTGGTCCTATATTTCATGATAAAGTTATTACATTTTTACCATGTCACACATTACCATTACTATATGTTTGAATTTCACAGCGCCACCAACACCAGCTCCAGTCCTGGAAACAACAACATTGTATGCTACGGTCCCAAGTGAGTGCATTTCTGGTTTAATATTCGCTTTAGTTATCCGCTTTTGGTTTTGTCATGTTATTGACACTTCATATCTGTCGGTCATGTCATCATTACACATTTTATTGACACTTGTCATATGTCAGTCATGTTATCATTACACATTTTATTGACACTTGTCATATGTCAGTCATGTTATCATTACACATTTTATTGACACTTGTCATATGTTAGTCATGTTATCATTACACATTTTATTGACACTTGTCATATGTCAGTCATGTTATCATTACACATTTTATTGACACTTGTCATATGTCAGTCGTCTTATCATTGCATATGTTATTGACATTTGTCACATGTCTAATCATATTATCATTGCATAAGTTATTGATACTTGTCAAATATCTAATAATATTATCATTACATATGTCATTGACGCTTGTCACATGCCAGTCATGTTATCACTGCATTATGTTATCATACGTTATTGACACTTTTCCCTTAGAACAAGACATTGTAAACTAACAAACAAGAAAATAAGGGAGTAAATACCCCTGCCCTCAAATACCCTTAACTATTTTCTCATTTAAAAAGTCATTAAGGAAAATCCGAAATAAAGCGTTGTTTAGGAAACAGCTTTTTTTAAAAAGATAAAATTTTATCTGTACACATGTGTAAATCTAGATATACAAGCAAGGACTAACTACGGTATTCCCCATGTCACAGTAGAAGGCGGTTGTAAACATACATCGCTGGGTTTTCCCATACAGTATTATATGTCTTCTAACTATGCTGGTGAAAATTGGCATAAGGACGTTTAACAAAGATTTATTGATAACACTAAAAAACATATAGAAAACTAATATGATTCTAAAGTCGCGGAATTAGGATCTAACAGGCCATTTGTAAAATACATGGTGATGCAGTGCACGTCTGTTCTGTGGACTACATCTTACTGGACTAGTAGGACCATTGTCACCGCAGGGCCATTGTCACCGCAGGGCCATTGTCACAGCGGGCCATTATCACCGTAGGGGCATTGTCACCGTATAGCCATTGTCAACTGGCAAAGGGAGGTTCTAAAATGCGACAACTTGATGTATCAATAATCATCAAGTGCCGTCTCCTCAACGAATGTTAGCTGCAACGGACCTCCAACATCCACTATCGCTTGCCTTGGTGGTGCACTATGCTAGACTGTGACTTCTCCATCTCGTGATGAGCCTCTCGCACTTGTGTCTCTGCCTACCTCTTGCTCACCTCCCCTCGACGTTACCCTCACATAAGGTTTTCAACAAGGTATCATGTATTTTAATATGCCCAAAAATACTTTATTTGTTTTATATTTATTTCCTGAAATGGTTATTCATACGAACTATTGTTAGAACCTGAGAAACCTCGTTGAAACCTCTTTCATATTCTTTCCGTGAAGTTCTTCCTATTCTTCTGTATATCCGAATCGCAAAGACGTGAATCATCTCTTGTAGTTGTCTGTTAATTGTCCATGTTTCTGAGCTGTGCATCAATGTAGAATAGATGTAGCATTTTATAATTCTAATTTTTAATTTGTTTCTAATTTGTTTAGATGTTAATATTTTCCACATAACATTGGTAGCACTTTTAGCCAATCATATTCTCCTTTTAACTTCAGTTTTACATTTGCCATCATTTGTGATTATGTGTACAAGATATTGATAATATTCTACTATAATATTATAATATTCTTGTAATATCTATTCATGTATTTTTATGTTTAGAACATGTTCTTTTGCGCTTTTGCATTATCATGTTTTTTAAATTTTTGAATGTTTCTGTGTAGTCCATATTCTTTACTTGATTTATCGACTTGATCTATTAGTCTTTGTATTTCCTGTTAACTTTCTGCTAAAAAGACAGTGTATCTGCATAATGTTTATTATTGTCCCACTGATCTGGAGTCCTAGCATTCCTTCTATATGTGTAAAATATTATCTGTGTAGATGTTAAGTATTCTATGTGTAGATTTTAAGTATTCTCTATGTAGATGTTAACTAGGCTGGATAATAAAATACATCATTGTCTTACAACTTGTTTTATTTCTAGGTGTTTAAGAGCAAATGATAACAAAATAATACTGGCAACGTTTAATTACAACCGCCTACTGCTGTGACGTGAAAAATCTTGTAGTTAGTCATTGCTCACATCTAGATGTCCATAATTTATAGCCTTAAATCAAAAGTTATGTTTATGTTTAGCTCATACCCTAAAACTCTCAAAATTCAATGTATAATATTTCAATCGTTTACCTACGCCATGAGAATCGTAATTTATCATGTTACTTCACCAGTTGCACCTCACTTGTATCAACAAGTTACAAAAGTAAGCCAACAACGTGGATTAAATATCCAGATTAAGTGTACAGCTATCGGCCTCCCACGGCCAATCATTTACTGGTCGAAGAATGCTGTCAGGTAAGTGAACGAAATCAACTGATTTTTTTTCTCATTGTCCCTGGTTCGAAGCCCGCTTGCCTCGTCTTGTTTATAATTGTTTTCCTCAGGGATCCTTGGGAATTATCGCTTGAAGTTACGGAGTTACGTTCTGTGAGTGTTACTCTCGCTACAGATGGCGTGCAGCTTCGTTCAAAAGGACGGAGTACATATGAGGCAACCCGGTACAATGCAGTCAGTCCTCTACGCATTTGAGCCTATTGAACCAACTGAAAATATTTCACGATATGTAGCATCCAAATGCACAACAGGCAGCATTTTATGGACTGGGTGTAGCAGTCATTCCAGCATTCTCTAAACGCCTGCTGATCTGAACTAGTCTTCAACGGTTGCCAGATAGCTGAAATTTCCTGTACCATATGACTAAACTCCTACCCTTTAATACATTTTCAAATTGACTAAACTATAAATTTCATAGTGACATTTCGAAATTGCCAAATTTATTACATTTGGCTATGAAGTGGCCAAATTCTGGCAATTCTGGCAATTCTGCTTCAAACTTTCCTGTTCTCTGTTCAGATTGTATGTGTTTTGTGTACTTCTACTATTTTATCTGTGTACCTCCTTAATGTGTTATATATACTGTCATGTAGTTTGATTAGATACATTTTTTAGGCAGGTTTACCTTTAAAAAAATGCATGTGGTTGCTTCTGTGGGTCTCCCCAATGGCACACTAGACATACCACCCATGCAACAGAAAACCTTAGTAGATGACTTGCCGTTATATTGAAGTTATCTTCTTAGAGAAGCTTCATGGCACGTCATCCATACAATTATGCTTTTATTTTGTTGTTGAAATGTGTTTCATGTTTACCTGAATATATATGTGGTTTGGAGGGAGCCAGGGATATACTGTGCAGCACTGGGGAGGAGGAAACTGACAGCACTGTTTTTTCCTATGGCTGAAATCCATCATAGAGGCACGGTGACTCAGGACGTGACAATCCTTTTGACTTGAACATTTGGTTGCATGCCTGGAGCAATAGAGAAGTTCGGCATAACTAGTAGTCAATTGGTGGCGGGGAATGAGCACAGTGAACCCTATCTTGGCTACAGTGGCTAGGAGCAGTGCATAGGTTTAAACCTACCTTCCTGGAGGTGTGATAGGTATTCTCTGGCTCTGTCTGGGGTAGGCCGAAAATCTACAGACTTTCCAGCAATATAATGCCATTTGATGGTTTAGGTCAAATGGCATGAACCCATGGACCGCTGGATCAGCAACCAACCAACCAACCTTTAAAAAAGACATTCGTCTGTTTTCCAGCGTAAATTTTCCATTTGATGAAAAATCAGAGAATCGTTTTTGTGTACAATCGTTAAAGGAGATGGTTTGGGGGGGGGGGGGTCGGTTGACCGAAATTTTGGCTATGTTCCTAGTACTAAATGTCATATTTTCATTTTGTATTGGGGGGGGGGAAGGATGTGAGCACATCCCCTTATCTACGGGTCTGATTAAGATATTACATTAATTGCTACACCAGACTTGATATTATTCTCTTTATTGTAGTGACCAGTGTGACAACCATGTCCTGGACTTCTAGCTCAGGGTGCACTGTCTCCTTTACGACACGTCGTAGGAGGCGACTATAGAAGTTGGGAGATATGCTGACAACCTGTTGCCTGTGAAATAATCATTGTAACTGTATATCTTGTCTGGATTTCTTACTCTTATTTTCTGTCGAATGGTTCCCATGAATGATGAGTGGATGCAGGCAAGTGGACATTGCAACATTGTCCTCTTGTAGCAGACTACTAAGTGGTGGGGAATATTAGATGTACTATTACTACAGATGGGTTATCAGATGTGACATAATAATAATGGGTTGATTGACAAAGATAGTCTACAGCAATCTTCGTGGGAAGTGATGTTCCTGGAATGACGATGCAATGGAATGTCTCCCTTCAGGGATTAGGCTTTCATCCACGTACACCCGTCCCATGTCGCGGAAGCATTCCTAATCTGAGACAACAAACTTTATACGAGTTTGGGTATTCCCTCCATTACTCAACTGTGAAGGGTGTGTGATTTGTCAGAAAATTTTGCTTTATCAGAAGTTGTCTGCTCATAGCAAAAGGGATTTCTTTATCATCAACATGGTCATTATAAATATCATCTTTGTATCGATAACTCGTACTTGACATTATTCCATTTATTGTCACATCACACTTGACATTATTCCATTTATTGTCAGATCACACTTGACATTATTCCATTTATTGTCACATCACACTTGACATTATTCAATTTATTGTCACATCACACTTGACATTATTCCATTTGTTTGTATTATAGCACAAGCTTCAAATTACATATGTATTGCTTCGCTCACTTGATATCATTCCTTTAATTGCTACATTACATATGATATGTAATAATTACTGTTGCCTGTAATCTCCATTCTAAAGACGAACAATAATGACATAACATCTAATTTCAACTTTCTAAGACTTTCAGACAATTATAAATACAAGATAACACAAGAGAACGCCAGACATGACACACTTCACTCTGAGTTGCTGGTGAGATCACTGACGGATCGAGACTTTGGCGAGTATCGCTGTGAGGGGAGCAATAAAATTGGGGAAAATTTTATTAAATTTGAAATTCAAGGTAAGTCTGATGTTTCTAAGTGTTTCATCCCATGTATCTGTCTTATATAGTAATGTTTCATCTCATGTATCTGTCTTATATAGTAATGTTTCATCCCATGTATCTGTCTTATATAGTAATATTTCATCCCATGTATCTGTCTTATATAGTAATGTTTCATCCCATGTATCTGTCTTATATAGTAATATTTCATCTCATTTACCTGTCTTATATAGTAATATTTCATCTCATTTATCCCATGTATCTGTCTTATATAGTAATGTTTCATCTCATTTATCCCATGTATCTGTCTTATATCACTGTTTCACTTCAGAGGATTTTGAGATAAATGAGCATGAGTCAATATCTAGAATGCGCAAGTTGTGACTGGATGATTACACACTGAGTAGTGTGCATGTGGATGATTACACACTGAGTAGTGTGCATGCATGTGGATGATTACACACTTAGTAGTGTGCATGTGGATGATTACACACCGACAAAAATGGAGTTTATGGCTACCAATAAACAAGGTCGAAAATTGGAATGGGAGCAGGTCACTGGTTGACATTGGGAATGGAGGCTGGTTAAAAAAACACCGATGAAAACAAGGCTGTTGATATATATATATATATATATATATATATATATATATATATATATATATATATATATATATATATATATATATATATATATATATATATATATATATATATATATATATATATACAGTTAATCATATGTGAAAACATACACTATGTACTTGCACATAAATATAATATAAACACACATATATACAATACACACATCTACAAATATACACACATGACACATACATACAAACACACGCACGCACACACACAAATATATGTATGAAAGATACCCACACAGATATGTACAAGAACGTATATTCATCCACACAAGCATAGGTTTACATAAGAATACATGCACACCTTCACACAAAAATCCGCCCACAAAGAGATATTCTGAATACATAAATGCATAGAAACAGGTAATATCTACAATTTTTATACCTACATTCTGCTACCAGTGTCAAACATGGTCTTAAACAGCCTCACAGGAGAGGAATATCGTTATATGTGAAATGAAGTGTCTGATGAAAGCTGCAATGGTTACTAAACTAGATAAAATAAGAAATGAAGAAATTAGGAAAAGAGTTGGTATAATATCTTGTATTGAAGATATTGAGAGACAGCAAGTAAAATCGTTCGGTCACCTTATGAGAATGAAGCCAAGCCAAATACCAATAAGAGCATATAATACAAGAATATCCGGGCGCAAGACCAAAGATAGGACAAGGAAACGGTGGTTAGAAAACATTAAGATAGCCTTGAAGAAACATGTACTAAATGCAATCACGGTAACACATCTGGCATTGGAACGGCAGCTTAAGCTCTCACCCCTACGCTTAACGGCAAGTGTGAATGCGATCAACCATCATTCACATAGGGAAAGACAATAGACAATAGATGCATGCATGAGAATAAACAATCTCTCGCATAAAGATATATACAATTAGACTTGTAAAACACAGGTTTATATTCCGTTTCAATGGGACACCACAGACTATATCTAAAACTAGTCGGTAATGATGGGCAATTATGAGCACACAAGAAAAAATAAAAATTACAATACACAAATCACATTCAACGTTTCAACCAAAAGGTCTTTATCAAGACACAAACAAAACATCAAAAGACGACGAATGGAAAAATTATCACAACGTCCAACGGAAATATGGAAATGATATGCCGGAAGATCAGAAAGTACATAAACAATTACAATTTTTATGATTTCTTGTGTGCTCATAATTGCCCATCATTACCCACTAATTTTAGATATAGTCTGTGGTTTCCCATTGAAACGGAATATAAACCTGTGTTTTACGTAAGTCTAATTGTTGTTACGTTTCACGCAGTTACCTTGTATTGATTATCATAAATATATATACATGCATTAACATAAACAATCACTCACATGCAGATGTATCTTAATACATGCATATATTCTTATGTGGGCAAATGTTTATGTTAAATCTTTATGTGGGCAAATGTGTATGTTAATCGTTCTGTCGGCAAATTTATATGTTAGTGCGCGTGTATATCTTTATGTGTGCGAATGTTTATGTTAAAAAACGTAGAGTGTTGATTCAATTTATGAACATACTCTTAACAACACAAGAGTTGTGAAGAAGCATGGTCGCCTACGCCACTCGTCATAGAAATTGATTTATTTATTGTTAATTATTATATATAAATATTTGTCAAAATAAAATTGTCTGATCTCTGTGAACTTTTCCGCAGCTGCAAACTAAGTTGTTGATTAATATTCGCTGAATCAA
This sequence comes from Meghimatium bilineatum, assembly GCA_034231615.1. Taxonomy (NCBI): domain Eukaryota; kingdom Metazoa; phylum Mollusca; class Gastropoda; order Stylommatophora; family Philomycidae; genus Meghimatium; species Meghimatium bilineatum. Next base: position 10,390,434 of record CM067299.1, read on the forward strand.
CGTGCAAGAAGCACAGATGACAAGAGACATAAAACAAGAGACAGGCTGGACTGAAGTATTATTTATACATAGAGCGCCAGCCTTTAAAATAATATACTATATGCAGTAATTATGTGTGTGTGTGTATGAGAGTGTACATAGTTTACATATATGTGCATGCGTGTTTGTGTATGAGAGTTTACAATGAATATTTTATCATTTTTATCTCCGAATATGTTGGGAGACATGGCTTGTTAATAATTAGTTGTTCTTTGTAGATTTGTAGGATATGTCAGGCCAAATGGTACAGATATCGCAGCCGAGCTGGATCATTGCATTTGTTTCCCTCCAGATTACATCTTACAAACAAGTAAGATATTGCAATAGACTACAGAAATAGAAGAAGAGATAACACATCGAAAGTCAAGTCCTCTTTCAGTAAATTTTCTGAAAGTTCCAAGACATCTCAGTTTATCTGGAATAGTCCAGGTTTTAAGCCCTCTGTTTCTGCTAATATTCACGAGAACATCGAACTGTTCCTGTTTTGTACTCACAAGTCACAACCATCAATATTAATAATGAGATAAAAATAAGAATTTTATCAAGTGCAATTTTCGAATATCCCCGGGAATTAGCGTTTCAAATTACAAAATTACAGTTATGTTCTACGGTGCGGTGTGTGTTCGTTCATCATAAATGATGATGACCATTTTCTTTACACCCACTTTTGAAAATTCAGTTTGAATGATGTCCATGCCTAATAGTTCGTAGATGGCTGAGCCTTTTTCGAGTTGCAAATATCGGACAGTTCGGGCATGGAATGACCACTGTAGACGGATTTTGGTATATCCACGACTTTCTAGCTACTCTCCGCGGCTGAGCTGATACATTTCTCCTGTTTTCACAAGTTGATACGCTCTTTTTGACTGTAGAGCGCCATGTAGATCTATTTTAGGGTACGCTGCGGTACTCATATGGAGAAACCCAACTACTATAAAGTCAATCTAAGTTAGTAGATAACGCAAACATGGTTCAATGTTAGTTTCACAAGTAGGACAAATACACAGGCACAACGTTTAGACCACTAATCCTCGGTCAAGATAAGAAATTAACATTCAATTATCACGTGGTAGACATTTTTACATCAGTTGTTCTTTTTTTATTTACTAAAGTCAATCATCTATGCTCTGTTAGACTCCTGATATTAATGATATGTAATGAACAGTCTCTGTACTTTTGTCTGTGACTCGTACTGAGGCTGATCTATCATATTGTTCTTGTGATATTGAGATGCCTTTATTAATGCGAATAAATTATTGCAGCATTTTATGTATCTGGATGTTTGCATACAAAATGTTGGAACATGCCTTCTAGAGATACACACATAGACTCTAAGAGTAGGAGTTACATTAAAGCATTGAATATCCTTGACAGTTGGAGTCTTGTGGGTATAAAAATATACCAGGAGAATCTCCTAATTCAACAAATAAATCAAGAGAATCGTGGTCTGTGTATCCATGTAGACTGAAACAGATTTTGTAGTTGTAATCTTAATCTTTCTCCCTGCCGATCTTAATCGTCTTTTTGCCTTTAATAATGGCTCGTTCAGGTGGTCTGTGCTAGGTAGTTAATGAGTTTACCTATCTTTTGGAGAGGCGCCCCCTTTCAACCAGCGGACAGTAGATTATATTCCAATTAAAGTAAAGTCCAATTAGATTATATCAGGACACACTACCATAAAATATTAGAGGTAACAAAGACCCCAAAGACAGAGAAAACACTTTGGTCTTTGCTATCTTGCGTTAATTTTTGTATTGGTCGGTCTCATTCCCGTAACACTGAAAATATCCCCTCTATACAAGCCGATATATTTGAGGAGGGGGTTATGATGTCCAAATTACTCCCCCCCCCTCCTTTTAGGAAACAAGGACATGACTATTAGCACTAGGACTGTAACTAAAGGGCTGGTACCTCCCGCCCACCCCCCGCTAAAAATATTCAAAAATAGATCACCAAAAAATATGGAAACGAAAATAATTACATACGAAAATAAGAACATGCCATTTTTTAAAGTAACACTCTCACTCCCATTACTGAAGTAGTTCAGCCTCTATCAATGTCTTTTTCTAGAAAGTAATGGCTTTTAGTGTGATTTTTGCAATTATATTAGATTGTTGGTTAGACAGTTTTTTATTGGCATTAATTTATCTTAGTTCGTTTTTATCTTTTTATCACTATCTTTTTAGTTCATGCTATTTTTTAGGGCATATGTAACATTTAGTATCACCGCACAGATTCAGATGATGGCAGATAACTAAGAGGATGGACGTTGGCAGATTTAGATGGCTGGGTCATACTATAAGAGGATAGACAATGAAAGTATCTGATGACTGGACACACTAAGACTATGGCAGAGTGCAGAAGGTGGTTGACCTCTACTTCGGTGCAAAACGGTATACAAACATGATATGCATATACAAACAATGGTACATATTTATGGGAACATGATATGCAAGCAATTTTACGTGTTTAAGGGGACATGATGCCATTGATTGTGATGCAAAGAGAGAAATTATAGGATTAGTATAAAAACAAAAGATAAAGTGTTCGAATACAGTTAAATACTTGCATGTCTAGGAAAACACACACAATCATACGATGCTGCATTTGGGCATGTGATGCCTTGTTCACATTGTGGAATACTCTTTTTGGTTCAGATTATGTGTCGCATTGATGATTGCCAATGATGGTAGATTGTATTTCTTAAAGCACAACAATAATACTATCATCTGGAAAGACGGAAAAGTGCCTACCAACATTTCATTTCAAAGAATGTTCATTTTATTTGATTTTACCGGCGATTGTCCAAGATTAACATTTATATGTTACCACTGGGAGTATGCAAGATCTAAGGAAAATTTATTCTATGATTTTGTTTCAACCCGGCATAAGTTCATCACGTGTGGCAGTGTCTGTGATACAATGCTATTTCTGACTTCTTTATAACAACAAATGCACTTGTATAATACAGGCCACATATATTGTTTATATTGTTTATGTGTCTGCTGATAAGTTAGTTTATTTTCCAGTCACGTGAAACTGGATGTGCTCTGAATAAAATATCGCTTGTACATAAACTGTTGCGTTGTTAAGTTAAGAGATGGAGGAAAAGGTCATTTTTGTGAATGCTGTGACGTTGTGATAGGATGGAGACCCTTTGTCTAATATTCTATTTGACTGATGTTCTGTTAGTTAAATAGTTAGTGATGTTCTAATTGATTGATGTTCTGTTAGTTGAAAAAGATTGTGATGTTTTAATTGACTGATGTTCTGATATTTATATTATTTGTGATTTTCTGATGGTGTAATAGTGATAATATGTTGATTGAATTATCTACTTCGTTTTTTTTGTGTGCGTTAGTACTCAAACTCCTGTAGAGTTGCAGGATGTTATCCGTTATGAAAATTCGTTATGCCATTGTTTACAGCTTTGCTGCGATTACTGCTTCATTCAGGCAGAGTGAATTCGAAATTTGAAAATATATTTTTTTCTGTATATAAATTGATTGAAACCATATTCTCAAACTCCCTCAGCTCCGCAGGATTTAGTCCGGAGAACGGAGTTGATTATGTGACAGTTTACAGCTTAGCAGTAATACCTTCGCATTTCGGCCTGATATATCCGAATATGGCTTCCGAATCACTTTGACCCTATATCAGATGTGACAGCACCCCAAAAATTTCTTAAACATGGTTCGCCAGTTCCTTAATGGTATGGCTGCCCGTATGCAAGATGACGGCGCACACTCAAACCCCTTTCCAGTGACTAACGGTGTCAAACAGGGTTGCTTGGCAGATGCAAGTTTAAATATTGTATTTTTGCCATCTTTTTGAGCCCCAGCTATTCAATCCCCTCCCTGCAACACCTGAACTGGTAAAATGCAGTATTGACAGTTTTGTTGTTGACAGTTTTGAGCCTCGTCAACAGAAGGTGGTTCAGAGCATATGGACAAAAATCAGAAGACAGCTGACTAAACTTGAATCAGGTTCACTTAACTATTCGCTGTGCAACTTGAGTAAATACGTGCTCTGATTGAAAATTAGTCGGATACGTGTTGACTCACGTTGCGAGGCGAAGTATTACCAGCTGTACTGACCTGGTTAACATCCAATCTACTATCTTCTGATTTTTTTAATTTAAGTAACTCTTGGGTGCATTATATTATACTGGAATCCCTCTATAACACATTCTTTTATAACATATTTCCTTATATAACAATAATTTTCAAAATCTCCAATTATATTTATCCTATATTGTTTGTACTGTATATAACGAATTTCTGTTATTACATACATATTTTGTTGATCCGGATCAAGTCGTTATAACGGGATTTCACTGTAATAATTTACCCTTGAAAACAAATGACGGATTTGAATAACGTATAACTCTGTCATGGAGTGTCCAAAATCATAGTCAAAAGTATACTTTTAGATTGAACATTAACGAACAGAAAGGTACTGATTAGCAAGTCAAAGATTGGAAATACTTTTTAAAAATCTGCACGTCTGTTCCGGGACTCGAAATGAGTGGAAAGACGCAGATATTGTAGCCAAGCTGTAAACCATGACGCAACTGAATTTCGTTCTCCGGACTGCATCCTGATAATCTGCAGGAGTTTGCGAACGAACGTAGACGAAATAGAATAATTTGAAACAATCAATGATGTGATACTGGAACATATATTAAAGGCTTATGAGGTGACTACCACCCTCATATAGTAGCAGAGCCACTGAAATGTGAGATCGCTAACATACCCCTGTGACAATATTAAATGTTATGGGTTAACGTTTGGTTAACTGTTTACTAAAATCTTAGCCTTATAATCCTCTGGTGCCACGCACTTATGACCATAGTTTTTTAATCCTCTGGTGTCACGCATTTAAGACCATAGTACTTTAATCCTCTGAATGTCTATTATGACATGACAGGACATGTACAACTTCTAATCCTGATCAGACAGGAATACCTTGATGTTTTCTGTAAATATATATTCCGCTATAGTGGAACAAGTGATAGTGGAACAAGTGATAGTGGAACAAGTGATAGTGGAACAAGTGATAGTGGAACAAGTGATAGTGGAACAAGTGATAGTGGAACAAGCGATAGTGGAACAAGTGATAGTGGAACAAGCGATAGTGGAACAAGCGATAGTGGAACAAGCGATAGTGGAACAAGTGATAGTGGAACAAGTGATAGTGGAACAAGCGATAGTGGAACAAGCGATAGTGGAACAAGTGATAGTGGAACAAGTGATAGTGGAACAAGTGATAGTGGAACAAGTGATAATAGTGGAACAAGCGATAGTGGAACAAGTGATAGTGGAACAAGTGATAGTGGAACAAGCGATAGTGGAACAAGTGATAGTGGAACAAGTGATAGTGGAACAAGTGATAGTGGAACAAGTGATAGTGGAACAAGTGATAGTGGAACAAGCGATAGTGGAACAAGCGATAGTGGAACAAGCGATAGTGGAACAAGCGATAGTGGAACAAGCGATAGTGGAACAAGCGATAGTGGAACAAGCGATAGTGGAACAAGTGATAGTGGAACAAGTGATAGTGGAACAAACGATAGTGGAACAAGCGATAGTGGAACAAGCGATAGTGGAACACGCGATAGTGGAACAAGTGATAGTGGAACAAGTGATAGTGGAACAAGCGATAGTGGAACAAGCGATAGTGGAACAAGCGATAGTGGAACAAGCGATAGTGGAACAAGCGATAGTGGAACAAGCGATAGTGGAACAAGCGATAGTGGAACAAGCGATAGTGGAACAAGTGATAGTGGAACAAGTGATAGTGGAACAAGCGATAGTGGAACAAACGATAGTGGAACAACAGAGTAAGAATTCAGAATGACAGGAATTTCACTTGATATAAATATGAAGATATCTTCTTAAAACCATGCAGTATGTACTAGTTAAGACTTCCCACAGCCTTCTGTTTCATGTGCTGTCAATCATTTCCAACATCGATGTTCTCCCATGTCATCATTATGTGACAGTTAGTAACTTTCGTTACTTTCCTGTGAATGAGTACAGGAAGGCTATTGTTATCTTCGAAAGAAAAGGTCATGTCCCAACCGTGGATTGAACACAGGACCACAAGGGTCTGAGAACGGCGTGATAACAGCCATGTGCTCCACTCAGTAATTAGTCAGTAATCTTTCAAACATGAACATATGCTAATTTGGAAGTGCTGCAGAATCTACACTTTTCACATTTAACACAAAAACTGTGAAGAGTCAAGATTAAACATATGAAAAGAAAGAAAATATTGCGGTACTTGTCCTAAATCCTCCCGCAGACACTTGTTACTTCCCTTTAGTGACATAAAGTAATTTTCAGTTTCTGTTGTATTAGGCTTAGGGTACATTGCGTCAAGCCGATTTATATAATCATTATATCCATCAACATGATTGATTGCACCCAAGCAGCTAACATTCACTCCCAAAACTAACAATAAAATAAAAGATAAAGAATACTTTGTTTTGTAGAGGTGAGATTTTATTTGAGTACATCACACTTTCCAGTGACTAGAATATTAACTCAGATGACATCAAACAGATAAACAAACATCCAATATAGTATCTGGTGCCTATTATAGGAACGTGTGTTTGATAAAAATTGAAGATGCATCACATGAAAACAAATACGATTAAAAAGCGATTGTACATCAAGAAAATTGATAATTGTACTGACGACATCAAAAATACCAAAATTTGAAATAAAAAAAAATAACGCTGAAATCGCCCATTATGTATTCAGAGCAATCTTGTAGGCGTGGTGTCCATTTCTACTAAATGATAAATAACTGAATGTGTAGTAGCTACTACTCAGTAGCTCTTGCGACAATTAACTCATATTCCCTAAATGAAGACATAATTTATGTGTTTTGTCTTAGGTTGTAAGTCGGGACTGTCAAAAATTAACGGCAACAAAATAGGAAAGATCTGAAAAAGTTTGACAGTTTTTTTTCAAGGGGAGGAGTTTGACAAAATTTACAAGTTTCACTAGAAGGGGGTGAGGTTTGACAAAATGTATAAGTTTCACAAAAAGAAGATGAGGTTTGGCAAATTTTATACGCATGTGGTTGCGTCTCTGGGTCTCACCAATGGCTCACTAGACAAACCACCCATGTAACAGAAAACCTTAGTGGATGACATGCCGTTATATTGAGGTTATCTTCTTAGAGAAGCTTCATAGCACGTCATCTATACAATTATGCTTTTATTTTGTTGTTGAAATGTGTTTCATGTTTAAGTGAAAATATATGTAACCACCCTCTGTAATTGGGAGGGATCCAAAAATATACTGTGCAGCACTGGGGAGGAGGAAACTGACAGCACTGTTTTTTCCTATGGCTGAGACCCATCACAGAGGAACAGTTACTCAGGACGTGATAATCCTTTTGACTTGAACATTTGGTTGCATGCCTGGAGCAATAGAGAAGTTCGGCATAACCAGCAGTAAATTGGTGGCGGGGAATGATCACAGTGAACCCTATCTTGGCTACAGTGTCTAGGAGTGCAAAGTTTGAAACCTACATTCCTGGAGGTGTGATAATTATTCTCTGGCTCTGTCCCGGGGTGGGCCGAAAATCCACAGACTTCCCAGCAATGATGATGATGTTCGTCCGTCGTGATCGACGATGACTAAAAACTCAACCATAATATTAATAACAATAAATAATAAAAATAATAAAAGTTAATAGTGCGTTTTTAAATGACTAGCAAGTCCAATGCGCGCACAAAATGTTCTTTTACAGAATTGACAACAATAGAGGGTGTCTATGTGAGGTTGAGATGTAGAAATGACTAGAGCTGAAGTTGGTTTATAGTGTGGAAGAGTTGCGCTAATCGTCAACCACACTCTCTCTCCCAGCAATATAATACCATTTAATGGCATGAGATCAAAGGGCATGAGTCCATGGACCGCTGGATCAGCAACCAACCAACCAACCAACCAACCAACCAACCAACCAACCAACCAGCCAACCAACCAACCAACCAACCAACCAACCAACCAACCAACCAACCAACCAACCAACCAACCAACCAACACAATTTATGTTTAATAAAAAGGAGAGGAGGTTTAACCTATATTTATAAGTTTCATCACAAAAGTTGACGTCAACAAAACATTTTAAATGTCTACAATAATTAAACTGAATTTGATACACTTTTCTAAAAAATTGAATTAGATCATGCACTGTTTTCGTAAATTTTGCTAAAATAACTTTTTAGTGGGAGAGGTGCATTCTAATTTATTCTTGGACATAATTAAGCAGAGGGGGCGCAGAATTCGTGACAGTTATTGACAAGGGTGGGATGGGGTGTGGATTGGAAAAGGGGTAAAATATTGCGCAAAAAAGTTGTTGCTGTAACTTAGGGACAGCTATAACATATACATATAGAGGAGCGCGGTATCCTACTTGATAGTAAACTTGCGCACTATCACCAGATTACAGGTTCGAAACCGCATCAGGATATAAAAAATGTTTTGGGTTGCAATTTCTACCCTCACAAACCGTTCCTCCAGTCAGGACAGCTGTAAATGAGTACAAAATGCGAAAATTGGAGACGTTAGTGCGCAAATTGAAGATGTTAGTCGGTAAATTGAAGATGTTAGTGGGCACATTGAAGATGTTAGTGGCAAATTGAAGATGTTAGTCGGTAAATTGAAGATGTTAGTGTGCAAATTGAAGATGTTAGTGGCAAATTGAAGATGTTAGTGGGCAAATTGAAGATGTTAGTCGGTAAATTGAAGATGTTAGTGGGGAAAATTGAAGATGTTAGTCGGCAAATTGAAGATGTTAGTGGGCAAATTGAAGACGTTAGTGGGCAAATTCTGCTTTGAGGAAGAGATACTTAAAATTTTACTTCACATAAAGGGTTGGCTACACATAAAATTAACCACCAGGTCACTGGCGCAAAAAAACCCCCGTTACACAGAGTGTAAACCATCTCTGGACTACTTACCGCTGGAGACCTAGTAGGATCATATTCCGACTACAAAAGAGATCCAGCGACAGCTTCAGAGAAAATGTTTAAAAATACCAAAACCCCAAAGAATATTAATGAACACCAGCGCTAGTAAAATTAAATAATTACACATTAACAACGCTGACATCAGTCATAAGAATCCCTGTAGTTTGTTGTGGTATGCTTGCCTAAACCGCGATCTCCATTATTTTACTGTTCATACGCACTAAAAGCAAATTCGACTTAAATTGAACGTTTTGTTTTGGTTTCATCGGTTGAAAGGTACGTTTCTTATTAAAAGGCGCTGTCCATTAATTACATCAACAATTTTTTGCTAATTTTTGACCCCTCACCCCCCCCCTCTGTCAACAACTGTAAAGAATTTGGGGAGACCCCATGTTAAATTATATTTAAAATATTTTCCGCCCCCCTCTCCGCCCTCAACCACATATAAATATTTTTAGCAGATAAATTACGATACAAATACAGTGTGCTATTTCACCATTTTTAGCAAAAATGCTGAATATTCAGACAATTTAATTGGTGTTTTAAAAATATGACCGTTGATGTCCATTTTTGCTGTCAACCCCCTCCCCCCCACTCCCAAATCCCCTCTCTCATGTTAAAACCTCATGTCAAACGTTTTCAGACATTCTTCCTCCCCCCCCGCTATCCCTAGTTGTTGACTTAATTTATGGACAAAACTTCCCTCCCCCCAAAGAGATTTATACATTCGATAAAAAATCTCGAATATAGAATATAATACAATCTGGCACATCCCGTTTATTAGACAAAAAAGAGATCAGTTGAATAAACAATATCACACAAGGATAGACAGATGAGACAATATGTCTGATGGTGTCGATTAGAACAAGATTCTTACTTCCTTCCTTCCATGTTTCTCAGTTACTAAAAGTGCAGAATGATTGTATGAGGGTAAACATGGACACCCGATTACTTTATGCCAGTGGTTAACAAGATGGGTGATATGTCCAGTCTGGAGGCCATGCAGACTTGCAGGGAAATTAAATTGGGGAAGGCCACAGTGATTGTCAAAGAGTTTAGTTTTCAGATTAAATAATTATCAGGAAAATAACTGAACGATAAATCATGTTCGTGATTTACACGGTTAAAGATTAAAACTCTTGGCGATTATCATAGGAAATCAATGACCTTTTCAGGCATCAGAGCGACCACGAAAGGAAAATTGTTCTAAAAGAGGGCCATGAACCAGAAAAGGTTAAAAACCACTGTTCTACGCTACAAAGGATGGTTCCGTTTTGATTTGTATATGTTTATATTACTTTCTGTATACATGTCATATTCGTACCAATTATAATGTAGCTCGTTTCACCAGGTCTGCCCTCAAACAAATATAATTATCTGAGTAACCGTCTAAAGTATTAATGCCATTTTTGCATACGATATTATGTTTGGTTAAACCCAACAAATTTAGTACTTTTTATTTATGCATCATATCTAGTTTTTATGCTCCGATGAAATCATTTGATCTTTGCCAGCATAATAATTATTGTATCTTGAAAAAAAGAAGTTTTATTACTTCTGACACATATTATGTGAGTTGATTAGGCCTAGGCTTGTCTACTGTTAATGTGCCCACTATGTTAGCATATGAGAACCTGCTGATGATGATTACTTAAATGATTAGTATACGAGATACTTATGACATTGTCATTGACATTTAGTACCCTACCATACTGCGTCTTCATTGATCTATGTATTTCATATGTATCACCACTTTACAGTTTCATAATGGAACGTTGCTTCTCTAATGTGCTTGTCAACAGTTTTTTATTATTAGGTTATGCCCCTAAATGACTTTCGGTATAGGGGTAGAATTCTCTGGAGACGGCCTTTGTTTGTGCTTCGTATATCTATTTGTTTTCGTTAATTCTTTTATTTCTGTAATCCATATTTTGCATGTCATATCCCTGGTTTTGTATCCATCGTGTCTGTAAAGTAATGCTTTTCTGAGTGGCACTATCTGATGGTAGTTTTGAAGCATGTGAAAACAACTTAATCTATTGTTTTCTAATGTAATCCAAGGTTGCCATTGCATTTGTTAGTCTTGTGATGTTTTTATTTCTGATTATGTCTCTTATTGTTACTCCGAGATTTCTATGTAACAAGTCATTTCTGTTGTAGCAAGTTTTATGATGGCTTTTATTGTTAGTGTCCACTTAAAGCATAGTGATGGTATAATGGTCGTTGGTCGTTTTATATAGTGAAAATTTGATGTTCATGTTTTTAAAAAAATAGGAGACACTCGCCTTAAAATATGGTATGTTATGTTGCATCTATTTTAGATTTATATAGTGTTTTTTTTGGTCCCAGTTGAAGATATGATGCTTCCAAGATAAGTGAATTATTTCATCTGTGTAGAAATGTTTTGGTGCCTGTTTGTACTCTTCATTGAATGATTGGACATATTCTTGCCAAGCTTTGGTTTTTGCACTTTTAACGATTTTCTTTGTTATTAAATTAGCTGACCTGTACTAAATATAATCTTTGCATGTTTGCAACACATGCCTTGAAATTTAGTTACTTATCTTTTATGGCACTTTCCAACATGGTGTTACTGTGAGTTTTATCTTTGTCGTTCATGTATTCTTTACACATATTCGGTATTGCTCTTGCTTCTCTTAGAATAAGTCTATTATTTATTTTTGTGAGTATAAAGTGTATTTGACTTTTGAAAGCAAATTCGTTTCATAACTGTCAATAGCTGTAAAGCCATTTTTAAAGAAACTAAACTTCATGAGAATCAGACGTCACTCAGAAATTAATAGCCAATCTCGGTTGAATGAAGACCAAACCATCGTTTATTTAATGTTTCTCCTCCTCTTGTAAAACATGGATCTAGCATTTCTTCTAATGAACACTTGCTATACTAGAGATGGCGGGATTTGTAAGTTTTTCAAAATCTTTTATTTTTTAAGTTTTATTTTCTGTTTCTTCCTGTTCCTTAGTTTTAGCGAAGACTAATTCTATTGGCTTTAAGTGAGAATGGTAAGGTTGTAGTCTTAAACATCTGTAATCATGTTCTTGGATTGCATTGTCAATATGAAATATGTTTGTACGCCGTTTCGTTTTTACAATTCCAATCAAGTCAGGATTTACAGGAGAAATGTTAAACGAAATATTGTATTTGGTTAGCCGAATTTTTATTACATCTTTAGTACAAGATAAATTAAGAGCATTTTCTGCTGGTATCACAGCATTGTGATATGAAGCATTGTCCATTGTTAAACACGACGGTCTCGCAAATGAAGGAAGTACATGATTAACAATCCAATCTTGAAATATCTTGCCATTCATCTCTGTACGATAATCCAGATTATCTGTGCATTTTGAACCTAATATGAGATCAGTATTATTTAGAATACCAAGCCCGTGTGTTGCCGAGACCCGAAAGGGGAGCAAAGAATAGCAACACTATTTACCTTCCATGCATGTCGTAAGAGGCGACTAAGGAGGTTATGGGACGGAGCTGGCAATCCCATCCCATATAGGGTCAGTGACTAAAGCCGGATGTTTCAGACCGAAAGGCGCAGATATCGCAGCAATGCTGTAAACCATGACACATTTAACACATTCCGTTCTCCGGACTACATCCTGATAATCTGCAGGAGTTTGAGAATGAACGCAGAAGAAGAGCTTTAAAATACCATGTTGACTGCTTCCTGCATGGGAAATTATTAGACGCTGTGCATTGCTGCTTGTTACTAGACTCTTAGATACATCATTTTAAAGTTGGGCAAAGCTGGTGAAACGTGGTATAAACGAGTTGTCACAAGGATAGCGACTGGGGCGGTCTGAGACTGAGGTAGGAATATAGCCTCTGTCCGTACAAAAGTGCATGATTAACTAACACAATGTATGGTTTGAACGTAGAAGATACAAGAAAAATAACAATGGTTTGATTGATTTCACAATCCTGCTGACACAAATGGACAATAGGGCCCAAAAATCTGCTGTCGGACACACCATCCACTGAATGACCCGTTTAGACCTACGGACCGTATTTATCTCACCCTTGCTTTAATGTCATGTTCATCAGCCAATCAAAAGTAAGTTAACAAGAACCATTAAAGAATAATGAATACATATTACGATAATTATGTGAATTATTGTACCACACAAAAATAGTGTCTTTCTCTCATTTCATTTCTCATACTTCAGCTTCGTAGCAAGATTTTGTCTAGAGAATGGATGCGAAATTGTATTGTTTACATTTTTGGGCTGTAATATATGCTCCTTTCGATCAAACACATCCAACTTCAGTATAGCTGTTTTGATAACATTTACCAAAGAGTCTGGACTACCCCAAACCCCTCCAAAAACCTCTTTATTCGTGTACCATGGTCTGTAAGACAAGTCAGAATATATTATCTTCTTTTCCTTTCATCTCGGAAAATGGAAAAAGTAGATGACCATATTACATATTTCTGATCAGAGGGTGTTTGAAATAAATGAACACGAGGCTATATCAAGAATGCGCGGTTTGGTAGTGAGGATAGGCGTGGCCAGTAGAGAACAAATAAAGATTTAAAAAAGAGCACAGAACCACCATAGAACCCGAACCATCACCCGTTATACCCTGAGATCTACTGAAGCGGGGATCTGAGTACATATGGACATTTCCGGTGTGCGAAGAGAATAATCAATATACCTAACTTAACCCAATCTCATAATCCCATAAATGTTTGTTTCGCTATTTTGAAAAGTCTGGAAAGTCATGGAGGTTTAATATCATTGTTCTAGAGTAATCAATATGTTATTGTTCTAGAGTAATCCATATGTTATTGTTCTAGGGTTATCCATATGTTATTGTTCTAGGGTTATCCATATGTTATTGTTCTAGGGTTATTCACGTCATTGTTCTAGGGTTATTCACGTCATTGTTCTAGGGTTATCCATAGGTACTATTTCCCTATCAACGAATCGGCACTCAGAGAAATTCCGAGAGAACCACTCACAGCACATAACTCTATAAAAAACTTTTTATAGAGAAAATAATAGTAATACTGTAACCTGGCAAACATGTCGCAGTAAGAGATTATGGTAGTTTGGAGGAGGATTTGCTTGCCCAATACCTTGGGTCAAATTAATTTTTACAAAAAGCCACACTGAAGTCGAATCTATCAAACTGAAAATATAAATATCGTGGACAATCTGTAAACAATGATACAACGAATTCCATTCTCTGAACTATATCTTGCTGAGAACGGAATTTCGTTCTCCGGATTATATTTGTTGAGAAACAACAGGAGTTTCCGAAAAAATGTTGACTTACTGCTCTTAAACACGTGAAGGGCTAACAATATCATGTTTATCTCACTTTAGATATACCCACATATTTTCAATATCTGTTAGAACAGGGCAAACAATCGCACGTGTGTTTGCCGGTGCACAAATAGCAACCCTGTTTACCTTCGATACATGCTTTAAGAGGTTACTAAGGAGGTTATGGTGTGGAGTTGTCTGTCACATCCATATAGGGTCAAATGATCCAGAAGTCATGATAAAGTCACATGTGTCAGAATGAAAGGGTGAGATATTGCAGAAAAGCTGTAAACCACGACACAACGCATTATTTCTCCGTACTACATCTTCCTAATCAGCAGGAATTTGAGAGTAAAAGAAGAAGAAGAAGGGAAAACAATATATAAGTTTATTGTTCTCATGGCTCACTAGTTCTATGTGTTTCCAATATCTTTTCTCATTTGGCTCTTTATACGTTTCATTCAAAAGTATGATACTTACCTGTCATAGAAATTATATGACTTCGTGCTAAAAACATTCAATCAACTTCACTCACACACAACACATACATTGATGGTTACGAAATATACAATATCATGAAATAGGTGATCCTTCTATATACAAAAACAACCTTTAATTTGTAACTGTTATTTTCATTTGTTGATCTTGTGTGTTGAGTCAGTGATGGTCCTGTGTTGATTCAGGGATGCACAGGTAGACTGAATCAATGATGTTCACGTGAAAATGTGCTCTGAGGATAATCAAACCGGAGTTCAAATGTAAATAACATCTTAAGATTTGGCATGAGATAAAGGTAAAAGTTAAAGGTAAGCAGAATTATGAACCAGCGTTATAATACAGGATTTCCTGTAAGTACTTAGCTGCCTAGTCAGTGGCTGACCAGAAGCCGCCTGACTATCGTCGCTTGATTAGTCGCGATGGCGTCATTCCTCGACCTTACCAGCATGAGCCCTGGTACCATAATTTCTGGTGGTGAGTGAACCATGGGAATTTTTATTTCAAAACACGAATAAGGAGTAAACTGGAAAACTGAATCTGTTGGTCGGTGTGCGAGTGACTTAACACTACACTATCGCTGCTCAAGATGGATAGAAATATCTTTCAGTAGCATTTTAAGATATTGGGGCGCTTCAAAATTAATACGGGGAGGGGGAATGAGGCTGTCTATAATAATTTGAAAGGGGGGGGTGGGTGGGTCTGAAACAATTTGACAGTTATTGACAGGGGAGAGGGAGGACTGATAAAGGTTGATGTTAAAAATACATTTGTACAACAGTACATTTTTACAACAATGCATTTTTACAACAATACATCTTTAAAACAATTACACTGTTTGAATTTTCAAAAAAATATTTTATGGTGGGAAAAAAAATCATATATTTCTGTTCGTATTTTTACACCTAAAATTATGTATGGGAAAGTGGGAGGAGTAAATTGTTGTCGATATAATTAAGTAGGATTTGGGGGGGGGGGGTAAAGTATACTATCACAAAATGCCGACGTTGAAGTGTGTATCATAATATCTGAGGCAAGTAGAACCTTTTTGCAGTTTGTATGCAAATGTGAGGCCTGGAAATGACAGTCTACAGAATAAGCTGAGAGTTTCTAGTGCAGTAGCATATGCAGTTGTGTTATACGCTGGTGAAGCATAGACCGTGAATAGATGATATGTAAAGGCGCTCTTATCCCTTTCACACAACTTGTCTCAGAAAAGTTATGAACATCAGATAGCAAGACAATATTCTTGATACCACTATTCTTGACAGATCTGGTATACCTAGCATTAACATTATTCTGATGCAGACACAGATTCTTTGGACAGGTTGTGTCGTACGTAGGTCAGATCATCGCCTACCAAAGATACTTATCTATGTTGAGTTATAGAAGGGAATACAATCTCATGGTGGCCAAAAGAATCGCTAGAGTGACTTGTTAAAGATCTCAATGAAAGCCTCTGAAATAAGTCAAAATACGCGGGAAGAAGCAGCACGAAATAGACTTACATGACGATTTGCAGTAAAAAATGGTGCATCATCTTGTGAAAAAAGGGGGAAAAATGCGACAGCTCAACAGCGAAGAGTAGCCAGAAAGTCACGGGAAGATCAAAAACCATCTGCAGTAATCATCACATGTCTAAGAACATGTGCGGCCACAATGTCAAAACTCTAATAAATGAATTTCAAAAGTGGATGTAACAAATGGTCATCATCAATTATGATGGACGAACAATAATAATTGTAATAATAGTAGTAATAGTTGTAGTAGTAGTAGTGTAGTAGTTATGGTAGTAATTGTAGTAGTAGTTATTGTAGTAGTAGTATTAATAGTAGTAGAAGTAGTTGTAGCAGTTTTAATCGTAGTAGTAGTAGTAGTAGTAGTAGTAGTAGTAGTAGTAGTAGTAGTAGTAATAGTAAGAGTAGTAGCAGTAGTTGCAGTTATAGTAGTAGCTGTAGCAATAGTAGTTGAAGTAGTAGCAGTTGTAGTAGTAGTAATTGCGGTAGTAGTAGAAGTAGTTGTAGTAGTAGCAGTGAAAGTAGTAGTATAGTAGTAATAGTAGTAATGTTACTAGTAGTAATTTAGTATTAGTAATTGTTTTATAATTTGTAGTAGTAGTATTTGTAGTAGTAGTAGTAATTGAAGTAGTATTATTAATATTAGCAGCTGTATCAGTAGTAGTAGTAGTTAGTAGTAGTAGTAGCTGAAGTAGTTTCAGTAGTAGTTGTATTAGTAGTAATTGTAATAGTAGTACTTGTTGTTGTAGTAATTCTGGTAGTAGTGGTAGTAGTTGCAGTAGTAATATTAGTTTTTGTAGTAGCTGTAGTAATAGTCGTATTTGTAGTAGTAGTATTAGTAGTAGATGTTGTGCTAGTAGTAGTTACTGTAGTAGTGGTTGTAGTAGTAGTAGTTGTAGTAGTATTAACAGTATTAGTGGATGTTGTAGTAGTAATAGTTGTAGTAGTAGTAGTAGTTGGTGTTGTAGTAGTAGTTGTTGCTGTAGTAGTAGTAATTGTAGTAGTAGTTGTAGTCGAAGTAGCTGTAATAGTTGTAATAGTAGCATTAGAAGTAATTGTATTGACA
This sequence comes from Meghimatium bilineatum, assembly GCA_034231615.1. Classification (NCBI taxonomy): domain Eukaryota; kingdom Metazoa; phylum Mollusca; class Gastropoda; order Stylommatophora; family Philomycidae; genus Meghimatium; species Meghimatium bilineatum. Next base: position 10,407,841 of record CM067299.1, read on the forward strand.
ATAGCAATAACAGTAGGAGAGTGTATATGGTGTGTCAAGGTGCATTGGTCTCAGATGAGGAAGTCGCCCTGATATCACCTAGCGGTATACATTTGAATAGGTAGTCAATAGTTTCATGTTGGTATTTGCACTGTTGATACATTTAATTATGTCAAATACATTTTTTGAATGACAAGTTAAAAACAAATTTTTATGTCTTACATTATATTTACAAAAATTTCAAATTTAAACAGTATTATTTGTGTATAAATAAACAATTGTTGAAGTCAACTTTTCAACCGCCCCACGCAATCTTCCTTGTTAACAACTGTCACATTTTTTCAGACCCCTCTTCCTTAATTGTTGATGTGACTTATGGGCAGCGACCCACCCACCCCCCAGTGTTCTCAATTGTCCATATGCATATATTATTAATTGTAATAATAATAATATGAATAAAACCCATAGCCAATCAGGGTCGTAGGGGTGTCATTTTAAGGGTGTCAAAACATTGAGACATTCGGTGCAGAAATATCTCTACGACCCTCTATTCTCTACCGTCCTGATGTAATAGAAAACTTAAAACTCAGTCTAATATATGATTTTATTCATCCATGTCTTCTTCTAGTCACCTTGTATTCTTTTACCCTGCACAGTACCACGGAGGACATCTCATGTTATCGAGAAATGTATCATCATGTGCCCGTACCACCGGAGTTTACAATGTGTGTGTGTGTTTGTGTGTGAATCAATGTGTATGTCTGTGTGTGCTTGTGTATGAGTGATTATGAGTATGACAGTCTTCTTCTTCTTCTGCGTTCGTTCTCAAACTCCTGTAGATTAGCAGGATGTAGTCCGGAGAACGGAATGCATTGTGTCATGGTTTACAGCATTGCTGCGATATTTGCGCCTTTCGGCATGACACATCCAACTTCAGCATGGCCGTGGGTCACTGACCCTATAGGAAATTGGACAACCAACTCCACCCCATAACCTCCTTAGTCGCCTCTTACGACATGCATGGAAGATAAACTGTTGCTATTCTTTGCTCCCCTTTCGAATATCGGCAACACATGGGCAAGTATGACAGTGTGGGTGCTTACATTTTGAATTTCAGTTTGTCCTGGTACGTGTGTGCATATGTGATTATTTAGATACTAGACATGACACAACATAAACATACCATGAATTTCAAACATAATGTAATGAAGGCCCAGTGAATTGTACCCCTCACAGCGATACTCGCCAAAGTCTCGATCTGTCAGTGATCTCACCAACAACACAGAGTGAACTGTGTCATGTCTGGCGTTCTCGTTTGTTATCTTGTATTTATAATTGTCTGAAAGTCTTAGAAAGAATACATTAGTGCTTATGTGATTATTGTTCTTCTTTAGAATGGAAAGTGCAGTGTAGATTATAAAAATAATGTAAGCTATAAATACAACTTAGGTTATAAATACAGTATAGATTATAAATATAGTGTAGATTATGAATATAGTGTAGATTAGAAATAGTGTAAGTTATAAATATAGTGTAGATTATAAATATAGTGTAGATTATAAATATAGTGTAGATTAGAAATAGTGTAAGTTATAAATATAGTGTAGATTATAAATATAGTGTAGATTATAAATATAGTGTAGATTAGAAATAGTGTAAGTTATAAATATAGTGTAGATTATAAATATAGTGTTGATTATAAATATAGCGTAGATTAGAAATATAGTGTAGATTAGAAATAGTGTAAGTTATAAATATAGTGTAGATTATAAATATAGTGTAGATTATAAATATAGTGTAAGTTATAAATATAGTATAGGTTACAAATATAGTGTAGATTATAAATATAGTGTAGATTAGAAATAGTGTAAGTTATAAATATAGTGTAGATTATAAATATAGTGTAGATTATAAATATAGTGTAAGTTATAAATATAGTATAGGTTACAAATATAGTGTAGGTTATAAATAATGTGTAAGCTCAAGGACGAATCATAGAAGTATTACTTTTGTCTTTGGTCACAGCTTGCATATCATTTCATTGTTATTTTGATATGATCCTAGAACTGTGTTTCTAGCAAGCTTCCATATTGCCATGTTCATTACCTGTATACAGAATAGGTTATTGAATGCAGCAATATTTTTCTGGTCTTTGTTAGATGTAACGATGTTGTACTTTGTGTGAGCATTTTGTCTAATTTCTTCCTTTGCTGTGACTTGTTAACATTTGCATAGAAATTGTTGAATGTATTTTCTTTCTTGATGAGTGCTGGTATTTCATTGCCACAACCATCTACTATGAGTGTTGGATTGGTTCCATGTATCTTTTCCCTCGAGATTATGCAAGAGTCTCCATGCTTTATTTCTTTCCCTTTATAGATGTAGTTAGCTACATTTTTCTCTCCAGGTCTTTCTTTTGTTTTCTTTTGTGATGTATCTTACTTTTGATAGACATCTGTTGTATTCTTTTTTGTTTAGGGTGGTAGAGTGTTTCTCAGCCTTCTCCTCTTTGACTGCTTCAGCTAGTTCAGGTGTCCAATTGTGTTTGTATTTCCTGACCTTTTTCCCTGGGATACAGTTTTTAGCGGCTGCTAAAATTATGGTGCAGATTTTGCTGATGTTTCGTTCATGTGAACTTTTCTGCTGATTTATTGAACCAAGCATCAGTTACTTGGCTATACCAGGCCCAGTTGACTTTCTTAAAATTCCAAGATGGTTTTACCACGATATCTGTGGTGTGGAGACAGTTTTTAAGATTGGTCGGTTGTCACTGCCACATCTTCTAGGACATTGATGGTACCTTTGTCTGCTATGCCAGATGAAATAAATATGGACTGGATATAAACATTTAAAAAAAACCATGATAATCAGCAAAGTCACAGAAGAACAGGTGCTAAACATAAGATTACATGGAGAATAACTATAACAAATAGGACATTATCAAAATCTTGGGCACATAATCACAAATAATGCCAGATGTAAAAAAAAAAAAGTTAAAAGGAAAATAGGAATGGCTAAAAGTACTTTCAATGACACGGGGAAAATATTAACATCTAAACAAACTAAAATCAAGCTAAAAATGAGAATTATAAAATGCTACATCTATTCTATATTAATGTATGGCTCAGAAACATGGACAATCAATTAGAAGACAGAATTGATACATTTGAGATGTGGATATATAGAAGAAGAGGGAAAACATCATGGAAAGAGAGAAAAAACCCCAAAGAAATAGGTTCTAAGAATTCCTAGTACGAAGAAAGCATTATTAATGGAAATAAAAATCAAGCAAATAAAATATTTTGGACACATTAAAAGACATGACATCTTATTGAAATAAAGTCAAAGGGAAGCGAGTTAGAGGTAGGCAGAGATACAAGTCGGAGAGTAACATCACATGATCGAAAGATTAGTCTAGTAGAGTGCACCACCAAAACAGGAGACAGGGATGTTGGGGGCCTGTTGCAGCCAACTTTCGTTGCGGAGACGGCACTTGATGATTAGGAGTACTTTTAATGGTACATTTGAGAGTATAGAAGCGTCATGGCACGTCATCTATACAATCCCGTAGTCGTAACCTTCGATAACAGTTACCATGTTGTTCCGACAGGCTGACGTTGTGCTTGAACTAGCTACGGGCACGGCGTGGGTGGGAGGAACAGCAAATAAACATGTCGCAACGACCAGAGTTGTGCCCTGATGTCGACGTCTGTTTCAGCGGCATTAGACTCGAAACACCATCGAGTCGGATGGCTGCTGGAACAGAGGACGAAGCACTTATGGGAATGCCCCACGTGCTGTGAGGCCAGTTTCTAATTAAGAATCAAGAAGAGGAATTCGAGAGTACCTTTAGGGATATATAAAATGTAAATATTTATTTTCTCTCATTGAGTATGCTGTGTGGGTACGACGATTGCCACTTACTTTATATCATTCTTGGACCAGGAAATGAGTGGCCGTGGGAGGCCGATAGCTGTACACTTGATCTGGACATTTAATCCACGCTGTTGGGATAGTTTCTTCTGTTGTTGGTACAAATGAGGTGCAGCTGGGGAGGAGAATAACAGCTTAAGTATAATTGGGAGGAGATAGAAAACATTTATATGGATATCGATTTCAAAGACCATGCGATGAATGAAGAGATTGCAAGAACTGTTAGAACAACGCATGTGGTCAAATATACTGGTCAGATATATTTCTGAGAATGAAATGGTTCAGTCACTTACTGAGAATGAATCCTTATGAACTCTAATCTGGTGATGGAGCAAGAATATTGAACATGAGAATTGCAAAATTCAGAGGAAGACCAAGAAGAAGGTGGATTGAAGTAGTCACCGTTCTGAGAGGTCACAATATTACTGCATATCAAGCGACTAAACGTGTCATAGCACAAACACTCAATGTCGTTAATGCTTCGACACTTAACAGAAAGAACAATGAAAAGACAAGAAATAGATAGATTAACAAAAGTTCAATGTAAAAATGTACGTGATTATTGTACGACAAGAGAAAGAATAAGGAGATGAGAGAATGATAGGATAGACGTTGAGATGGCATATTGGTGGATCTAGAGAAAAAACACAATATTCAACTTATGGAAAGAAAGTTTCAGAAGGTGGCAAACACGAATCTGTTCCATGTTAGTAGTGTAGGCTAGCATATAATGGAGGCTGGCACGTAATTGTTGCTGGCATGTAATTGTTGCTTGCATGTAATTGTTGCTGGCATGTAATTGAGGCTGGCATGTAATTGAGGCTGGCATGTAATTGTTACTGGTATGTAATTGTTGCTGGCATGTAATTGTTGCTGGCATGTAATTGTTGCTGGCATGTAATTGTTGCTGGCATGTAATTGAGGCTGGAATGAGGTAGAGGCTAGCATGTAATTGAGGCAGGCATGTGTTGGGTGCTGTCATGTTGTAGAGACTAGTATATGGTGGTGGCTGGCATGTAGTTGAGACTAGCATGTGGTTGAGGCTAGCATGTAATTGAGGCTAGCATGTGGTTGAGGCTAGCATGTGGTTGAGGCTATCATGTTGTTGAGGCTAGCATGTGGTTGAGACTAGCATGTGTTTTTGGCTGGCATGTGGTTGAGGCTAACATCTGGTGGATCCTGACATGTAGAGGCTAGCTTATTGTGGTGGATAACATGTGGTGGTGGCTAGCAAGTAGTGGTGGTTGGCATGTGGTTAGTGCTGGCATGTTGTAGAGTGTAGAGGCTAATATATGGTTCTGGCTGTCATGTTGTAGAAGCTAGCATGTGATGGAGGGTAGCATGTGGCTGTGGCTCGTATGTGGTTGAGGCTAACCTGTGGCTGAGGTCAGCATCTGGTTGAGGCTAGAATGTGGTTGTGGAGAAATAGAGAATTAGATGAAAGTTATCTAGCACATAATCACTAAAATAGTACGCAGAAACTAGGTATTTTGGAACTCTGGCAACGGTCAAAATATTGTACATACAATTTTTATTTTCTGCTGCAGCATCCACGTGGATTGCTTTAGACCCTTCCAATGAGGTGCTTTTACGATCGTCCATGCCTAGAAATGCTCATGCTTACATGTTGGTTGGTTGCTGATCCAGTGGTCCATGGGCTCGTGCCCTTTGACATAATGCCATTAAATAGCATTATATTGCTGGGAAGTCTGTGGATTTTCTGTCCACCCCAGGACAGAACCAGAGAATAACTATCACACTTCCAGGAAGGTAGGTTTCACTATGCACTGCTCCTAGCCACTTTAGCCAAGATAGGGATCACTGTGGTCATTCCCCACCACTAATTGACTACTTGTTATGCCGAACTTCTCTATTGCTCCAGGCATGCAACCAAATGTTCAAGTCAAAAGGATTGTCACGTCCTGAGTCACTGTGCCTCTATGATGGGTTTCAGCCACAGGAAAAAAGCAGTGCTGTCAGTTTCCTCCTCCCCAGTGCTGCACAGTACATCTCTGGCTCTCTCCCTACCACAGAGGGTGCATACATATATATTCAGGTAAACATGAAACACATTTCAACAACAAAATAAAAGGATAATTGTATAGATGACGTGCCATGAAGCTTCTATAAGAAGATAACATCAATATAACGGCATGTCATCCACTAAGGTTTTCTGTTGCATGGGTGGTATGTCTAGTGGGCCATTGGTGAGACCCACAGATGCAACCACATGCGTGTGCTTACACGTGGAACGATACAATCACTGATGATGGCATAATGTCGCTGACATGAGATTTCGTCAATGAAATGTAACACCATAAATAAGTTACACATCCTCAATCAGTTGTGTCACATCATCAATAAAATGTAACACATTCTAAAAAAATGTAACAAATAATTTAGCAAATCTGTAAAGAGAACAGAACTTACTTGGCGCATTAGCAAACAAGGTTGTTGTCTCAAGAACTGCATATGCAGTTGGTGGTGCTGTAAAAAGAAGATATTTGATGTAAATATCCAATGATATATTTGATGTTGATATCCAATGATATATTTGATGTAAATATCCAATGATATATTTGATGTAAATATCCAATGATATATTTGATGTTTATATCCAATGATATATTTGATGTTGATATCCAATGATATATTTGATGTTGATATCCAATGATATATTTGATGTTTATATCCAATGATATATTTGATGTTTATATCCAATGATATATTTGATGTTTATATCCAATGATATATTTGATGTTTATATCCAATGATATATTTGATGTTTATATCCAATGATATATTTGATAATGTTGCTGGGAAGTGAAACAAATCGGACAATATGATACAATTTATAAAGTTGTTTCTCTATTATTATTTATTATAGTCATGCAAAAGCTGGATGTGTCAGGTTCGAAAGGCACAGCTATCGTAGTCAAGCTATAAACCATGAATCAGCGCATTACGTTTTCCAGACTACATCCTGGGGAAAAGCACAAGTTTGAGAATGAACGTATTGTGTGTCTGTTGTGATGGTTTTAAAATGTGCAACAGTATTGTGTTCCTGGATATAAACTCAATTAGGATTTCGGAGATGAATATATGAATTTACACCTGTAAGTATGTCAATATTTCAACTTATTTGTGACTTAAAAATGCATAGGAAGTATTGTGTTCTGGGATGCAAGATGAACTAGAATGAAACCAAGGAATATGCAACAGTATTTATATTTACATGTGATTCTAATATTAGGGGAAGATGGAAGAGATTCTAATATGATTGATATATGGAAGAAATTCTAATATGAGGGAATGATGGAAGAAATTCTAATATGAGGGAACGATAGAAAAGATTCTAATATGAGGGAATGATGGAAGAGTTTCTAATATGAGGAATGATGGAAGAAATTCTAATATGAGGGAATGATGGAAGAGATTCTAATATGAGGGAATAATGGACGAGATTCTAATATGAGGGAATGATGGAAGAGATTCTAATATGGGGAAATATAAAAGAAATTCTAATATGAGGGAATGATGGAAGAGATTCTAATATGAGGGAATGATGGAAGAGATTCTAATATGAGGGAATGATGGAAGAAATTCTAATATGAGGGAATGATGGAAGAGATTCTAATATGAGGGAATGATGGAAGAGATTCTAATATGAGGGAATGATGGAAGAGATACTAATATGAGGGAATGATTGACGAGATTCTAATATGAGGGAATGATGGAAGAGATTCTAATATGAGGGAATGATGGAAGAAATTCTAATATGAGGGAATGATGGAAGAAATTCTAATATGAGGGAAAGATGAAAAAGATGTATTGCACAAAGTAAAAGGTCAGCTAAATAGCCAAGTATGGTTTACCAAAAACATTTCCATCCCTGTTACATAACTATTCTTGAGACTAACGGGAATTGAACCAGTCCGTTCAACGGCACTAAATCGCCTTGCAACTCTCATACACGGGGTTTCTCCGTACTTGACTAACCGCATGTCCCAAAAAAGATGCGATTTTGTCAAGACATCCAAACCACTGTGCACTCAAGTCACTGAGAACGGACCAATCGAGACATGGCATATTACAACAACAACGAACACCCCGTACAGGTATGAAGTATCCTCAATAACAACAAACATATACCATATAACATCCGTATTAGTTCTACAAGGGCCAACAGGTCTTTTTGTAAACATGGATAGCATCGATAGGTAGCACAATTGTGCTTCAAATAATTGCGTACACAAGTACATTCAAGAAGGAAGCCAGAGGATAAATTAAAAATAATTAATTTTTATGTTATCCCCTGGCTTCCTTATTATATAACTATGTCTCGTACAATCACTAGCAAATTTGGAGTTAACACAATCACTAGCAAATTTGGAGTTAACACAATCACTAGCAAATTTGGAGTTAACACAATCACTAGCAAATTTGGAGTTAACACAATCACTAGCAAATTTGGAGTTAACACAATCACTAGCAAATTTGGAGTTAACACAATCACTAGCAAATTTGGAGTTAACACAATAACTAGCAAATTTGGAGTTAACACAATCACTAGCAAATTTGGAGTTAACACAATCACTAGCAAATTTGGAGTTAACACAATCAGTAGCAAATTTGGAGTTAACACAATCACTAGCAAATTTGGAGTTAACACAATCAGTAGCAAATTTGGAGTTAACACAATCACTAGCAAATTTGGAGTTAACACAATCACTAGCAAATTTGGAGTTAACACAATCACTAGCAAATTTGGAGTTAACACAATCACTAGCAAATTTGGAGTTAACACAATCACTAGCAAATTTGGAGTTAACACAATCAGTAGCAAATTTGGAGTTAACACAATCACTAGCAAATTTGGAGTTAACACAATCACTAGCAAATTTGGAGTTAACACAATCACTAGCAAATTTGGAGTTAACACAATCACTAGCAAATTTGGAGTTAACACAATCACTAGCAAATTTGGAGTTAACACAATCACTAGCAAATTTGGAGTTAACACAATCGTTCTTGAAAGAATCATTCTCTAAAGATAGATGCATATCCATCTTCCCCTCTCATGAATCGTCATCATACCCATCACCCCCAATAACAGAATCTCGAAAAGATATTAAAAAGCGTTCTTCAGAAATCATATGTAAGTATAACAATCTGACTTCATAAATCATCTGTAAGTATAACAATGTTATGTTATGTTTCTCCAAGGTCATAGGTGGCGCATAGGGCAGAAACCATAGCTTTCCATTTCTGTCTTTGTGTTGCCAGGTCTTTCAATTGTTGCGTGTTGTTTAGGTTCATTGACATGCCTTCTCTATTAATGGTTCTTCGTAGAGTTTCTCTAGGTCTCCCTCTTCTTCTTACTCCGGGTGGCGCCCAATATAGTGACTGCTGGGGAATTCTTAGACTGTTCATAAGTATAACAATATTACTTCAAAAATTATTTGTAAGTATAAAAATCTCACTTCAGAAATCATCTGTAAGTATAACAAGATTTGAGCCGCGTTAGCGCAGTGGTTAGCGCACTGGCTTCTCATATGAGTGGTCCTGGGTTCATTCCCCAGTTGAGGCGGAAATGTTTTCAGATCGCAACGGCTCCCAGGTCGACCCAGCCTTAAATGGGTACCGGATTAATCCGGAAAGTAAAGACTGCGAGGGAGAGGAGATGGCTACCGCCCTCATTTGCAGAGCCCGTGAAATGTGAGATCGCTAACATCTCACACCCCTACGGCATTAATAAATGCTATGGGTTACTTTACTTTTATAACAAGATTACATTTGAAGGCTTGTTATTGGTATTGTAGTATATTCATATATCGTATCGAGAAGCTTTCAAATATTCTTCAAAGCTAATTGTACTATTAGCATTTGTGATACATGCTGCTATGAACAGAATCATAATAACAGAATTTGAAGAAGCTATATTCACATCAACATCTGCTCATCAAACATTGTTGCATGCAGTTCGGTGAAATAGTGTGCTAATAACGTTACTGGTGTGTGTACCAATGGATGTTCAATGGCAGACATCATTTCAAAAGCTCTATCTCTTCTGTCTAATAATTTTTTAAAAGACAATTACAGGAAAAGGAAAAAGAAAGATGGTGCATTCAGTTCATTCAACAAAATAAAATGAGCTAAATTTGCAACATTTAATCATTGAAAATTATTTCTAGTCTTAGTCTGTCTTTAGTGTTATGGCTAGAAATATGATATTTAATATGCACATAGATTCACCAAGTTTAATATGTAAAAAGATTAATATATAATTCACCACATTTAATATGTAAATTATATATAATTCAATGTATTTAAATGTCTAAATATATAATATTCACCATGAACTATTAGCCCATAGTGAAATAACTCTAAAATCCTGATTATATGAACTATTTATGTTAAAATCAAGTATTACTCTGCCGAAACCGTCGGTAATATAGAAGACCTTCCAACATAATTAATTAGGACCCCATTCGATAGTTTTTTATTATTGCTGGACTTTCGGCTGGTCACTATTTATATAATTGGAGTCGCCTGGGCTATGCGATTAAGAGAACGTATATAGAAACCAAACTTTCACTTTGTATCGCCCACTTTGGAAACCTATGATCTCTAGATCCATGCAACTTACCTAGAATAGATAGCTGTGTCTTGCCACGGCCTACTGGCTTCAGTCCGTTGTCCCCTAAACAGACGTACTGACCACTCTGCTCAGTAGACACAGATCGAAGGGTGAAAGTATTTCCCAATCCTAATTCTGATAGAAATCAATAATAACAATAAGAGGCATCGATGACTTATAAAAACACAGAAAGTAGCAGATGGAAGGAATCAGATCCCTTCAGATGGCACGTATTCGCCTCGCAAATTGAGTCAACAAGTTGTCTGAGTTCGATCACACCGCATCCTGTCTACTTGCTATTGATGTTTAATTCTGATAATAAGTCTGTTTCATACAATGACGCATATTTGATACTTTCATTGTTCATTTGGTAATATTATCCACATACAGAACAGTGACTCTCTTGTCCTTCGTCGTCTTGATCGATTCTTTCCCATGTTGTCAGAAATTATAACATCCTTTACTATATATATATATATATATATATATATATACACTAGATTCGGGCAGTTAGATCTCACCGGGAAGAAATTTTTGGGTTGTTTACCCTGATATGGTTGACATTTATTAAGAAAATAATAAAATATGAATATTCTCGCGAAAATGTGTATATTTAGTGTGCGTATTATCTGAGAGTATCAAGAGCAGGAACTTGGGATGCTCCAGCTTCAGCTTATTACCATGGGATGTTTTGTGGCTTTGAGAGCATGATCTTTCCCTTTCGGCAACAACTTGTAAACTTTCCATCGTAAGGACGTTCACCAAAATATCTTTAGCACCACAAAATTGACATAATAACAATTCCACAGTTATGTGCAGCAAGACGATCCACGGCACATTTTGCTGCTATATTTGAAATTGCTTGACTTCGACGTATTTGTGACATGAGTGAGCCTCCGCATCTACAGCTCGACGTCTCAGCATTTTCTTAACAGTTTCATGCTGTCTGTGACGATGGTTGGTATTCTCTATTCATAGCTTGTCAATTTTCTCTTTCCGCTGGTGATTCTAGCTTAGCTCAATACCGATGCAAATCAACATCCTTAGCAAGTCGTGTTTGTCTGTGTTGAAGGGTTTCTTGATCAATTCTTTGCATCTCTCTTTCAATTCTATGTCTATGCTCTGCTGCATTTGCGGCACAAATCCGAGCGAATGACGTTTGACGATTCAACCATCTGGCTTTTCGCTCCTTTGTTTTTTAACGCGTTCTTGCGATTGTATTGTCTTCATCCATCATTTAAAGCAAATTAATTGTATATTTTAAAAAAAATGTATTTTAAATAACTTTAACCACAAGCCGATACAGACGTTTACCTGTTAGAGCATCAATAAGATTTGTATACAAAAATATCGTCTGTTTTGAATGATGTCACGACACCAATCGTTTTAATTTGATTTCGCACGGAATTCCATGATCTAAATGCGCTATTTATAGAGCGTCCATGAGGGACTGACAGAACACATTTTTATATTATAGATATTGCAGGATCTACCTTACAGCGATGTTAAACTTTTATGATTTTCTCATGCTGTCGTCCTTTATCTTTCTATTTAACCTTGCACGTTGTCTCTATAATCTACATATCATTCTATTAATCCATTCATACATGCATCATATATATATATATATGTCAGTCTATATATTCTATTAATCCACTCCAGTGACGAATACGGTGATCAGGGCAGAAATCAGAGCTCTCCAGTTCGAGAGATATGATGATACTGTGTGTAATTCATGCGTTTTGTTCAGATCTATAGTCATACCCTCTTTGATGGTTGTTCTGTGAAGATTCTTTTTCTTTTGCCATCTGGTACCCATTTTAATGTATGTAGTGGTAATCTGTTTTCATTCATTCTAAGTACATGTCCAGTAGAAGTCCATCGTTTCTTCGCATTGTTGTAGAAACATCGCTGTTTGGTGTCTTCTCTTACGTGCTTCTTTCATGTGAATTCTTCGCAACCAATATTTCAGAGTTTATGTTTTACATACCCACTTGTTTAATGGTGTGACCACAATAAAGAGAACATCTTTCAAATGCCAGTATGTAGCTTCCGCTTCATATTTGTCTCATTTCAACATCTCATTAGTTGCCATCGTCTTCTATGTAACTACATCTCAATAGTTGTCATAGTTGCCATCGTCTTCTATGTAACTACATCTCAATAGTTGTCATAGTTGCCATCAGTCTCTTCTAGGAAACTACATCTCAATAGTTGTCATAGTTGCCATCAGTCTCTTCTAGGAAACTACATCTCAATAGTTGTCATAGTTGCCATCGTCTTCTATGTAACTACATCTCAATAGTTGTCATAGTTGCCATCAGTCTCTTCTAGGAAACTACATCTCAATAGTTGTCATAGTTGCCATCGTCTTCTATGTAACTACATCTCAATAGTTGTCATAGTTGCCATCAGTCTCTTCTAGGAAACTACATCTCAATAGTTGTCATAGTTGCCATTAGTCTCTTCTAGGAAACTACATTTCAATAGTTGTCATAGTTGCCATCAGTCTCTTCTAGGAAACTACATCTCAATAGTTGTCATAGTTGCAATCGTCTTCTATGTAACTACATCTCAATAGTTGTCATAGTTGCCATCGTCTTCTATATAACTACATCTCAATAGTTGTCATAGTTGCCATCAGTCTCTTCTAGGAAACTACATCTCAATAGTTGTCATAGTTGCCATCGTCTTCTATGTAACTACATCTCAATAGTTGTCATAGTTGCCATCAGTCTCTTCTAGGAAACTACATCTCAATAGTTGTCATAGTTGCCATCGTCTTCTATGTAACTACATCTCAATAGTTGTCATAGTTGCCATCAGTCTCTTCTAGGAAACTACATCTCAATAGTTGTCATAGTTGCCATTAGTCTCTTCTAGGAAACTACATTTCAATAGTTGTCATAGTTGCCATCAGTCTCTTCTAGGAAACTACATCTCAATAGTTGTCATAGTTGCAATCGTCTTCTATGTAACTACATCTCAATAGTTGTCATAGTAGACATCAGTCTCTTCTAGGAAACTACATCTCAATAGTTGTCATAGTTGCCATCAGTCTCTTCTAGGAAACTACATCTCAATAGTTGTCATAGTTGCCATCGTCTTCTATGTAACTACATCTCAATAGTTGTCATAGTTGCCATCGTCTTCTATGTAACTACATCTCAATAGTTATCATAGTTGCCATCAGTCTCTTCTATGTAACTATATTTCAATAGCCTCTAATTTTGATCTCCATATTATTGACTACAGTGACTGTCATCCATATGTTAGAATGCATATAGACATAAGAATAGGTGAAGAAAATAAAACCCATTACCCTTTGGATCGTTAGGTCCTAAACTTAAGACATCAGTATAAAAAGTCTTTCAAACACCTGTCTCAGCTATTCAGACAAGTGTAGAAAAAAATGTATACATAGAGCATGTTCTTATTTATAAATCTAAGATTTTCTTTTACCAACTTGTCACCTTTCATCCTTGATTGTTCTTTTAAAGTAGTTATTGAAAGTGAGTCGTGTCTCTTTACTTGTCAAAATCAAACAAGTATATGCCGTTTAACCACTGCCAAAAGTCGTTCTTTGACAATGATTACGTGGTGAAGAACAGAAAATGCGGAGATGAAAGTTGCGCCAAGAAGGAAGCGCTCCGAATCAAGTACGCCTGAGTGTGATGTTGTTCTATAGGACGCCACAGAATGCAATTTGTGGCATGTTTTTTGTAGAGTTTAGTCAAGGAAGCATTAAGGAGAAATACAATCATTACATAGAAGTATTGGACTCCATTGTGATAGATTTATTTACGTGTTGAGTTAGTGTCACATAAGGAGAGGTATCCTTACACGGCAAATATGTTTATACATAGTAGCCATCAGTAAGAACAATCGGTATCTATTAATTCACAGACTTTTCTAACTTACCTTCTTTGACTGGTTTTCCATTCACAATTCTTCGTCTATACCAACTGACTTTTGCTGGAGGACTGGCCTTGAAATTACAAGTCAAGGACACGGTCTCACCAGTGTGGACATCTAAGCGCTTGTGGAAGCTGTCGTCATGAATCAGAATGGGGGAGTACTGTGCTGGAGCTACGATGAGATAAAATGTTAAACTGTTAAATATTTAAATCTGATGGTTCACGGTTCGATTCCGATGAGAGGATTTTTCCCCTCGATATCACGCAGCTCCAGGTCGACTTTTTCTCTTTATGTTTCGGAAACCATGATGAAAATTTTGGATACAACATTGCTTAGTTGTACAAAAATTGTACGGTGGAAAAGAAAATTATGCTACTGCAGATCTTTTTCCACAAGGGCCCAGTTATTTAGCCAGTTCTTGACCAGATATTACTGCAGTCTTCAGCACTTATAGACAGCAGACAAAATATGTAAAATTCAAAGCTACTATAGATCTTTTCCTGCAAACGGCTAGTTGTGTGGCCAGTTCTTGACCAGATATTACTGTAGTCTTCAGCACTTATAGGCAGCAGGCCAAATATGTAAAATTTAAAGCTACTAACGTGATGATAATCACATCCTGCTCCCGCCCTTGCTCTTCTGTCTACTATTGATCTCTGAGCTAATTCCGTATTCCTCACGCACCATAATGAAGTTAAAATAGGCTTCATTTTCGCTGAGGTTGCTAGATTTTCACAGTGACAAACATATACTAGATAATGATCTCATGCATAAAATCTGCGGGTTTCACTAGCAGCCCACTAGACCAACCAAGTTACAACAGTACACCAATAATAGATCCCTAATAGACCTCTAATAGTTCATAGAATATCAGGGGGGATTATAGAATATCACAACAAAATGTAATAATGGGGGTTGTTGCATGGACATACAGATATACAAAAGGACATGCCATGGCTTGTAAATGTTGCAGAAAGAGTCGTTTTTTAACCCAAAAAAATAGCCGGGATTCCACGTACATCATTATCTCTAACTACGCCTGTTTGGTCATGTAAAGAGACATAACTGTTTAGAAAGACAAATAATGGAGGGAAGAGTACCTGGGAAGAGGAGAAGGGCAGACCAAGAAGACGATGGACTGACGACATTAAAGATAACATGAATACATCGCTAAAAAATGCAAGCCACATCGCCCAAGACAGAGAGAGGTTCAGAGAGTTCATTGGGAAGACAACGTTCTGGAAGGAATACGTCACATGACACATTATCTCTACACATAGCTGATAAGCGTAAATATTGAGTCATTTTCCTCGGGAAAACTCCGCACGACATCATTTAGACAATTATATATTTCATTTATTTTTCCTGTTGTATGTTCAACACAAGTGAGTGACTGGGTGGGTCTCTATGATCAATCAGAATTGACATAATACAATTCAATGGATTTGGTACTAGAAAGTTATAGTTTATTAGTGCAGCTTTATTTATGACATACAGCTATGGGGCCACGATAGATTAGTTGCTAGTCAAATAGGTTCTTATTCCGGCTCCAAAAAAAAATTCAATTTCTAGTTCAACTGGAAATATTTTAAAATCACAACGGGAAATACAGAGTGGTAAATGAGCCATGAAGACTGTATATAATATCAAAATGCACATCTGAACCTTATGGCATGTCTAACAAAGCTTTCGGGATTAGTTTATGATACATATTATTGATACATCATGATCACATGACCATCCAGAATGTCACAGATTACCACAGTACTTCGTCGATTATACAGCCCTGTTGATTCATGGGTTCATCGTTCAAAAGTGACACCATTTGACTTTTCCCTAGATTTTCATTAGTTGTCGACACAAAGTATATACAAAGTGACCAATGAGAATCATGGAAAATTTCAACCAGTGTCACTATTTAACAATAAATCTGATGATTCTACAGGACTATATACATAAAGAGGGCGTAACCGAAACCTTTTGTGAGTTCGATGAAATATGTCTGGATAACTTTCTGAAAGGTTTTGACGGATTGGCTAGTCCGAGTAAGCTCTGCAATTGTCCTATAATTTCAGTGTTGAAGATTCAACGGAATACACATTTTGTTGTGTGAAACAAAATACGAGGCCCTGCATACATTACGTCACCACGAGTGGAAGCGGTCAGAAAATGTTCGACAATTGTTTATAAAGGGAGGAGTGAAGAGTTCATGAAAAGTTTATGTCAACAATGCTATATTTTATACATGAATTAAATTAACATTTTGAAAATACGTTACATGAAACATACAATTATTGTAAATTTTCATTGTATATTGTTCTGTCTCGACATAAGGCAGTAGATTATACTTATCAATTCCACCATCATCACAAAGAAAATAGAGGTCATGTCTCAATCCGCACCATTCAATCACTCCCCATTTGGTAATATATTATTAATTCTACCATTAACACAAAAGAAAACAGATGCCTTGTTCCACACCAAACAATCAATTAATAATCAATCAATAAACCCGTAACCATTCAGGGTCGTAGGGGTACCACAATGGATGTTTCAGCACACAGAGTTCTACAGCAATTTCTATCCTCAGCGATGCCGATGAGTGAGGAAAAATCTTGTCCTGTCCATTCCTTGATGTTGTTTGTCGATGCTTTTATTTGCCCTCCTCTTCTTCGACACCAAACAATCCACATTTAAATCCCCATAGAAATATCAAAGAATAATAATTTCAAAAAGTTATTAGTTTCAACACAATTTTGTCATCATTGAAATTTTCGTAAATCAACACAATCAGACACTCACTCATTACCTTCTTAAATCAACGAGACACGAAATCACTCAATTATTACTTTCTAAAATCAACGCACTTAGTCATTCATTACTTTCTAACATCAACGCACTCAGTCACTCACTCATCACTTTCTAAAATCAACGCATTCAGTCACTCATTACGTTCTTAAAGCACCGCACTCGATCACTCACTCATTACTTTCTAAAATCAACGCACTCAGTCACTCACTCATTACTTTCTAAAATCAACGCACTCAATCACTCACTCATTACTTTCTAAAATCAACGCACTCAGTCACTCACTCATTACTTTCTAAAATCAACGCACTCAATCACTCACTCATTACTTTCTAAAATCAACGCACTCAGTCACTCACTCATTACTTTCTAAAATCAACGCACTCAATCACTCACTCATTACTTTCTAAAATCAACGCACTCAGTCACTCACTCATTACTTTCTAAAATCAACGCACTCAATCACTCACTCATTACTTTCTAAAATCAACGCACTCAGTCACTCACTCATTTCCATCTTCAGTAAACGCACTCTGTGAATCTTAAATTCTCACGTTTCACTTATCGTAAATCGGCACACTCTGTGACGTCCAAAGCCCTCACCGTTTATTGAACTCGTTCATAAAACCGTTTTTACGCTCACTCACTTGAATTTATCAGCTGGACAGTCCTTGTCAGAACCGGTTGAGAGTTGACAATGCAAGTGTACAGACCAAAGTCTGTCGTACGGATGTTCTTAATCTGCAGACTCCACTCCGAGTCTGTAGTGTGTTGGATGGACAATCTATTATCTCCATTATAAATTTTCCGTCTTAGTGCCAGAACATCGTTCTGACTGTTTTTCCAAAGAACCTGCAAGAAGAAAATGTGAACCAATTGCAGCTTCTCTACTACACGTGATTGATTGTGTTTATTCTTCTCTCGTGTTAGAACTTTTTTTTAGATGAAGATTATCTATTCTTTGCAAATTTAGAACATTACAGCTGTATAGTCTGTTCTTCACTAATTTATAACACCATATCTGATATATCTATTCTTTAAAGGTTTAGAACAAATACATTTGGCGCGACTTTTCTCCGCATATCTAGAACAGGGGTCGGCAACCTATGGCACGCGAGGCAATTTCAAATGGCATGCAGACTCTTCACGTTTCCTGTATAAAGTTGATTTAAATCGATTAGCGGGGTTTCCTCGCTCATTTCGGCACTTGGGCGTAGCAGGGTACCAGCCACAGATTTATCCAGACCTGTTACATACTATACATATTTACATATTATTGAATATCGCTATATATTAATTAATTAAAATATAAAAATAACATATAAGGTTAAATAAGAATAATTTGAAACCTTAAGTTGGCACACAGTTAGCAAAAGGTTGCCGACCCCTGATCTAGAACATTACAGCAGAACTCTTTCTTTCACAAGTAAAATTTGGAATGTTACAGCTGAGTGTATTCTTCAGCAATAACTTGAACAATAAATTCACCAAACCTTGGGGCTTACACAAGAATGCTTACACATCCTATAGTGCATACATATCCTAGGGCACTTACACAAGAATGCTTTCACATCCTATAGTGCATACACATCCTAGGGCACTTACACAACCCAGAGCGATTACCCATCCTATAGTGCATACACTGCTAAATTATGACTGCATTCTAGAGAGTTTTTTAACAAGGTGGATGAGGGGTAAAAACTTAGTGCAAAATGGTGATGTAATTTATGGACAGCCCCAACCCCATACCTACCTAATTCTTCTCACTTGTCTATAAATGGCATAACCTACCTAGTTCTTCTGACTTGTCTATTAATGACATAACCTACCTAGTTCTTCTGACTTGTCTATAAATGACACAACCTACCTATTTCTTTTGACATGTCTATAAATGACATAACCTACTTATTTCTTTTGAAATGTCTATAAATGACATAGCCTACCTATTTCTTCTGACATGTCTATAAATTACATAATCAACACAGTTCTCCTGACATGTCTATAAATGACATAACCTACCTATTTCTTCTGACAGGTCTATAAATAACATAACCTACTTATTTCTTCTGACATGTCTATAAATGACATAACCTACTTATTTCGTCTCACATGTCTATAAATGACATAACTTACTTATTTCTTCTGACATGTCTATAAATGACATAACCTACCTATTTCTTCTGACATGTTTATAAATGACATAATCTACCTATTTCTTCTGACATGTCTATAAATGGAATAACTACCAAGTTCTCCTGTCCTGTCTATAAATGACATAACCTACCTATTTCTTCTGACATGTCTATAAATGACATAATTTACCAAGTTGTCATGAATGTTCTCCACTTGACAAGGCAACAAAGCCGTGCCTCCAATTTCTGCCGAGATCTCTGTCTGCGATGGAAGTAGGTAAGTATTTTCGGTTACTGGGTGAAGAAAAGTTATAAACTGTAATGTGCATTGTAGTAAAGGTAAACATTGTAGTAAAGGTAAACATTGTAGTAAAGGTAAACATTGTAGTAAAGGTAAACATTGTAGTAAAGGTAAACATTGTAGTAAAGGTAAATATTGTAGTAAAGGTAAACATTGTAGTAAAGGTAAACATTGTAGTAAAGGTAAACATTGTAGTAAAGGTAAACAAAAATAAGAAAAACAACAAGCACAACCATCTATCTATTCTGTCTATTCTATTTGTTAAACCCGTTATTGCCTTTCAGGGTCAGGGGTAGAAGAGTTCTCTGGAGATGACCCTCGTGTGTGCGGAGTATATTGTGGAATTTGTCGCCTCTTTTATCTCGGTGGTCCATCGTTTCCGTGGTCGGCCTCTAGGTCTGCCTTCACTATATCTGTGTAGCATAGCTTTCTGTGGTATGCAGTCTGATGGTAGTCTGCTGATGTGTGAAAACCATTTGATCTTTTTTTATCGTTACAAATAGTGATTTAAGAAACAAAACACACCAAGAATATGTGTCAAACGTCATAAGAAACACAGAAATAAATACCTGGGTCACGTTTTAAGACTAGATGAAAACATAATAAACCAACAAGCTCTTAATTGGACACATGAGGGAAAAAGAAATCGAGGAAGGCCTAACACAACCCTAAAAAACACCATACTTAAAGATGAAGAAATAATAGGCTGCAAAACCAACAATAACTAAAACTGCAGGCAGCAGACCGCAACACATGGAGAACCACACATCAAAAACCTCTGCCCTATGTGCTGCCCGCGGCATGAAAGGAACAAACTAACTAGCTAACTAAATGCTCCTATTCCCTATTAGTACTGATATGTATTTGTATTACATTTTACTTATTCACTGTTAGTACCTTTTCTGAGTAGGAATCTTGCCAACAAGACTTTTCTGAGTAGGAATCTTGCCAACAAGACTTTTCTGAGTAGGAATCTTGCCAACAAGATATTCCATACCCGTAAAGGGTTGGAACATGTGAAAGCGAGAAAACATTCTGGAAAATTCGCCCTACCTGTAGAGAAGTATTTTTACTGTCGTTCAGCGCAGAATTTTAAGATTTATTTACAGAACACACGAATATCTAAGCCATGCAAATTAAGAAAGAGAGCATATTTATTACAAAATAGTGCTTCAATGAAAAAATGTACAGACAAGATTGATACGCATAAGTGATACTCTCTTTCAAGACAGAGACGATAGACACATGTTTATTTGGAAACAAGATGGAGATTGTCACAGAAGATTAATGAACTCTAAGAAAATGCTTGCCAAAATCGGATGTACGACAAGTTTGAAGTGCGTGATGTAGCATTTTTGTTGCAAACCGGGACACAACGTATCTGCGCTGAAATCAGAAACTGTCATATATAGTGGTATTATTGAGCACTAGCTGTGTGTTGAATTTCTGATGGAATCGATTCTCCATTCAGTTTTTGATGTAGTAGAAAGTTAGCATTTCCGGACATACATGTGTGTTTTTTTAATGAAAATTTAAAAAGGTATTTGAGATGGAACACGCCAAATGAACTTTTCTTTTCCCGTTATACCTCTTTATTCCTTGCAATGTCAATGGTAGAAGAGTTCTCTGAAGACGATCTTTTTTGTGTGCATATATGTTAGTTGTTGTTGACTCCTTTATGTCTGTAATTTATCGTGTGCATGGTCTGCCTCTGACTCTCTATTCATTATGCCTGTATAGCAATGTTTTTTTTTGAGGGGCACTATCTGATGATAGTTTGGAAGCATGTGATAACTCCTAAGTCTTTATTTTTAATGTAATCCAGAATTGACATAATGTTTTTTAGCCTTATCATTTTTTAAATTTATTATTATATCGCTTATTATTACTCCGAGAATTCTATGAAGACAATTCATTTCTGTTGTACCAACTTTTATTTTCTGAACACCTGTAGATTATCTTGTTTCCAAAACTAAGGTCCAAATAGTTGACTTCGTTTCTTTGTCCTGATACCCGGGAATTACGAACATTCTGCTCTTACATCCTATGTGCAGTGGGTAGTTTCTCAGAGTTTTCTTTCATACCCAAAGGACTTCAACTGTTTAATGCAAATGCCTATTTAAGAAGCATCCATATAGAGATAGGAAGAGGGGGGTCTATAATTGATTTCATATCTTGTTAAACATATAGGAACAATCAATCATGCATATTATTAGTGTATTGATTGTATAGGCAATATGCCCTATTTTCGGTCAGTAGCTTGCTATCGTTTTCTGAATTATCCGACATTTACTCTACCTGCAGTTGATTTCGAAACTAGTACAAGCCACGAGAGACATGTTTTCTGTCTCTCTATCCTGCCGCAAAAGTTCCAAATTACGCATCACAATTCAATCGTTGAAATATTCAATAATGCTGCCTTTCTCACAACTAAATGTGCGTGTGCACGCGCGCACGCATACGCAAACGTCTCCCTCTCTCTCTCTATCTCATTTACTCACATCTAATTCAGTCATTCGTTCTCACACGCAAGCCTTCAGATAAGAGATTATAAAAATGACAAACTCGGCCAACAAAATCCGATTTCCGCTAGCCCTCAAGGTGAGATTCTGGCTAAAGATTAAAAAAGGAATTAAAAAACTGTTTTCCCAAAGATCACTTGTGATGATGTGAAATTCTTTCAGGCTAAGAGAAGTTAATCTTGTCAGCCTCTGAGAACGTCAACACTGTTGAAACACTTGACATAAGGAGAAGCTTTCGAGATGTGAACATAAAGAAGTCCTGGGAGTAGGCTTGACACACATAGTCTCATTACTCCTTTCTAAATTTCTGTACATCTCTGAGCAGATCAGTTGCAATACATAATTATTGTGTGCTGATCAATATAACCCTGGTAAGGTTTTGTAAACAAGCTGGTAATATGGGAAGAACAATGGCTTATAAATTCAAAGTCAATGAAGACGAACTCTGGTACCGAAAATTTCTAGCAGAGTGTTTATTGATCATAATTTAACCATAGTCCCCGTTTCTGAATAAAATTTTTTATACTTAATTTTGCCAGAGTGTTGCCCAAACATAAAATGGAGCAAAGTATTGCGAGAGGCAATAAGGAGTTTTAAGGATGTGGTTGGATGTTCCATCCCATAGACGGACAGACGCACAGACAGACAACAAGGCAAATCCATGTTGTAGTCTGATATGTCAGATTCAAGGTGTAGATAACGCATCCAAGCTGTACAATGGCACAACCGTTCTCAGGACTATATACTTTTATTAACATCATCATATAAATGCAGAGGACGAAGACAGCGCCTCTTATAAATCGTACCACTTATATACATACAGGGTGTCTAAAACCTCAGTGTGCACTCATTTCATTGGTCAAATAAATTCAAGTAGGAAGCTTGAGGATAAATGAAAATAATTCTAACGTACTTGACCTACTACATGTATACCATTATACATATGTACTCAAGTCACTGAGTCACGGATCAATCGAGACAAGGACTGTTACAACAACAACGAACATCACGTATAAGTATTGAAGTATCCTCAGTAACAACAAACGTACAACATATTTATTCGTGCAACAAGGACCTAATGGTCTTCTTGTAAACATAAATAACATGAGACAGTACAATGTTGCTTCAAGTAATAGCTTATACAAATAAATTCAAGTAGGAAGTATGAGGATAAATGAAAATAATTCTTACAGCTGACGACAATCAAACCAGATCCGTTCTAGCGGCACCGAATCGCCTTCAACCACAGTACGAATACATATATATATATATATATATATATATATATATTCTATGTTTGTGTTACTGAGGATATTTCAATACCTGTACGGGATGTTCGTTGATGTTGTAAGTTGTGATAGTCATTGTCTAACTGGTCCGTTCTCAGTGACTTGAGTACATAGGTTGAATGTCTTGACGAGATCACATATTTTTATTTTGGGGATGTGGTTGATCAAGTATGGACACATTTTACGACCCTGTATCGGGTTTTTTTATTAGCAACAGTTCAGTTTATTGATGAAATCTACGTCAGCCTATGATTCCAACAATATATAACGAAGAAACAACAAGATTACATAACCCAATTTCTTAAATAATGTACAATTTTCCCCAGTTTACAAACGAGTCCTTGGTTAATTATATGGTCGTTTTGACTTATCGGCGTTCAAAAGGGACGCCATGTGACTTTTTCAGTAATTTTCATTGGCTTCGACACAAAGTGACCAACGAAAATCTCAGCAAAATTCAAATGAGTCACTTTAGAATGATAATTCCCAATGAACCGGAAAGTCTTATATTTGACGATGGTCACGGTATAAGCCACTGATAACGTTAAGTAGTGCTGACCCCAAAACTTATCAACAGGATATTTGCTTTAGATGTGATCCCTGAATGATGCTGATGTTCCCTGATTGATACTGATGTTCCCTGATTGATGCGGATGTTCCCTGATTGATGCTGATGTTCCCTGATTGATGCTGATGTTCCCTGATTGATGCTGATGTTCCCTGATTGATTCTGATGTTCCCTGATTGATTCTGATGATAAAATCACGATTAAATAACACGACTGAAGGAAATCTAAATATAAATAGTGGCGGTGTTACGACATTCAAATTCAAAAATAGATTTTTTTGTGGGCGTTCAAAGTTCAATGGTCTACATAGGAAAAACTTGAGAAATCCGAATATGAAGTTAACATGAAAACGGCATAAATAGTAAGGTAAACAATAAGTAATTAGGATAATAGGAAATAGCAATGAACGGGGAGATTAGAAGGAAGAGCAGACAGGAAAATGTAGGGGTGTACATCGTTATCATCGTCACCACCACCACTATCATCATCACCACGTGATGTGTCAGCTGGGTAGTTGTTCGTAGATGTCTGCAACTCTACAAATCTGGTAACGTATAATATGATCGTTGTTGACATATTGCATGACATGATGTTAAACTATATTTTGTCACTGTCATTATCAATCTACAGGCAAAAGAGCAAGGGTAGACCAAAAGAAACACTCAGAAAACAATACTTAGAGAGAGTAAAACAACCAATATTCATGCTATTCAAGAGCTGCACAGAATAGCTTTGAACAGACGAATTGGAGAGATCTGACCTCTGCCCTATGCGCTGACTTAGCGCAAAAGGAAAATGAATGAATGAATGAATTATCAATCTCTTTTACCTTCTATTCTGACAATTTAACTACGTTCTCCAAAAACCTATTTATCATATCGTGACTACAAAAACATATACAATATATATAATATTCAGTGTGTATATATATATATATATATATATATATATATATATACTGGCATGTTTGTATAATATAATAGAAATTCTCTTGAGCCAGGCATCCAACTAAAACGTGAATGGTGTAATCAATTCCTAACCGTTTTCATTATAAGTTGGCAACCTTGGAAAATTATAGATACTCCACGACAGAATAACGCAAGAATATATTTATTTATTTCTCTATATGTACAATGTCACATAGTCAATAGACTTCCATAACTTCAAAACCTTAGTGTTCATACGTTTTAGTTCATTAACTCAGCCTTAGTGTTCATACGTTCAAGGATCACCTAAAAAACTCTCTAAAGCACTGCAGCATCGATCCTAGCTCCTGGGAGACTGCAGCACTTGATCGCTCAGCCTGGCACACCCAGATCACTGCTGGCATCACGAAATTTGAAAAAGAAAGAACACTGCGGGCAATCCACAAGCGCAAGAAGCGGAAGGACAAATCCGAAAATTCTCCTACCCCGAATCTTCAGCACTCCTGCATGCACTGTAATAGAACTTTCTGTGCACCAATCATCGGACTCATCGGACATCTACAAACTCACAAACCAAATTAGACAATTACAAATTTAATATTATTATTAATTTTTTCATCGTATTTATTATTTTTCATGCCATGCTCATCTTCACTTGCGAAGGAGGAACAACAACAGCACACGTTTTAGTTCCTTAACTCAGCCTTAATGGTCATAAGTTTTAGTTCCTTAACTCAGTCTTAGTGTTAATACGTTTTAGTTCATGAACTCAGCCTTAGTGATCATAAGTTTTAGTTCCATAACTCAGTCTTAGTGGTCATAAGTTTAGCTCCTTAACTCAACTTTAGTGATCATAATTTTTAGTTCCTTAACTCAGCCTTAATGTTCATTAATTTTAGTCCATTAATAGCCTTAGTGGCCATGGCTTTCAGTTCTCTAACTCAGCCTTTATTGTCATGAGTTTTAGTTCCTTAATTTGACCGTATTGTTTATGAATTTTAGTTCCTTAACTCAGCCTTTATTTCCAAGATTTATTTCCTTAACTCAGTCTTAGTGACCATGAAATTCAGCACCTTAACCTAGCCTTTATTACCACGAATTTTAACTCTATTAATTTGGCCTTAATGGTAATAAATTTTATTGCCTTAACGCAGCCTTAAACTTCATTAAATATTAGATTATTAGATCAGCTTTAGTAGACATACATTTTAATTCCATAAAACCGCGTTAGTGTTTATGAATTTCAGTTCCTTAACTCCACCTCAATGTCCCATGAGTATTAGCGTCTTAGCCTCGGCCTAGTGACAGTGAATTTAATTCCTAATTATGGGCTTCATGCAACTATTGCTTTACTAATTAGGCCAGATATAATCTCAAACGTATTGTGTTTCCGTGTTTCTATCCCCAATACAAGGTAACTGCGTGAAACGTAACAACAATTAGACTTACGTAAAACAATAATTTTTCTATTCGTCGTCTTTTAATGTTTTGTTTGTGTCTTGATAAAGACCTTTTGGTTGAAACGTTGAATATGATTTGTGTATTGTAATTTTTATGATTTCTTGTGTGCTCATCATTGCCCATCATTACCCACTAGTTTTTTTGAGTGGCTTTTGAGTGGCTACGCACACAGAAAGTAATGCAGGTCTGCATCTTGAGTGACTCTATGAGTATGATTAAGAAGGTACAAGTGGGTCTCGTTCGCGAACAGTGGATTGAGGCCTTGAGAAATGCGAGCTTGAAGACGGTTACATTTATTTTCGTGCCGGGACATGTGGGCGTTCGAGGCAATGAAAGAGCGGATCAACTGGCATCGTGTGCGATTGTGGCAAAGGGCGATGGGGCAATGGATCGCGCTGATGTTTTGAACTCCTTAAGAGATATAACACGCGAGAGTGAGACGAATGTGGATGATGATTCCTTTTCAATGGCTAGGATTAAAGATCAGGGATTGAGATGCGGTGTTGCTAGAGGTGAACATTTTGGAGGGCGCAGAAGAATTATGGTCAACCAGCATAGGACCGGTACTGTCAGCAGAAGTGTGATGGCGGATACACTCAAGGAGAGATCGGAGCAACTATGGATGTGTCCAGTTTGCAGTGATGATGATCCGACGACTAACTAACTAACTAACCCACTAGTTTTAGATATAGTCTATGGTGTCCCATTGAGACGATATATAAACCTGTGTTTTACGTAAGTCTAATTGTTTCTATCCCCAGGAATTACGACATATGAAGCACTTGTTTCCCATGCGCATTTTTAAGGAGTTCTACAGCGCTGTATTTCATACCAAGAATACTTCAAATCTAGCAATGTTTAATACTGCGAGAAACACTTAGACCTGCTCTGAGAGGGTATATGTCTGTATGTGACCTTCTACTATGATGGGGCATATGTAAATATGTAGCCTTCAAATCTAATGCGGCTAAGAGGGCATATGTCACTTTGCAGCATTCTAATCTGAGGGGGCCAATGTCAGTATGTAGCCTCATACTCTGAGGGGACCTATGTCAGTATGTGACCTTCTACTCTAAGGGGTCATTTGTCAGTATGTGGCCTGCTACGCTGAGGGAGCATATATCATTATGTGACCTTCTACTCCGTGACTCTGAGAGGTCCTATGTAGAAGAATATGTTCCACCATAAAGTAATCAGAAAACATACAAACGATCATCTGGATACAGTCACAGGTAGACCTAGAAATAGACGGATCGATAACATCACGACCACCCTCCACAAATAAGGACTCAGTACGACTCAGGCCTCGCATCTTACCTTGAACAGAACCTTACAGATCCCATCTCTACGCTTAACAGCAAGTGCGTGTGATATCAGCTAGCTTCCACCCGGTTAAAGGCAACAGACAACAGACAAACATATAAAATACTACAATTTTTCGAAGGACACAATATTGGTTTACATTTTACCGCACAACTACTTTTGACTGTATGGCTTCAATTGTGACCATCGTAAATATAAAACCCATGGCTAAATTGGAAATCATCCTTCTAAAGTGATGCATTTTATTTTCCACATAATTTTCATTGGCTGTCGATGTCGGCACAACGTATACGAAGTGACCAATGAAAATGAAGGGAAATGTCCAATGCGTCACTGTAGAAAGATGATCCCGAAGACACTTCAGGAGTAATGAGGAAATGGAAGACACATCTAATGTAATAATAACAATGATCGTCTGTTGAACAGACGACTTCTGCACATAATTAATTAGAACTTCTTCATTCATTGCGTATTTGTATATTGTCATGATTTACGTTGGATACTATTTATATACTTGGAGTCACCTTGGCTATTTTTTGCATGCGACTCTAAGTACATAGTGACCAACGGAAAACACGACAAAAATAAAAAATGTAACGAATTGAGGTCTAATTAATTTCGCGAAGATGTCTATTAAAGCGGACGATCATTGTATAACCAAGGAAAGACATGCTTTAATACACACAAACTGGTGAGTTTTGCCAACTACAATATTTTAAGAAATAAATATTTACAAAAACTTACTTCCTTGAATGTTAAGCGCGCGGGTTTCAGCCAAGTAAACCGGCCCAGTCACTCGACACTGATACTCGCCAGCGTCCTCGACTTTGACGTTTTTAATCGTGAGCACAGATTTGTTATCTGTCACATCAACTTTGTAGTTCTTGTGTGGGTTGAATCTTGTGCTACCCACGGAGATAGGGTACGGGTCCGATAGTCTGCTCCATACGATCTGCTTGAAACAAGGCAAACATACAGTCACTAACAAGTTATATTTGCTAGATCTGACAAGTACGAGTATATACTTCAAAATATTATGGTGACGAATACATGCTTCAAGATATTAGGAGACGAATAAATGTTTCAAGATATTATGGTGACGAAAATATACTTCAAGATATTAGGTGACGAATAAATGTTTCAAGATATTAGGCTGGCGTAGACATGCTTCAAGATATTATGGTGACGAAAATATACTTCAAGATACTATGGAAATTAATACTTCACCTTCAGCGTTCATTCTCAAACTCCCACTGGATCTCTCTAGTAGCAGGACACATTCTCAAACTCCCACTGGATCTCTCTAGTAGCGGACAATGGTACTATTAGATTTTCAGCAGGATGTAGTCCAGAGAATGAAAACGCATTGTGTTGCCGTTTTATTTGCACCAATGGCCAGACACATCCATCTTCGACAATGTGACGAATACCTGCTTCAAGATATTACGGTGATAAATATCTTGGAGTTTTCACAGTAGTATACCACAATTAGGGTGAATGCGTCCGTAAAGCACGAAATTTAGTTATCTCCCGTTCGTGTCCCAAGTGCTGGTTTTAAAGGGTTTGGGTTAAGGGGTCTAACTTCATTTAACCATAACACAAACCCTAATCGTTTGAGAATCTGTTTAGACTCGAAAGGGAGATAACAATTAAATTGTGTGATTTATGGGTACATTGAGCAGAAGTTCCAAATCTACAAATAATAGGGAATTTCTCTTTTCACAACGTTGAAGCTTGGGGGGGGGGGGGTGGTAAGGTGCTTGAGCTGACATTTTATATGAAGAATTATTTGTTAGGAATGATGTGATCAACTGAACTTCCATCGCCTTTACTTACCCACATTGATCTGGTACCCAATTTTGGAAGCAATGTTGACACTGAAGCAGTTTATGGCGGAGAAATGTTTTTTTTGTTTATTATTTCTATATTTGATTAAATTATCATATTTTTTATATTATATTATATTATATTATATTATATTATATTATATTATATTATATTATATTATATTATATTATATTATATTATATTATATTATATTATATTATATTATATTATATTATATTATATTATATTATATTATATTATATTATATTATATTATATTATATTATATTATATTATATTATATTATATTATATTATATTATATTATATTATATTATATTATATTATATTATATTATATTATATTATATTATATTATATTATATTATATTATATTATATTATATTATATTATATTATATTATATTATATTATATTATATTATATTATATTATATTATATTATATTATATTATATTATATTATATTATATTATATTATATTATATTATATTATATTATATTATATTATATTATATTATATTATATTATATTATATTATATTATATTATATTATATTATATTATATTAAAGAGATTGTTCTATAGCAAGATGTGTGGTAGATAAGTGTTGCCATAGATGTCGGGAAGAAAAGCGCTTCCAGGATTATTTGAAGACATCTCTCAAGCACTGCTGTATTTTAACTCAAGTTTTTCAGTAACCACGGCTCTTCTCTACCCAGCCTGTCATGTTCAGATCACGTGAAGTGGGTATTTAAAACTGTGGATAGTTTAGAACACTGCAGGGCATTTTAAAGAGTCAAACGAAAAGAGTGGTCAGGCAGTTTTCGCCTTATCCCCAGATCGTCTTCATTTCTGTTCACACTGCAACAGTTTCCAGAGCCCGAATTGGATTCCTGAGACGTCTGAGTGGTCACAAACACCAAACGTAATGTGACGTTTTTTGACATCTAATGACTTACAAATATCAAACCTCATTTACCTTTTTTTTAAAAAAAAAAAAAATCTGAGTGCTCACAAGCATCACAACTAATTTAACTTTTGCTTTACATCTTAAGACTCATAAACACCAAACGTAATTTCCCTCTTTTTTTTTTTTACAATTTTGGCTCACAAACACCAAAGCTAATTAAACATTTTTGACATCTGAGGGCTCACAAATACCAAACCCAATTCGACTTTTTTTTGAAGATGTCACGCTTATCTTCGCTAGTGAAAGAGGAACATCATTGTTTAAACAAAAAATCCACAAATTTAATGTAATACAGGGGTACATGTTTGACTATTTGTGCAATATTCTTAAATATAGTTTGTTGCGTCTGTGACTAAGTGGAAAGTGGTGGTCAATAAATATGTCAGGTTCAGTCACGCCTAAAAAAGGCCGCTAAGAGATCACGTTTGTAAATAAAAGTTTCAGCGTGACAGAGGCAGAAGGTGAAGCAAATGTGATCACGCCGAGCTGTGAGATTTGTATCAACTTGCATTGTGGTCAGTTTATAAAGACATTGTAACTTACGACTGTCCTACTAGCAATATGGCTACGTAGATTCACATTTTAGTGGAATTTGAAAAACACTGAACATATTAGTTTCACCCCTAAGTGTGATGTGTGCGACCATTGGGGCAAATAAAACGGCGACACAATGTAATTTCAGATCTCTGGACTACTTCCAGATGAAAATCTAATTGAATCATTGTCTCTTCTAGAAGAGAGATTCAATGAGAGTTTCAGACTTGTACAAGAGAGATTCAGTGAGAGTTTCCAACTTGTACAAGAGAGGTTTGGTGAGAGTTTCAGACTTGTACAAGAGAGATTCAGTGAGAGCTTCAGACTTGTTCAAGAGAGATTCAGTGAATGAGAACAAATGTGAAAAATTCATATATGATTGCTAGCTTTAGCTATTTTTTTTATATTTTTTTTTTGGGGGGGGGGGGGTTAGGGGGTACTATATCGTATATTAATGATTCCCGAATAATGACTCAAACGTTCGTCTGTTCGTATTCCAGGACAATGACTCAAAACGTTCGTCTGTTCATATTCCCGGACAATGACTCAAAACGTTCGTCTGTTCGTATTCCCGGACAATGACTCAAATGTTCGTCTGTTCGTATTCCCAGACAATGGCTCAAAACGTTCGCCTGTCCATATTACCGGACAATGGCTCAAAACGTTCGTCTGTTCATATTACCGTACAATGGCTAAAAACGTTCGTCTGTTCATATTACCGGACAATGGCTCAAACGTTCGTCTGTCCATATTCCCGATGTGTATGGGATCAATGTATATAAGATATCCCGAGCAACGTTTACAAAATGGATTTTTAAAGAGATTCCTGAAGTTTATTGCTTGAAGCGACGGAATTACGTGCTATGAGTGATACTCTCGGTAGGCAACCTTTGGCTCCATTGAGAGGGACAGAATACATAGTGGTAACTAGCGTACAATGAAATCAATCCTGTACGCTTTTTCAACTTGAAAGATAACCGACTTCTTCTGTAAATGATACATTCCGACTTCGACCATTTATCGATCAATTAGTTATCTTATGCCGATCATCTAGCTACCAACTGGAGATCATTTGAAGAATCAACTAGCGACTATTTAATTGTTATCGAACTACAATCTGGCGACCATCTAGCAATCATCGAGATACCATCTGGATATATCTAGACTAGCTAAAATATCGCAATCATCTAGCGACTATCTAGTAATTTTATGATAACGACCTAGAGACTATCTAGTTACCATATGACAACTATTTAGCGACTATCTAGCAACTATCTAGCTACCATATGGAAATTATCTAGAGACTGTCTAGCGAAGATATGGCGATCACCTAGCTCTATCAGGCGGCCATGCAGTGATCATCTATTACGAACTAGCGACCATGTATTTTTCATCTAACGACCGTCTAGTTTTCGTCCAACACTACAATCTGGTAATAATCAGGCCACAATCTAGCTACAATATATCGATCATCAGGCGACTATCTAGCTACTATCACGACATATCTACTAAACATCTAGTATCTATCTAGTCACCATTTTTCTGCCACCCAGCTACCACCTAGCTACCATATGTCGTTCATAAGGCAACTATCTAGCTAATATAAAGATATGTCTACTCACCATTTAGCAACTACTAAACCACCATTTAGTTATCATCTAGCTACCATTAAGTGACCGTCTACTTACGATTTATCAGTCATCTTGTGACTGGTTTCTACCTATTATCTATTAGTCATCTTGTGACTGGTTTCTACCTATTATCTATTAGTCATCTTGTGACTGGTTTCTACCTGTTATCTACCAGTCATCGTGTGACTGGTTTCTACCTATTATCTAGTAGTCATCTTGTCACTTGTTTCTACCTATTATCTAGTAGTCATCTTGTGACTGGTTTCTACCTATTATCTATTAGTCATCTTGTGACTGGTTTCTACCTATTATCTAGTAGTCATCTTGTGACTGGTTTCTACCTATTATCTACCAGTCATCGTGTGACTGGTTTCTACCTATTATCTACCAGTCGTGTGACTGGTTTCTACCTATTATCTAGTAGTCATCTTGTGACTGGTTTCTACCTATTATCTACCAGTCATCGTGTAACTGGTTTCTACCTATTATCTACCAGTCGTGTGACTGGTTTCTACCTATTATCTAGTAGTCATCATGTGACTGGTTTCTTCCTATTATCTACCAGTCATCGTATGACTGGTTTCTATATACTGATTAGTGACCACTTAGATCTTGTTTATCTAATAACTTGTGACCATCTATACGAAAGATCAACAGAACAGTGTAAACGGCTATTGACTTCTTGCATCTTATCGTCAGTTTTTGTGTGGTGATATTGAATTTGTTGCCAAGAAACATTAAATTAACAACTTACCCGTCTTGCTCCTAAGTTCTTGACTGTGCATGTCATAATGGCATCTGTGTCAATCTGATGTGTTATCTGAATATCTTTCTCCACAGGAGGTATCTCTGAGTCTACTGCTGCAACAATTTAATAAATAAAATATAAGTCCACCAAAACGTGACTTAATAACGGCAAATAATCATAGAACACCCACACAATCTGCACCTGCAACTTGTCTAGAGTCTATCATTCTTTTTATCTTCCCGATAAGCATATGTCATCAAAAAATCTCCTCCATCTTGTACTGTATTTAGTTATTGCTAAAGAACAAAAACTGATAGATTAAAACTCATCGCAGGAGAAATAGGTCTCCAAATCAACTCATCAAAAACAAAAATTATCGACTTCACCAATTCACCTAACGCAATTACTTTAAATGGACAACAATTTGAAAAGGTACACACATTCTCCTATCTGGGAAACAAATTAACACTCGACGGTGATGTCATGACAGAAATTACAACTCGCAATGCACTAGCATCAAGTGCCTTTAACAGACTGTCAAATATCTGGAGGTCAAAGTCAATCACCCTGTCTCGTTATAGCAAGCCTGTCTGGTTCTAGAACGCCTGTCTGGTTCTAGCAAGCCTGTCTCGTTCTAGCAAGCATGTCTCGTTCTAGCAAGCATGTCTCGTTCTAGCAAGCATGTCTAGTTCTAGCAAGTCTGTCTGGTTCTATTAAGCATGTCTAGTTCTAACAAGTCTGTCTGGTTCTACAAGCGTCTCATTCTAGCAAGCATGTCTAGTTCTAGGAAGCCTGTCTTGTTCTAGAGAGCCTGTCTCGTTCTAGCAAGACTGTCTCGTTCTAGCAAGCCTGTCTCGTTCTAGCAAGCCTACCTGGTTCTAGTAAGCCTGTCTGGTTCTAGTAAGCCTGTCTCGTTCTAGCAAGCATGTCTAGTTCTAGCATGCCTGTCTGGTTCTAGCAAGCTTGTCTCGTTCTAGCAAGCCTGTCTGGTTCTAACAAGCATGTCAGTTCTAGCAAGCCAGTCTAGTTCTAGCAAACGTCTCGTTCTAGCAAGCATGTCTGGACTAATATTCAAGTTCTGATTAATATCGAAGTCTCATAAAACAATTGTTCATGTTTTTACTTGTTTTTGCATATTTCTCATATTTCTCATATTTCTCATATTTCTCATAGTTCTCATATTTCTCATATTTCTCAGAGTTCTCATATTTCTCATAGTTCTCATAGTTCTCATAGTTCTCATAGTTCTCATATTTCTCATAGTTCTCATATTTCTCATAGTTCTCATATAGCTCTGAGATTATTCAGTGACAATGTAAATCATTCTGCATATGTTCATATTATCAAACCTTCTTGTTCTCGTTCGCAATTTGACATAACACAGCAAGTACAGTTTTCTTAATCAATGTTGCTGTAGTCTAAAGATCATCAGGGATCCGATACACCTTTCTATATATAGCTGGCTCTGTGTGCCTGTGTTCTTCCTTTAACTGGTTTAATGTAATGCAGTCTTGCAGGATGTGTTCCGCTGTCTGTTCTGCCTGCCCACATGGGCACAGGAGTGATGGAACCAGTCTTAGTCTATTTAAGTGACAGTTTAGTCTGTTGTGTCCTGTCCTGATGCGGAAGATAATAACATGCTCAGCTATTTCAAGATAGCAATAATTATCTTGAGGGTGGTCAACTTCCCTGATAGCTTTGACGAGGGTCCTCTATTCCTGGTAGGTCTGTTTGTTCATGTGTGGCTCCATTTTTTGCCAGCCTATCTGTCTTATCATTTTCTGGTATGCCACAGTGGGATGGTATCTTAAACTAAACACACTCAACAATTGAAACTCTCCAATCTTAGCAAGCATGCCACATATGTTAATGTTAACATCTTAAATTTAACACGGACTCAACAACTGAAACTCTCCAATCTTCAAAAAGATCATAATAGCCTAGAAGATTCACTTAATTGTACTCAAGGTACCCCAAATGCACTCCGCCCCCCCCCAAACGAAGCTTCACCCCGAGAGTACCACTCGTAGTGCGTTCTCCAATATTAATCCACTATTCAAAATATTTACAAACTAAGTAATGTTATAACAATGGTTCTCAACTTTGACTATATTGACCCACAGGAAGCTACTGCGATTACCAGGGTTGCCACGAAGATAACTTTCAATTTTGGAGGCTATAGAACCTTCCGGAGAGCACAGAATGATATTATTATATATCTCACCGACTCATCGTAATATCAACTGTATGGAGTATTCCGAAGTTTGAACTGAGAGTGAAACACAATAAGCCAAAAGTATAAAAGAGTTCATATAAAAACCAATAAAAATGGACAGCCGTGCACGTGTTTCAGGGACCACAAAAGGGAGCAAAGAACAGCAACAATGATGTAAGGGGTGCTGTAAGGGGTGCTATAAGGGGTGCTGTAAGGGGTGCTGTAAGGGGTGATTGATGAAGTTTTGGGGGTGGAATTGGCTGTGATATCCTATAGAGAGTAAAATTGACCCAGAAGCTATGCTGAAGTTGGATGCTTCATGCCTAAGGCGCAATCACGTTGTGAACCATGCTACAACACAATTATTTAACTAGAGCCCACCGAAGACGGATGTGTCGGGCCATTATCGCAAATTAAAATGGCGACACATCGCATTTTCATTCTCTGGATTACATCCTGCTGAAAATCTTGTATTATCATGGTCGTGCTACAAGATAGATCCAGCAGAAGTTGTGAGAATGAACGCTGAAGAAGAAGAAGAAGATGTATCTAGACTATGTCCTGAAAATCTTTAGAAGTTTGAAAATGAAAAATAGAAGAAGAAATGGATTAATACGAACGTTCATATCTTATTTTATGTTCATTCGTTCTCAAACTCCTGTAGAATAGCAGGCTGTAGTCCAGAGAACTAATTTCCCTGTGACATGGTTTAAAACCTATTTGTGATATCTGCGCCTTTCGGCCTGACACATCCGACTTCAGCAATGCATATTCTTCACTTTGATCCACTTTGGATGGACAGACTCTTTGTATGATACATAAATTCAGCTTTCTTATTACAATGTTGTTAATAATTCAATCTTTTAATCCTCTTATACATTTACTATTCTCAACACATCGTTTCTGATTTGTTTTTTTTTTCTCAGTCAATATTTCACCTCAACAGAACAAGGCAATCTCCAGAGAACTCTTCTACCCCTGACGCAGTAAGACATATAGTGGTATAACGTGAAAAAAAAGAAGCACCTAGATTTCATGGAAGAAATTATGTTTACAATTCAATACTTTTAAAGTGTCAATGTTTCATAGTCATAAATGCTACTTAGAATGTGCGTACTCTGATAGATGTAATTAAGAGTTATTGCTGGTTCTTTACCAAATATTTTTGGTTGGTTGGTTTTATGCCAGTGTTTTACAGAGGTACGAAATGGGTACCAGGAATAGCAACACTGTTATCTTATATAAATTTCGTGAGAGGCAACTAAGGAAGTTTAGGAGTGAAGTTGACTGTCCCATTCCAATAAAGGGTTAAAGTGACTAATGCACCATGCTAAAATGTCGCATGTCAGACCGAAAGGTACATATATCGCAGCTAAGAGCATTCTGTAAATCACGCTACAGAGCATTCATTTCTCCGAATTACATCCTGTTCAAAGTGTAGTTGCCAAAACATGTAATATTAGTTAGTTAGTCGTCAGATCATCATCACTGCAAACTGGACACGTCCATAGTTGCTCCGATCTCTCCCTGAGTGTATCTGCCATTACACTTCTGCTTACAGTACCGGTCCTCTGTTAGTTGACCATCATTTTTCTGCGCCCTCCAAAATGTTCATTTTTAGCAACAGAAATCCTAATCTTTTTTTCAAATCCTAATCTTTAATCCTCGACATTGACAAGGAATCATCATCCACACTAGCCTCGCTCTCAATTTAATGTGGTTAGAAGCACCATAAGTCACGTCTGGATGCGATTTACACAAACTAGCTCAGTGGCAGACCAGCCGTCAGGAGAAGACACAGAATGACAACTCCTGCCGAAAACCACTTCCTGCGGCTGCATCAGGGTCAGGAATTGATTTGCAGCTGCGTCCTCCACAGACCAGCCAATGCAAACAGCTCGTCGAATTTAAGATCAAAATTTCAGGAACCGACTGCATGACGCTGGTCATTAGGCTAGAATACCCTACAGAGGTCATGTTCTTACGGACTGACATCGCCAGAACCGACCGTAGTGGGCGAACCAGCATCGTCAATGGACCATTGGAAATACTGTAGATGGGTTTGGTTTAGTGATGGCATATTTTTATTCGGATCCAGCGACACTATAGACGGAAGGAGAAGAGTTTACCGCAGAGTCCGTGAACAGGTATCCAGAACAGCGTTGATGAGGCTCCTGCGCATGGTGGTAGAGGTGTGCTGATGTGGGGGGTGCGATGAATTTCATGAGAAGATGCGATCTGGTGCAAATTGAAGGACGCATGAATGCCCAACAATATGTCGCTGAAACTGTTCTTCCCGCGTCCTTCAAATTTAGGCTGCACTATAGTATATTTTTCAGCAGGATAACGCTCGACCTCATGTGGCACAACTCACCATCCAGTTCCTTGCTCTCAACAACGCCCAGACCATTCCGTGGCCAGATATGAATCTCATAGAACACTTATGGGATGAACTCGACAGACGACTTCACGAGCGAGACTTGGCTCCTGCCAATATCCGACAGTTGTCTCTTGCACTGCGGGAAGAAAGTGTAGCCATCATACAATAACGGATCCAACGGCCAATCGGATCCATGTCACGGAGATGTTGCTGTCTGACAGAAGTCAATGGAGACCTTATTGAACCCACATCCTTAGTCGCATAGGCCAAAAAGTTCAGACCACATTTAATGAACATAATTTCATTGTTAACGTCTGAAAGGTTCTACAAAATTATACCCGTGGAATCCTATTATAACAACTTTATCCGGAATAACGAAATATATATGAAAACATACATTCGCTATACAGTACAAACAAAAAATAATAAATATAATAGGGAATTATGGAAAGTGTTGTTATATAGGGAAATTTGTTATAAAATGATGCTGTATACAAGGATTCCACTTTACAACCCTCTCATTATATTCCTTTTTACGAATGTCGATTAAAAAAAAACACAGACATACGCGCCTGCATATGTAGAGTCAATGACAGTAAATGCAGTTCATAAATGACATCAAATTGCGATATATAGGCAGATAATTATTTGTCAAACAATTTGCTGATCAGCGTTGATTATTATGGAGTGATAGAGATGAGGTTTATGTGTCAGAATAATCACCGATTATAGCATTATGAGAAATCTATTGATAACTTGTTTCCGTCATTTTAATGGAGCTGACGGTTAGGACATTGTTCTGATCCACAGATTAGGGGGGATGTACATAATTTACATAAACAATTAGGGCAGGGGGGAGGAGAGGGTGTTCTAAAAGGTGTGACAGTTGTTGTAAGGGAGGAAGGAACAAAACAATTTAAAAAAATATGCAATTACATTTTGTGAATTTAATTCACATTAGTCAAGGCCACCGTCACCATCGAGGATAGTTTCTCGTGTGTGTCCCGTAACGTTATCTATGACATCATCTGCAAACGCTGCACCATGACGAACATAGGTGAGACTAGTTGGAGGCTTGTTGACCGATTCTGCGAGCACCTACATAGCATAAATCACTGTCGTCAACTTCAATGGCAGAGACCACCGGGGCGCCCAGGATATTTAGGTGACTGTTATCAACGCGTGCTTCTCTGACGACTGGACCTATCTCGCGCTTGAGAACCGCTATAAATACGAATTTGGCACTCTGAAGCCGTAGGGAATTAATGTGCGCCTGACATACGTATGATATCAGGCTGGTCCATCATTTCTGTTTTTTTCTCGTTTTCGCATTTATATGGGTTTGTTTGTTTATTCTTCGTATTCTGTACATTTCCTGCTTGTGTCATCTCTGATCTAATTTCTATCCTTCCGGTCATCTCACTAGACATGTGAACGCACGTTGTTTCGTCCCGACTTGTAGTTTTTGATGTTTACGTGTATTTTATCCTTGATAAATTCCTATCTTTCGAAACGTTGATTTGTGTGTGTACCTATGTGTGTTTCATGTTATTAGCAAAGCTTCATCACCCCGTTTCACGTTTTACCTTTCGAAACTTCTGTCGATCTTGAACAAGTCTTCCTGCTTCTGTTACTGTCATGTGGTCATTATTCGGGTGATCTTTGAGATTGTTCTACCAGCCCAACCATTATACAACAGCAAACACCGAGTAAATAATATGTGAATATACTGAGGAATTCCTCTTGGGGAAACCCCCACAACATTTCTTCTTCTTCTCTTTCGCAGTTGGACATGTCGACACAGCAGGTACATTTTGTTGTGAAGACATGTTAACTAGTCTTGATGCGTGATACCATGGTTGCTGGTGCGGCTCTCGGCCGGGTATCTTCAACTTCAGCACCAGTGCTTGATTGTGTAGGACTGTAGAACTGTTTGATTTCAGGGATGACCCTACCAATTTTAGTTTCTAGCCTCTTTTGGATGGACTACGTCCTATCTCCACTTCAAGGAGTTGGCCTCGATGGGGACAACATTTCATCTTTACAATTACATTTCCCTTGTAGTTGAGCATTCAGATAATCAATCATTGCATTTCACGCTTGGGGTATCAGATGAACTTCAGTCAAGCCCATGATCCTTGCTTCTTAGTTAGCAACATTTGAGTGGTATCGTGACTATGAACATGTGGCATATGGGCGCAAAAATAAACATCTATGTGAAAGACGTGATATTTTTATGGGAGATCTTACAAACAGACAAATTCGTTAGCCTTGTATAATTAGAGAACCCTTTGGATGGTGCTGAGTGCGTAGCTGGCTGTCCTCCCATTCTAGTGTCCATGACCGATAGCTGAATTGCCGTGGACACCTCTTCCACGAATGCTTGGTAGAGGAGCTGAAGCTCGTGACTCCAACTTTGCTTGTTGAGGAAAAGTAGAAACGCCACACAATCCTAACATGTACAGAATCTAACATGTACACCTTCCTAAAATGTACACCTTCTTAAAATGTACAACTTCTTAAAATGTACAACTTCCTAAAATGTACACCTTCCTAAAATGTACACCTTCCTAAAATGTACACCTTCCTAAAATGTGCACCTTCCTAAAATGTATCATTTTTGAGTAGAAAACTTTTTTTCAAAGTATTACAGAGGAATCGGAATTTTCTATGCATAAACAAAATTTTTGGAGAAACCACCCCCATTGCAAATAGAGCTAATGCACCAAGAGCTAATCGGTCGTAATTCCTGGGGATCAAAACGACAATACACAAACTGGAACACATAATTTCAAAAACAAGCAAACTGCTGAAAAATTATCCGAATTATAATCTCAAATGCAAGGTAAAAATTACGCAGAATCATACTACAAAGAATATCTAAAGCTGCATATTCAAGGCTCAAAAAAAGATCAAGAGCTATGCCAATGGAGTAGATGTTTACACAGATGATATCTCTAACATCACGAATTTAACCGGACATTGATCTGAACAGCATAGAAATCGTTGCATTTACGTCGTTGATTTTAACATTCTATTTGCGAGTGTACATAAAGATAACTTGTGAAGAAAATTGAGTCTATCTACAAATCTGAAGCGTATTGTTTCAAATATCAAAGATCTTAACATTAATTTTTAATTCATCATTTAAAGCAGTAACACATATTTTGAGGTAAAAACTGGATTAAACCACTGCTGCAATCCAAAAATAGAAGTAAGCCAGAGTTGCACACCGAAAATAGGAGTACATAACAGGCGCACACCAAAATACAGGAGTAAGCAACAGTTACACACAGCCAAAATATACATCTTTGTGATAGAGTGGGTAATGTGCTGAAAAAAAAAACCCAGATGGGATTTACAAAGAAATAATATAGACATTGTTTTTCAAGATATAAAATGTGGATTAAACTTGGACATTGTTTTTCAAGATATAAAATGTGGATTAAACTTGGACATTGTTTTTCAAGATATAAAATGTGGATTAAACTTGGACATTTTTTTCAAGATATAAAATGTGTATTAAACAGATGGCACTGCAATGTTTTTACTCATATAACGTATTACAATTGGAGTAAAACCAGACATAATGTGAAAATCCAGGCAGCACATAGTATAGAATATTAAAATCTAAAGTAGTTTTCACCTCACAAATGTTTTGTCACCAGCATTCAACAGCCACCAAGGTGAATTCACTATTGATTCTACGAATTTCCTATAGGGAACATAAGACCAATGTGTACGTAAGAAATAAAGTAGAGATGTGTAGATAATTCGCTGGAGGACTCTGTGTGCTGAAGCTTCCAATGTGGTACCCCTACGACCCTGAAGGGTTATGGGTTTTATTGATTGATTGATTGAAGGTGAATTAGTATTCATAGCTGAACATTTAGTGGCTCGCTAAAATAACGACTTATTTTTTCTAAAATGTCAATATTCATGTCAGAGGGAAAAAAGTAAAGTAACCCATAGTATTTATTTAACGCCTTTGTGGTGTGAGATGTTAGCGATCTCACAATTCAGTGGATCTGCTACATCAGGGCGGTAGCCATCTCCTCTTCCTCGCAGTCTTTACTTCCTGGATTAATCCGGTACCCAATTAAAGGCTCGTTCGACCCGGGAGCCGTTTGGATCAACATTTCCGCCTCAACTGGGGAATGAACCCACGATCACTCATATGTGAAGCCAGTGCGCTAACTCACTTTATCAGTTATTCCTGGATCAACCCAACCTACAGAAGTAAAGTATCATATCTTCTAGGAACGTACATTCGATGAGTGAGGATACTGACAACACTATAAGTTGGTCAATGACAATATGGGTTTAACATGGTTATAACATAGGACTAACATGGGTCTCACATGAACATAACATGGATTTAACATGGATCTAATATGATTCTAACATGAGTCTAATATGGGTCTAGCAAGAGTCTAAAAAGGGACTACTAATATGGATTTAACATTGATCTAACATATATCTAACATGGATCTAACATGTGTTTAAAATGGGTCTAACATTGGTCTTACATGATTCTAATGATGTTCGTCTGTCGTGATCGACGATGACCAAAAACTCAACCATAATAATAATAACAATAAATAATAAAATAATAAAGTTAATAGTGCGTTTTTAAATGACTAGCAAGTCCAATGCGCGCACAGTTCTTTTACAGAATTGACAACAATAGAAGGTATCTGTGTGAGGTTGAGATGTTTGTTCTTTTCTACGTGTCCGCTTCTGTCTTGCAGTTTCTTGTCTGAATTCTTCCGCCGCCAGTGCTCCCGTTCTAATGCTGTAACGCTATGCTGTTCTATCCTGAGCGAGTCTCTCCCAATCGCCTACGTCAAGAAATTTCAAGGATGACTTGTGCGTGTCTTTGAAACGCTTTTTCTGTCCACCAGTTTTTCGAAATCCTGCCTTGAGTTCTCCATAATATATTTGTTTTGGCAAACGCGAGTTCTCCATACGCACAAGATGGCCTGCCCAGCGTGCCTGCGCCTTCATAAGTATTGTGTGGATGCTTATTGAGGTTGATTTTTCCAAGACCTCGTAGTCTGGTACTTTGTCCCACCAATGGATGGGACAATGGATTCTAATACGGGACTAACATGGATCTAATATGTGTTTAACATAGGTTAAACATTAGTCTAACATCGTTTACCCAAATACTCCTCAAGGTTAAGGCAGCCTTTATTTACTTTATATATATATATATATATATATATATATATATATATATATATATATATATATATATATATATATATATATATATATATATATATATATATATATATATATATATATATATATATATATATATATATATATATATATATATATATATATATATATATATATATAAAATTATCATAGCACATACGATACAAATTGGATGTTAGAAAATAGTTATAAGATGCAGTGGCTTCCAGAAAAAGACCAAAGTACTAACAAGCAAGAATATATATTAAATAATGGCGAACACAAAAACAAAGAGAGCGCCTGACAAATCGATTTCACCTGAGGATTAAAGAAATGGGACATCGTCTCTGGAAAGACGTGGATCTATATTTCTGTTATCAATGAAAGAAAAGTCAACGTCGTTAAGTAACATTCAGTTGTAGATGTGGATTTTTAAAGTAATGTTCAGTTGTAGATGTGGATTTTTAAAGTAATGTTCAGTTGTAGATGTGGATTTGTTAAGTAATGTTCAGTTGTAGATGTGGATTTGTTAAGTAATGTTCAGTTGTAGATGTGGATTTGATGAGGGATGTTAAGATTAGTTGAGAGGATGAATAGGTTGTAGAGTTTGCATTCCTTCACTGTCTCTGACTTACAGTGAACTTTTCCTATAATCTATCGTCAGGTATAACCTGAACATGATACAGCCGTCATAATAATCTGAAAACGTCTGCTGATATTGAGTTAATCCTAATCCACTTCATGTGGTTTTTAATGTCTTTGGTCCATGTGTCTTTAACTTCGTTGATGTACCACTTTTCTGATGTCAATAGCAACATCTCCTGCATTCCCCGTTGTATAACCCAGGCCTAGACTTATAGTTCAAAGTTCAAAGCATAGGGGGCACTGTTATCTGCGAAGCACGCCGTAAAAGGTGACTAAAGGCGGAAGGTGGGGGGGGGGGGGGGTAGCTGTCCCATCGTAGGGAGAATCAGTGATCAAGAGGCCATGCTGAAGTTGGATAAAGTTTGAAAGGCACAGAAATCGCAGCCGAGCTGTAAACCATGACATAATGTTGTCCACTCTCCTGTCAGCATCCTGTTAACCTGCATGAGTTTGAGAATGAACACAGAATACGAAGAAAGAAGATCTACTCAATTCTTGTGTGTGTCTAATCAGTTACATCTTTTGATATGACAAAAACGATTATTCTGATGAATATGGTGCCTTTTCGCCATGTTAATTTTACATTTATCGCTCTACAAGATGACACTATTAATGATCTTCTACATTCATCTCTCTCAAGATGACACTATTAATGATCTTCTACATTCATCTCTCTCAAGATGACACTATTGATGATCTTCTACATTCATCTCTCTCAAGATGACACTATTGATAATCTTCTACATTCATCTCTCTCAAGATGACACTATTGATGATCTTCTACATTCATCT
Organism: Meghimatium bilineatum; assembly: GCA_034231615.1. Taxonomy (NCBI): domain Eukaryota; kingdom Metazoa; phylum Mollusca; class Gastropoda; order Stylommatophora; family Philomycidae; genus Meghimatium; species Meghimatium bilineatum. The sequence goes on from CM067299.1 coordinate 10,452,605, forward strand.
CTCTCAAGATGACACTATTTGTGATCTTCTACATTCATCTCTCTCAAGATGACACTATTGCTGATCGTCTACATTCATCTCTCTCAAATTGACACTGTTAGTGATCTTTTACATTCAGCTCTTTGAAGATGACAATGTTGGTGATCTTTAGCATACGTCTCTCTCAATATGATACTATTGGTGATCTTCAGCATTTTCCTCTCTCAAAATGCCACTAGTGTTGATATTTACATTCATCTCTCTTGAGATGACACTAGGTGTGGTCTTTAACATTCTTTTATCTGAAGATGACACTATTGGTAATCTTCGGAATGCATCTCTCTGGATGACACTATTGCTGATAATTTTGGCCCAAGTAAAAATAATAATAAATAAATAAGCAAAATAACAAGCTACAGATAAACTAACATGCATGTTATTAAGAATCACTTTTGGCTGTTGTGAAATGGAGCTTGGTCTGGATATGTAACGAGAACAGACTCACTTTCTAAAACTATTTTGCAAGGAAACGTCCAGGGTGATAGAAGAAGAGGCAGATAATAAAAATCATGGATTGACAACATCAAATAATGATCATATATGCCATTATTTTAGTCACTGAACCATTTCGTTTATAGCGGAAAATGATAAGAGGTTTGGAAATCGATTCCCTCATCACCCACACAGTATAAACCACCAGTCTGGGACTCCTGTTGCTTCACTTCAACAACACATACCATCAAGGTGCCCGTGACGTCCAGGTGACTGTCATTAAATCGTACTCATCCAATAATAGTAGTCAACATGCTCTTGAAACGTTATATCCACCAATTTAGTACACTACAGTCTTTTGTTACGAACACCATCATACGTTATATCCACCAATTTAGTACACTACAGTCTTTTGTTACGAACACCATCATACGTTATATCCACCAATTTAGTACACTACAGTCTTTTGTTACGAACACCATCATACGTTATATCCACCAATTTAGTACACTACAGTCTTTTGTTACGAACACCATCATACGTTATATCCACCAATTTAGTACACTACAGTCTTTTGTTACGAACACCATCATACGTTATATCCACCAATTTAGTACACTACAGTCTTTTGTTACGAACACCATCATACGTTATATCCACCAATTTAGTACACTACAGTCTTTTGTTACGAACACCATCATACGTTATATCCACCAATTTAGTACACTACAGTCTTTTGTTACGAACACCATCATACGTTATATCCACCAATTTAGTACACTACAGTCTTTTGTTACGAACACCATCATACGTTATATCCACCAATTTAGTACACTACAGTCTTTTGTTACGAACACCATCATACGTTATATCCACCAATTTAGTACACTACAGTCTTTTGTTACGAACACCATCATACGTTATATCCACCAATTTAGTACACTACAGTCTTTTGTTACGAACACCATCATACGTTATATCCACCAATTTAGTACACTACAGTCTTTTGTTACGAACACCATCATACGTTATATCCACCAATTTAGTACACTACAGTCTTTTGTTACGAACACCATCATTCCTCCGTAACGATTTCCTGTTGTGTTCTGTTAAATTTATATCTTTGGCCATATGCTCCCATTAGTTCTGTTTTGTGTTCGTGAACAGGTTTGTTTTGACCGCCTTGTGTTATGTTGTATGCTTGATTAGGATCCTTTAATAGAAGCATCGAGTTGTGTTTATTTTCCTTGTGTTTCCAGTTATTCATCGTCACCCTATTTTCCTTCTGTATCCAGTGATTCCTCGTCACCCTATTTCCTTTGTGTTTCAAGTGATTCTTCGTCACCCTAGTTTCAATTTTCGCCTGTTTGATTACAAGTTTCTTGCAAGCGCTATCTATTACCTACATTTTTTCTATAGTGATTCTCATGTTAAACATGTGATTGCTTGCTAATTAGATCGTTTTGTACCAAAGATGACTCTCACGGCAGAAATCATTTCTTTCCAAGTTGACCACCTCCTTGCCAGTTTCTGTAGTTCTTGTGTATTGTGCTTATGCCCAGTATTGAGCTTTATCTGTTGCTTCTTGTATTCATTATATAGATATATAGATATATATGTACAATATTATGTATATGTAGACCTACAGAGAACGTATATTACTTATATCTTGTACCATATTGAGCACAGATTTCTTCTTTAGAATGAATGTTACATTGACACAAATAACAGACGACATATTTGATAAAAGGCACATCCTGTTTCTGCAAGGGATCGCAAATAGAAGGAAGAGAAAATCACTCCTGAGTCCCTTTCAGAGTGGGATTTGTCCGTGTAATTAGCGTGTCAATATGAGAGAGATGGAGCTGGCAAATATCACGTTCTGGGATTTCAACAAGGAAAAAAAACCACAGCTGCATCTAGCGGATTTATTAACCTGGTCTCAGAACCAATTAAGTGAGATGTTCTTATTTTCATATCACGTTAATAAACTGTTTCGTATCAGATACTCATTAAATTTCGAAACCAGTTATGTTTTCTTCTTTCCAACATCATCATCGTCATCATTAGAAAATAATCAGACGATCTGTTGCATATAGATTAAGCCTGTGGCATTTGTACAGCGATAAGCATGTCTGTTATGGCAAGAGTTTAAAGAGACCGACGTGAAGCAGAGCAGACATGATGAAAATAATGAAGTGTTAATTGTACATGATGAATTAGTTATACGCAGACCCGTGTATAAGGGAGGGATTCAAACTCACGATCTTTAGCAAATCTGAACACTAGATTTAGTACTGCTTCTTATTCTTCTTCTGCGTTCGTTCTAAAATTACTGCAAATTAACAGGATGCAGTCTGGAATATGGAATGCGTTGTATCATGGTTTACAGAACAACTGCGATATCTGAGTCTTTCGGCCTGAGACATCAAACTTCCATATGGTTTCTGGGTGGATTTGATCTTATAAGGGATGGGATAGCCAATGTCACCCTAAAAGCTCTTTAGTCGCCTCTTTCGACATGCATAGAAGGTTAACAGTTTTGCCGTTCTTTGTTACCCTTTCCACACACGGAAGTACACACGAGGTCTTATGCAATGTATATATGCTCTACACGAATAAATGGGGAATGCATAAATATTAATAATAAAGTATTCAAATGTATCAGGACTGACGTCATTGAACTCTGGGCAGACTATAAGTGTTCAGTCTCTTTTAGCAGATGGTGAAATGGCGTGATTCTAAATTCATTCAATCTATGTAACACTGTTTCGTCCAGAGAATTTTCATTTTACACTAATCGATCATGTATTCCTTTCAAATTCAAAGTGCTGCAGGTGACCTGCCTGTATGTTTATAATCTCATAACCCATTAGTTTTGTAGCGGTACCACATTGGATGCATCAATACACGCAATCCCGAGCGATTTATATCTTCAACAATCTTGTTGAGTGAGGACAAATCTTGTCTTGTCAGTCCTTGATGTTGTCTGTCCATACATTTGCTTGTTCTTTTCTGCTTCTTCCAAATTCGACTGTTCTCCGCATGCATTATTGTTTTTGGCAAGAATTATGTCGACTTATAAATTAAAACCATTCATGTTTTCGTTCTTTTTGACAAGGAACCGTGTCGGCTTATATGTTCAAACCATGCATGTTTTCGTTGTTTTTGACAAGGAACCGTGTCGGCTTATATGTTCAAACCATGCATGTTTTCGTTGTTTTTGACAAGGAACCATGTCGGCTTATATGTCCAAACCATGCATGTTTTCATTGTTTCTCTATTTAAAGCACTACATGTCTACCAGTCAAAGTCAAGCAAAAACACAGTGAGTGCTAAAGACATAAAATAGACTGATGTATTGTCTCGAAAATAGGTATTATTAATAGACTAACACAAGTTAATCAGGGGACAAAAGATAATGGTGTTGGTCGTCCATCACACGTTTTGTGACAATTTATTACATCCACTTTTGAAATTAAATTTGAATTATGTCCTTGATTATGAGTTCGTTGATTGTTAATATGGTGAATCAGAAAAATACAGAAAACGTGTTGTCTGAAGTTGCGAGACGAACAGCTGCCAGTTGAACTGACCGAGTTCAAATACCGTTTGCTTCCTTCTGTTTTGTTTTTGATAAACCCTCTGTGCTTCTAAATTGTATTACATATTTGCAGTCAAGGACCTTGTATCAGCATTATGCTTTGTAGTACACCTCCTTACACACCAAGAAATCGTAACCTCTGAATCTGTAGTCATGTTTAATCGTGGCCCTAGACAATAAAGACCTATTAGCTGAATTAATTTGGACTCCGTCTGTTACGTTTTTGAATATTATTGTACTTTTAACTAGTCGCTATTTACATACTTGGAATCGCATGCCAAAAACAGCCAAGGCCAACTAATATATTTCACGCAAATCTGAGACTAGTTCACGTAAACGATTTAGCGAACAGGTCTCCTAAAAAATCGACGGTCACAGTTTGACCAAATTAAGTCTATCATTATAACGTGACCTCTCGATTGTTAACAGACCACCCATTAACCCTATTACGCGCCACTGCGAGAATCTAATCTGACCTTTTCTCTGTTATTCATTGGCTACATTCCGTATAATTTGTGTCGTTGACCATTGTAAAACACTGACAAAGTTGATTAGCCACTAGTAAGTGACGCGCAATAGGGTCATCCCAGGACCGAGTTCAGTTTCGAAAGGTCACATTTATAATCACCAGCGAAATTAAAATTTCTATTTCCTAGAACATTTTAAGGAACAATTCTGTCAGCCAAATAGTCAAACTTATATGATGATTATAGTCTCTGTTGAAACTAAGGCATATCAAGTACATTGTGATTTGTGAGAAATGTTTGAATTTAGTGGCGTAATTTGGTATATTTTGTGGAATTAACATATATTTGTATGTTATACTGATACAAATTACATATTTGGTCATGTACATTATAGTTACAAATATGTTAAGAAGTGAAAGTCAGTTGATTGCATTTCCAAGGAAATTCTCCGTTGAGAACTCTCATCGCAAAGGGACAAACCAAAACTGAGATATGAGGACATCTGCAAAACAAGGTTGACCGATTTCGTGATGAACCCAAATTTTTGAGAAGAACTGGCCTTAGATCGTGCAGCATGAAATACTGTGTTACCTCGAGGAATCCAATAATCTGAAGGCGCCCTGAGGGAGCAGACAGACAAGAAGACAAGCGCAGCAGACAAAAAGTGCATGCATCATTAAATGCAGATTTGGTTATGTACGAGTATTTGTTCTTCTCCCCCCCCCCTGCACGGATATAAAATCTGAAGTTTTAGCCACGAGAGAAGCTACAACGTGAGACTTCATGGCCCATTTGTTATTTTTACACTGACCCCTCGGCTTCATGGCTGTTTCTAAAGACGTGGGAGATAGTCACAACCATAGAGCTCAAAATGCAATGCTACAATACAGTATTTGTGACGTAATGGCAAGGGTTGGTCGTAAACACAAAAATTTTGCTGAGGATTTCTTTACAATGCCATGAGTTATCCTAGACGTATGTGTTACAATGCTGAACGGTTCTTAAACTGGTTATAACGTGATTTAGACAATTGTCACCATCATGTGTCTAGAATTGAACCAGGTAATTTGCTAGATCAAGACGAGCTCTGCACCACTAAACCATAGTCGTACATATTACGTAGTTCGTTCATCACATTATAATGACCACATTTTGTTACATCCCCTTTATAAAATTCACTGTGGGTTATGTCCTTGACTATGAGTTCGTAGATGGCTAATACTTTCTATGCTGGACGTAAAGGCCCTTGGACAAGCTGGGAATGGGATGATTGGCATAGATAGTATGTGAACTTTTACCTAGACTTTCTAGCTATTCTCCACTGTTTAGTTGCTGCTTTTCTCTTCCTTTCACATGATGTTGCGTGTAGCATCTTTCTAGTGTCTCGTATGTTAAATGCTTTCAGTGAGATCATTAATGAGTCATTTTAGCGCTTCCTTTAGCCATCTTGAAAACGTATTCCCATCTGCAGCTGACGATAGAGAAGTATCTTTGGTAGGCGATGATATGGCATACGACGCTCTATGTACCGAGTATGTATGTTCTATTGTTACCACATGATCTGTCCAACTATTCTGTGACTGCATCATAATAGTTCATAAATAACTAAGAATACCAGTTCTTTAAAGAACAGTGGTATTCACAATCTGGCTTTCGCATCTGATGTTCATAACGTTTCTGAGACAAATCGTATGACAGTGAATAAGTTTCCTATCATCTAGTCTGTATACGAACCTTGTTTCGCCAGCATATAACAGCTGTAGATGGATTTGTAAAACCTAATATATCACATTATGCTCGCGAAGGTCCTTCGGCGCTCAAGGCATTACACTATAATCACATAAATAAATAAATACATACATACAGAACATGATGGAAATGGTAAAATGTTATAAGTAAACCAGTAGTCAACAAGTAGGCAACAATGTCCATTAATTCAGAGATGGGCAGGGCGTTCTTAGATTGGCAGGTTAAACTTTGTTTTTTTTCTTCATATTTTATGGGGCCAAATGTCGTGGAGTATTTCATCTAGCTCTGTGGTGGAAAGATACAGAGGTCGCTTATAACAGCTAATTTACCGGGTTAAAATCCCAACCCTCACAATTGTGCACCCGGACTGTTCAGAAAGCAATGACAAATCACTGACATAAATACTGCTACTAAAATCACTACAGCCAAAAAGGCTGAGTTGATGGCTATGTCATAAATAAGACAGCTACCAAATGTATGGGGTCCAAAATGTTTCTTTAAAAATTGTCCATTCGAACTTCAAGTAATTCCTGGGATCAAGGCATATAAGTACTTGTATATAAGCCGGGGGATGGGGGAGAAGAAAAAATATGGATCGGCCGGTTAGATATGACACATGGGTCGTATTTTTACTAACTACTGATTCAAGTAAATACAGGATTAATATTGAAAAGAACGAAATAATGGCAAAGAAATAAATAAATATCACTATCTTCATTGATAATAAACACCTTAAACAAGTAAAGGAGTTAACTTACGTAGGAAGCATTATATTGAGTGAAAGGAAAAACAGTAAAGAGATACAAAATAGATGCAACACAACATACCAGATTCCAGGACAGTGGCACGTATTTTCAAGAACAAAACTGTGAACATAGATACTAAAGTTGTAAACATTATACAAGACTATTATTATTCCAGCACTGTGCTACCAGTGCCAAACCTGGACAATGACAAAACAAGACAAAAGAAAAATAGTGACAGCAGAAATGACATATCTACGAAGAATACTCGGAGTGTCATTAAAAGTTAGAATTAGAAACGATAACATCAGGAAGATAACTAAAACAATACCAGTATTGGAACACATCAAAAGACAACAGATCAAGTGGTTTTCGCACACTTCCAAACTACATCAGACAGCATGCCACAAATTGTCATGACACATAGACATCACTACCATAAAGCCACAGGCAGACAATATAAAAGATGGATCACAGAAATCAAAGAAGCCACAGGAACAAGATTACAAACAGCACACAGGAAGGCCATCTCCAGAGAACTCTTCTACCCCTGACGCCGAAATGCAAACAAGGGCCACAGCATATAGATAGATAGATAGATAGATAGATAGATAGATAGATAGATAGATAGATAGATAGATAGATAGATAGATAGATAGAAGTAAATAGATATAACAAATATATAGACAATTGTACTTACCTTGAATGTGTTGTAGAATACAGAAACCTAGAACAATTAAATGTCTTGGGCATGTGGTATTCTGTTGTGAGTATGCCCTGGGTAATATTCCACTGTTATTTACAATTTCCATTGTAATCGATGATGGGGGCAAAACACAGTTTATAAACTCTTTGTGAATCACGTGATCAAAACTTGCACAGGTCAGATTGTAAACAATCAAAATGTCGAAATATCACTTCCGACTAGATTATCTTTTTTAAACACAGTAATCTGATTAGAGAGACTATCAAGGAAACAATTTATAGCTAATCACTTCATCTTTCTACACAAGTACTAATCGATACAAGCACGTAAATTACGAGGAGGTTGGCGAAAGGAAAGGGTTCAAACATTTCTACAGATAAATATCCAAAATATTATAATCAAAATGAAATATTTTACACACAAATTTGGAAAATTAACGTTTATATTTCTAGTGTCCATTGCTATTCCCCAGGTGAATGATAAATGTTAGTATCCACACTTTCCATTAATTAAGTGGTGGCCTCAGTTGTTAAGGCAAGGTGTGCCGCCTTAGTTGCGTTGAGTCCAGGTTTGTTGAAGGTTATCTTGATGTTTTTTATACACTAGTTTCGTGGTTTAGTTTGGCTTTATATTCGGATATTCTTATGTTATATGCTATTTTTTATATTTGGTTTGGGTTCATTCTCATAAAGTGAGGGAACCATTTTACTTACAGTCATTCGATATGTTCAATACATGATATTATAACTACTTATCTACTAATTTCTTAATTTCTTATTTTATTTGTACTGTTCAATAAAAAAAGGAGAAAAGTAAAGGCAACATTTTTGGATTTACTTTTATAAAATATATTCGCTGATTGGACATCATTCAACCTATCGACTGTGTCCATCTGGTCATTAGTTTTTCGTGGTTACTTAAATTGTACTCACTTCATGATACGTGAGGTCATAAAAGAAGTAAACGTCAAAATAACAATTTTTTTGGCCAAAAAAAAACAACAACAACTCGTGACAGGTTCATGAGAATACCATGAAACCTAGTGAACACAAAACTCTCTGACAATACTATTGAATGTCTATAAAAAGATTAACGGTCCTCGAATAAATTCAATAGAAAATTAAATGCGTAAGTATGATTCATCTCACTACAGAACAACGATATTCATCTTTGGAATCTTATAGACTGGACAATCACAAAGTGTAGTTGTCAGACAATTTAATGTGGTTAGAAGAACCATTAGTTGCCTTTAGAGGCGATTTCAACAAACTAGCTCAGTGGCAGACAAACCGCGCATTAGAAGACCCACAGTCACAATTCCTGCAGAAGACAGCTTCATACTATTGCATCATCCCAGGAATATCTTTGCACCAGGCTACACGAGGGTCGATTTTTTAAGTAGGATAACGCTCAACCTGATGTGGCACAATACACCCCCCCCCCCCCATTTTCTCGCTGATAACAACATCTAGATCATTCTTTAGCCAATTAAACATGAATCCCATAAAACACTTGCGATGAACGCGACAGACGACTCCGCCAGCGCGACGTGGCTCCAGCTAATCTCCGACAGTTGGTTCTTGCACTGAAGGAAGAGTGGGCAGCCATCCCGCAACATCAGATTCAACGTCTAATCGAATCCATGACAAGGAGATGTCGTTCTCTGAAGGAGGCCAGAGGATGCCAAACACATAACTGGAACGGAAACCCTAGTCGCATAGAATAAAAGTTCAAACCAAATTTAACGAACATCATTTCATTGTTAAAGTCTGAAAGGTTCTTAATAGTAAGGTTTAAACATTAATTCCGTAAAATTTGAATCTTGGTACACGTTTGAAATTTTGACACTGGTGTCCATTAGCACTGCAATAATGTTGCGTTTCTTTCTTTCTTTTTGAATAGTATAGCTTAGTTTAGTAACCATGGCTGCTTTTCTTAGACACTTCATTTCACATGTAACTATTTTGTTTACCGCTTATATTTATTTAAGGTGACGCCCCTGCCCCCTAATTAAGACATATCTGTGGCCATGATATAATTATGGTTGTATACGCGCTTAAACATCTGGTAATAGAAGCATAAATCTGGCGAGAAAATACACAATACCGTCTGATAGTAAAAATACGCACAAACATCACACATCCCGAGATAGTAAACATAGACATACATGGGAGAATGTACTGTGTAGTGTATGAAGGATGAATAAGTGAATAAGTAAACGTTAGCGGCGGAATATTTTCTCTAGCGTAAGCGTGAACGTCCTAGACCGTTTAAACGTCCCTCGATTGCTTCTGAACCCCCCCCCCCCCCCCAGAAGTCTTCAGCACTCATTGGGGGGAGTACGGCCAACTTTGGGAACCTATGCTCTAACGTGATGTGATCATAGTGACATCATTTACTCGTCATGTTCTATGTTGTTTTCTTGATAAGTTTTTTTAATCGAAACGTCGTTTTTGTGTGTTTTTTTCTTCGTGCTTCTAGTGATATGCAAAATATCATTACCGTATACTGTATATTCAATTTTTACCTGTCAGATCTTTTTTCTGCAGCCCTACCTTAATATCGATTGAACATCAAAAGGCAAGATTTGTCATCATTGTTCGCCAGTTTAATTTTGTACAAAATGTCATTGCTTTTGTACAGCTATAATAAGCCAAATTTATATATAAAAATCTATATCAGAAAATCTGCTTGTCTGCTTGTTGTTCTTTCATTGTTCCTAATTTTGGAGTTAGAGAATATCGATCGGACGCATCTTCCAGCTGCATACATCTCCCAGCTGCGTACGTATCTCCCAGCAGCCTACGTGTCTCCAAGCTGCATACGTGTCTCCCAGCTGCATACATCTCCCAGCTGCGTACGTATCTCCCAGCTGCATACATCTCTCAACTGCATACGTATCTCCCAGGTGCATACATCTCCCAGCAGCCTACGTGTCTCCCAGCTGCATACTTGTCTCCCAGCTGCATACATCTCTCAGCTGCATATATATCCCAGCTGCATACGTGTCTCCCAGTTGCATACATCTCCCAGCTGCGTACGTATCTCCCAGCTGCATACATCTCTCAACTGCATACGTATCTCCCAGGTGCATACATCTCCCAGCAGCCTACGTGTCTCCCAGCTGCATACGTGTCTCCCAGCTGCATACATCTCTCAGCTGCATATATCTCCCAGCTTCATACGTATCTATAAGCTGCATAAGTGTCTCCCAGCACCATACATCTTCCATATGCATATATCTTCCATCGCATACGTCTTCCAGCTGTATACGTCTCTCTAAGCTTCATACGTGTTATTTCTGTACTATTCAGTTATATAACACTTATGTGTATACCACTTATGTTATATGCAGATAGGGAAGGGTCAGAACAAATACTATGGATAACCGCAGAATGAGCTAGACCGTATCACCTCCTGGTGTGATGATGCATAGCAACTGAACAACCAAAAGATATCTGTGGTGACATGGTTCTCTCTTAACAATCACACCGTTAAGTCTGCGACACCAACGAGGGAAATGAAACGGAGCAATGTAATCAGGACCTCAACCTTTCAATATCTGGGCATGCGATTTGATCGTAGTCTGTGCTTTTGGGAACAATTTGATCATGTTATCGTAAAGGCCAACAAAAGTCTTTCAGCTCTGAGAGTGATGGCAGCTGCTGATACTAAACATGCACAGCTCGTAATCTTAAATGAGGCTCTTGTCCTCCCTGTCATTGAATATACAGACGCCACTATCACCACCAGTCACACATAGATTGAGATACTAGAGATAATTAAAAATAAAGCCATGTGGATCATCCTTGTTGCACCAGGGACACACCCTGAATGTCTATGAGCTTTCTCCTTGATTTACCGAGCATATCTCAAAGATCTGATATGTGGCATGCCAGTGCATACCTCAGAGTGAGTTCTGACATAGAACACACATCACACAGTGAACCCCCTCATCAGAAGGGATGCAGGATCGAGAGAAGCAAATCGTGTCGAGGATACCGTTAAACAGATTTGCGCCCCAGAAGGCATAACTCCTGAATTTCTTCCTCGTGGCCCCTTTTTGTGACAATTTTTTTTCCTTGATCTCCTCGGATGTATAAGAAGATATTGTTGACTATCTTGTATTTTTTAACATATATTAATCTCTTCTTCTTCTGCGTTCGTTCTCAAACTCCTGCAGATTAGCAGGATGTAGTCCGGAGAACGGAATGCGCTGTATCATGGTTTACAGCATTGCTGCGATATCTGCGCCTTTCGGCCTGACACATCCGACTTCAGCATGGCTTTGGGTCACTGACCCTATATGGGATGGGACAGCCAACTCCATCCCATAACCTCCTTAGTCGCCTTTTACGACATTCGTGGAAGGTAAACAGTGTTGCTATTCTTTGCTCCCCTTTCGGGCCCCGGCAACACACAGGCGTACAACATATATTAATATTAAAGCTCCTTCAAATAATGTTCCTCCCATCCCCCCTTTCTAGACGTGACTTCCTTCACACAATTTCATATTACTTTATTCCTAGTCTTCCACCCTGTAAATATCTATTGCTTCCTGAGAGGTATATACTCTACGTTGAGAACCACTGCTCAAGTCTATAAACCACGTGTTCTTTGAAGTAATGACCGAGTCAAAATATGAATGTTGATACAAATAATTCTGGTCAACATGACGTAGATAAGGTGCAGCTTTAAGTACATCATTTCTGAACGAGTGTCGCAAAAATAATAGCATACCAATGTATCAGAAGTTGAGTGTTTCAGCCCCACCAACTCTCTGACATGCATGAAGACACCCATCCAGTATCATCTATTCTCGTCATGTTCTGAGCTCATTCTCAAACTCCCTCAGATTAGCAGAATGCACCCAAGAGAATGGAATTAGTTGTGCTATGACTGAAATCTTTTCTGAATATCTGCCCCTTTCGGGTTCACACATCCGACTTCAGCATGACTTATGGGTCACTTTGATCATCTATGAGATGGGATAGACATCTCCATCCCTTAATCTTTTTAGTCGCCTCTTCATAGTCATCATCAAATGCCGCCTCCGCAACGAAGTTTGGCATCAACAGACCTCAGACATCCTCCGAGATTTGCGTTGGTGGTGTGGTGCACTCTGCTAGACTGTAATCTGCCCATCCCGTGATATTTGTCTCTCATTTATCTCTCTGCCTGCCTGTTGATATCTCTCTGCCTGCCTGTTGATATCTCTCTATATGTTGATATCTCTCTATATGTTGATATCTCTCTATATGTTGATATCTCTCTATTTGTTGATATCTCTCTGCCTGCCTGTTGATATCTCTCTATTTGTTGATATCTCTCTATATGTTGATATCTCTCTATATGTTGATATCTCTCTATATGTTGATATCTCTCTATTTGTTGATATCTCTCTATATGTTGATATCTCTCTATTTGTTGATATCTCTCTATTTGTTGATATCTCTGCCTGCCTGTTGATATCTCTCTGCCTGCCTGTTGATATCTCTCTATATGTTGATATCTCTCTATATGTTGATATCTCTATATGTTGATATCTCTCTATTTGTTGATATCTCTCTGCCTGCCTGTTGATATCTCTCTATTTGTTGATATCTCTCTATATGTTGATATCTCTCTATATGTTGATATCTCTCTATTTGTTGATATCTCTCTATATGTTGATATCTCTCTATATGTTGATATCTCTCTATTTGTTGATATCTCTGCCTGCCTGTTGATATCTCTCTGCCTGCCTGTTGATATCTCTCTATATGTTGATATCTCTCTATATGTTGATATCTCTCTATTTGTTGATATCTCTCTGCCTGCCTGTTGATATCTCTCTATATGTTGATATCTCTGCCTGCCTGTTGATATCTCTCTATTTGTTGATATCTCTGCCTGCCTGTTGATATCTCTCTATATGTTGATATCTCTCTGCCTGTTGATATCTCTCTATTTGTTGATATCTCTCTGCCTGTTGATATCTCTCTATTTGTTGATATCTCTCTATTTGTTGATATCTCTCTGCCTGTTGATATCTCTCTATTTGTTGATATCTCTGCCTGCCTGTTGATATCTCTCTATATGTTGATATCTCTCTGCCTGTTGATATCTCTCTATATGTTGATATCTCTCTGCCTGTTGATATCTCTCTATTTGTTGATATCTCTCTGCCTGTTGATATCTCTCTATTTGTTGATATCTCTCTGCCTGTTGATATCTCTCTATTTGTTGATATCTCTCTGCCTGTTGATATCTCTGCCTGCCTGTTGATATCTCTCTATATGTTGATATCTCTCTGCCTGTTGATATCTCTCTATTTGTTGATATCTCTCTGCCTGTTGATATCTCTCTATTTGTTGATATCTCTCTGCCTGTTGATATCTCTCTATTTGTTGATATCTCTCTATTTGTTGATATCTCTGCCTGCCTGTTGATATCTCTCTATATGTTGATATCTCTCTGCCTGTTGATATCTCTCTATTTGTTGATATCTCTCTGCCTGTTGATATCTCTCTATTTGTTGATATCTCTGCCTGCCTGTTGATATCTCTCTATTTGTTGATATCTCTGCCTGCCTGTTGATATCTCTCTATTTGTTGATATCTCTCTATTTGTTGATATCTCTCTATTTGTTGATATCTCTCTATTTGTTGATATCTCTCTATTTGTTGATATCTCTCTATTTGTTGATATCTCTGCCTGCCTGTTGATATCTCTCTATTTGTTGATATCTCTCTGCCTGCCTGTTGATATCTCTCTGCCTGCCTGTTGATATCTCTCTATTTGTTGATATCTCTGCCTGCCTGTTGATATCTCTCTATTTGTTGATATCTCTGCCTGCCTGTTGATATCTCTCTATTTGTTGATATCTCTCTATTTGTTGATATCTCTCTATTTGTTGATATCTCTCTATTTGTTGATATCTCTCTATTTGTTGATATCTCTCTATTTGTTGATATCTCTGCCTGCCTGTTGATATCTCTCTATTTGTTGATATCTCTCTGCCTGCCTGTTGATATCTCTCTGCCTGCCTGTTGATATCTCTCTATTTGTTGATATCTCTGCCTGCCTGTTGATATCTCTCTATTTGTTGATATCTCTGCCTGCCTGTTGATATCTCTCTATTTGTTGATATCTCTCTGCCTGTTGATATCTCTCTATTTGTTGATATCTCTCTGCCTGTTGATATCTCTCTATTTGTTGATATCTCTCTATTTGTTGATATCTCTCTATTTGTTGATATCTCTCTATTTGTTGATATCTCTCTATTTGTTGATATCTCTGCCTGCCTGTTGATATCTCTCTATTTGTTGATATCTCTGCCTGCCTGTTGATATCTCTCTATATGTTGATATCTCTCTGCCTGTTGATATCTCTCTATTTGTTGATATCTCTCTGCCTGTTGATATCTCTCTATTTGTTGATATCTCTCTATTTGTTGATATCTCTGCCTGTTGATATCTCTGCCTGCCTGTTGATATCTCTCTATTTGTTGATATCTCTCTATTTGTTGATATCTCTCTATTTGTTGATATCTCTGCCTGTTGATATCTCTCTATTTGTTGATATCTCTCTATTTGTTGATATCTCTGCCTGTTGATATCTCTGCCTGCCTGTTGATATCTCTCTATTTGTTGATATCTCTGCCTGCCTGTTGATATCTCTCTATTTGTTGATATCTCTGCCTGCCTGTTGATATCTCTCTATATGTTGATATCTCTCTGCCTGTTGATATCTCTCTATTTGTTGATATCTCTCTGCCTGTTGATATCTCTCTATTTGTTGATATCTCTCTATTTGTTGATATCTCTGCCTGCCTGTTGATATCTCTCTATTTGTTGATATCTCTGCCTGCCTGTTGATATCTCTCTATTTGTTGATATCTCTCTATTTGTTGATATCTCTCTATTTGTTGATATCTCTCTATTTGTTGATATCTCTCTATTTGTTGATATCTCTCTATTTGTTGATATCTCTGCCTGCCTGTTGATATCTCTCTATTTGTTGATATCTCTCTGCCTGCCTGTTGATATCTCTCTGCCTGCCTGTTGATATCTCTCTATTTGTTGATATCTCTGCCTGCCTGTTGATATCTCTCTATTTGTTGATATCTCTGCCTGCCTGTTGATATCTCTCTATTTGTTGATATCTCTCTGCCTGTTGATATCTCTCTATTTGTTGATATCTCTCTGCCTGTTGATATCTCTCTATTTGTTGATATCTCTCTATTTGTTGATATCTCTCTGCCTGTTGATATCTCTCTATTTGTTGATATCTCTGCCTGCCTGTTGATATCTCTCTATTTGTTGATATCTCTGCCTGCCTGTTGATATCTCTCTATTTGTTGATATCTCTGCCTGCCTGTTGATATCTCTCTATATGTTGATATCTCTGCCTGCCTGTTGATATCTCTCTATTTGTTGATATCTCTGCCTGCCTGTTGATATCTCTCTATTTGTTGATATCTCTCTGCCTGCCTGTTGATATCTCTCTGCCTGCCTGTTGATATCTCTCTATATGTTGATATCTCTCTATATGTTGATATCTCTCTATATGTTGATATCTCTCTATATGTTGATATCTCTCTATATGTTGATATCTCTCTATATGTTGATATCTCTCTATATGTTGATATCTCTCTATATGTTGATATCTCTCTATATGTTGATATCTCTCTATATGTTGATATCTCTCTATATGTTGATATCTCTCTATATGTTGATATCTCTCTATTTGTTGATATCTCTCTATTTGTTGATATCTCTGCCTGCCTGTTGATATCTCTCTATTTGTTGATATCTCTCTGCCTGCCTGTTGATATCTCTCTGCCTGCCTGTTGATATCTCTCTGCCTGCCTGTTGATATCTCTCTATATGTTGATATCTCTCTATATGTTGATATCTCTCTATATGTTGATATCTCTCTATATGTTGATATCTCTGCCTGCCTGTTGATATCTCTCTATTTGTTGATATCTCTGCCTGCCTGTTGATATCTCTCTATTTGTTGATATCTCTGCCTGCCTGTTGATATCTCTCTATTTGTTGATATCTCTCTGCCTGCCTGTTGATATCTCTCTGCCTGCCTGTTGATATCTCTCTATATGTTGATATCTCTCTATATGTTGATATCTCTCTATATGTTGATATCTCTCTATATGTTGATATCTCTCTATATGTTGATATCTCTCTATATGTTGATATCTCTCTATATGTTGATATCTCTCTATATGTTGATATCTCTCTATATGTTGATATCTCTCTATATGTTGATATCTCTCTATATGTTGATATCTCTCTATATGTTGATATCTCTCTATATGTTGATATCTCTCTATTTGTTGATATCTCTGCCTGCCTGTTGATATCTCTCTATTTGTTGATATCTCTCTGCCTGCCTGTTGATATCTCTCTGCCTGCCTGTTGATATCTCTCTGCCTGCCTGTTGATATCTCTCTATATGTTGATATCTCTCTATATGTTGATATCTCTCTATATGTTGATATCTCTCTATATGTTGATATCTCTGCCTGCCTGTTGATATCTCTCTATATGTTGATATCTCTCTATATGTTGATATCTCTCTGCCTGCCTGTTGATATCTCTCTGCCTGCCTGTTGATATCTCTCTATATGTTGATATCTCTCTATATGTTGATATCTCTCTATATGTTGATATCTCTCTATTTGTTGATATCTCTGCCTGCCTGTTGATATCTCTCTATTTGTTGATATCTCTCTGCCTGCCTGTTGATATCTCTCTGCCTGCCTGTTGATATCTCTCTATATGTTGATATCTCTCTATATGTTGATATCTCTCTATATGTTGATATCTCTCTATATGTTGATATCTCTCTATATGTTGATATCTCTCTATATGTTGATATCTCTCTATATGTTGATATCTCTCTATATGTTGATATCTCTCTATATGTTGATATCTCTCTATATGTTGATATCTCTCTATATGTTGATATCTCTCTATATGTTGATATCTCTCTATTTGTTGATATCTCTCTATTTGTTGATATCTCTGCCTGCCTGTTGATATCTCTCTATTTGTTGATATCTCTCTGCCTGCCTGTTGATATCTCTCTGCCTGCCTGTTGATATCTCTCTGCCTGCCTGTTGATATCTCTCTATATGTTGATATCTCTCTATATGTTGATATCTCTCTATATGTTGATATCTCTCTATATGTTGATATCTCTCTATTTGTTGATATCTCTCTGCCTGCCTGTTGATATCTCTCTATTTGTTGATATCTCTCTGCCTGCCTGTTGATATCTCTCTATTTGTTGATATCTCTGCCTGCCTGTTGATATCTCTCTATTTGTTGATATCTCTGCCTGCCTGTTGATATCTCTCTATATGTTGATATCTCTCTGCCTGTTGATATCTCTCTATTTATTGATATCTCTCTGCCTGTTGATATCTCTCTATTTGTTGATATCTCTCTATTTGTTGATATCTCTCTGCCTGTTGATATCTCTCTATTTGTTGATATCTCTGCCTGCCTGTTGATATCTCTCTATATGTTGATATCTCTGCCTGCCTGTTGATATCTCTCTATTTGTTGATATCTCTGCCTGCCTGTTGATATCTCTCTATTTGTTGATATCTCTGCCTGCCTGTTGATATCTCTCTATATGTTGATATCTCTGCCTGCCTGTTGATATCTCTCTATTTGTTGATATCTCTGCCTGCCTGTTGATATCTCTCTATTTGTTGATATCTCTCTGCCTATATGTTGATATCTCTCTATTTGTTGATATCTCTCTGCCTATATGTTGATATCTCTCTATTTGTTGATATCTCTCTGCCTATATGTTGATATCTCTCTATTTGTTGATATCTCTCTGCCTATATGTTGATATCTCTCTATTTGTTGATATCTCTGCCTGCCTGTTGATATCTCTCTATATGTTGATATCTCTGCCTGCCTGTTGATATCTCTCTATTTGTTGATATCTCTCTATTTGTTGATATCTCTCTATTTGTTGATATCTCTCTGCCTATATGTTGATATCTCTCTATTTGTTGATATCTCTCTGCCTATATGTTGATATCTCTCTATTTGTTGATATCTCTGCCTGCCTGTTGATATCTCTCTATTTGTTGATATCTCTGCCTGCCTGTTGATATCTCTCTATATGTTGATATCTCTGCCTGCCTGTTGATATCTCTCTATATGTTGATATCTCTGCCTGCCTGTTGATATCTCTCTATTTGTTGATATCTCTGCCTGCCTGTTGATATCTCTCTATTTGTTGATATCTCTCTGCCTATATGTTGATATCTCTCTATTTGTTGATATCTCTCTGCCTATATGTTGATATCTCTCTATTTGTTGATATCTCTCTGCCTATATGTTGATATCTCTCTATTTGTTGATATCTCTCTGCCTATATGTTGATATCTCTCTATTTGTTGATATCTCTCTGCCTATATGTTGATATCTCTCTATTTGTTGATATCTCTGCCTGCCTGTTGATATCTCTCTATTTGTTGATATCTCTCTGCCTGCCTGTTGATATCTCTCTGCCTGCCTGTTGATATCTCTCTGCCTGCCTGTTGATATCTCTCTATATGTTGATATCTCTCTATATGTTGATATCTCTCTATATGTTGATATCTCTCTATATGTTGATATCTCTCTATATGTTGATATCTCTCTATTTGTTGATATCTCTCTGCCTGCCTGTTGATATCTCTCTATTTGTTGATATCTCTCTGCCTGCCTGTTGATATCTCTCTATATGTTGATATCTCTCTATATGTTGATATCTCTCTATATGTTGATATCTCTCTATATGTTGATATCTCTCTATTTGTTGATATCTCTGCCTGCCTGTTGATATCTCTCTATTTGTTGATATCTCTCTGCCTGCCTGTTGATATCTCTCTATTTGTTGATATCTCTCTGCCTACCTGTTGATATCTCTCTATTTGTTGATATCTCTCTATATGTTGATATCTCTCTATATGTTGATATCTCTCTATTTGTTGATATCTCTGCCTGCCTGTTGATATCTCTCTATTTGTTGATATCTCTCTATATGTTGATATCTCTCTATATGTTGATATCTCTCTATTTGTTGATATCTCTCTGCCTGCCTGTTGATATCTCTCTATTTGTTGATATCTCTCTGCCTACCTGTTGATATCTCTCTATTTGTTGATATCTCTCTATATGTTGATATCTCTCTATATGTTGATATCTCTCTATATGTTGATATCTCTCTATATGTTGATATCTCTCTATTTGTTGATATCTCTGCCTGCCTGTTGATATCTCACTGCCTGCCTGTTGATATCTCTCTATATGTTGATATCTCTCTATATGTTGATATCTCTCTATATGTTGATATCTCTCTATATGTTGATATCTCTCTATATGTTGATATCTCTCTATATGTTGATATCTCTGCCTGCCTGTTGATATCTCTCTGCCTGCCTGTTGATATCTCTCTATATGTTGATATCTCTCTATATGTTGATATCTCTCTATATGTTGATATCTCTCTATTTGTTGATATCTCTCTATTTGTTGATATCTCTCTATTTGTTGATATCTCTCTATTTGTTGATATCTCTCTATTTGTTGATATCTCTCTATTTGTTGATATCTCTCTATTTGTTGATATCTCTCTATTTGTTGATATCTCTCTATTTGTTGATATCTCTCTATTTGTTGATATCTCTCTATTTGTTGATATCTCTCTATTTGTTGATATCTCTCTATTTGTTGATATCTCTCTGCCTGCCTGTTGATATCTCTCTGCCTACCTGTTGATATCTCTCTGCCTACTTTGTGATTAATATATCTACTTGTTGATATCTCCCTGTCTACTTTGTGATTAATATATCTACTTGTTGATATCTCCCTGTCTACTTTGTGATTAATATATCTACTTGTTGATATCTCTCTGTCTACTTTGTGATTAATATATCTACTTGTTGATATCTCTCTGTCTACTTTGTGATTAATATATCTACTTGTTGATATCTCTCTGTCTACTTTGTGATTAATATATCTACTTGTTGATATCTCTCTGTCTACTTTGTGATATCTATATCTACATGGTGATATATCTCTTTCTACTTGTTGATATCTCTCTGTCTACTTTGTGATTAATATATCTACTTGTTGATATCTCTCTGTCTACTTTGTGATTAATATATCTACTTGTTGATATCTCTCTGTCTACTTTGTGATATCTATATCTACATGGTGATATATCTCTTTCTACTTGTTGATATCTCTCTGTCTACTTTGTGATTAATATATCTACTTGTTGATATCTCTCTGTCTACTTTGTGATATCTATATCTACATGGTGATATATCTCTCTTCCTACCTGTTGATATCTCTCTTCCTACCTGTTGATATCTCTCTTCCTACCTGTTGATATCTCTCTTCCTACCTGTTGATATCTCTCTTCCTACCTGTTCATATCTCTCTTCCTACCTGTTCATATATCTCTGCCCAACTCTCGAAGTTACATCCTGCGACATGTCGGGCAGGTATTAGTGTCGCTATTCTTTTCTCCCATTTCGTACCCCGGTAGCAACTCTATTTATATAGGCTGTCACCATTTCCTCAATTTTTCCTGTTGTGATAATATATTCCAAACCTTCTCGTCCTCAACAAATGCAACACATTTTTCCTGTTGTGACAATGTATTCTAAATATTCTTGTCCTTTGGTCAACCGATATAGTGTGCCAGGTTCGAAAACACAACCCCGTCAAAAAAAAATCCGAGTTGTGATTTCTGACATGACCTCTCGTGCATTCGACCCAACTGTAAATTGGTACATTGACGCATGGGTTAGAGAAGTTAAACACAACAGGGAATGAAACTGACCACCCCACCTAATAGTTGCTGCCGTTTAGTACATGAAGAGTTTTCTTACACCCTGACAGCAGGCTGCTGCCATGCGACCTACCTTTATCTTTAGTAATAACTTTTCTTTAGATATTAATCTCTCTCTGTACCTCATTACCCCCCCCCCCTCTCTAACCCTTCATGTAAGTTTTATGCTTCTTCTATAGAGCCACGTTTCTGTGACCTCTAATTTGTGTTAATACTCACTCATCTATGCATTATATATTGTCCATGATTCTCTAGCACAATGCAGAAATGACTCTATGTTGCAGTAAATGTACCTTCGCATCAATTTCATTTTATAAAAACGTTGATAATGGCTGCCGGTGAAGTTGATTTTGGCAGCTAGTAAAGTTAATTTTGATAAAGTTGATTTTGGTAAAGTTGATTTTGATAAAGTTGATTTTATAAAATTGATTTTGGTAAAGTTGATGTTTGCTTCTGGTAAATGTTATATTGGATGGTGGTAAGTTAATTGTGACTGTTAGTAAAGTTGATTGTGACTGCTGGTAAAGTTGATTGTAATGGCTGGTAAAGTTGATTGTGACTGCTGGTATAGTTTTTTACGGGAGGGGAATTTCTAGTAGCAACGTATACTTTTCAGCAAGATTTAAAGTATTAAACGAAACGGTACGACTTTCGCTGTTCCCACGCCACGACATAATTTTGCTCGAGTTGGGACTATTAGACTATTTAACCACACCCTTTACCTGCAACATTCAGACGGACCTAACATATGATAGCATAAATTGAAAGAGAAGACGCTACATCCAAACAACTCTTGATATCCAAGTTCTATGAAACAGCAGTTTTTCCCCCCAGAAAGATATTAAGCAAATCAAGCCAGATATCAGGTCGTAAAGATGAGAAACGTGAACAACATAAAATCTGGTTTTGTCAGATGATTGTAGATCGTCCTTGTTATGTGACACTCGCTGGGAGAAGGATATTATATTTTCATAATTAACGACGTGGAAGTTGTGGGGCTTTTTGTGACATCAAATATCTTGTATGTATGGGCGTGCTAATGCAAGATTGTCTAAGTGTGTGTTAGAGGATCTTGACATTGTATGGGGCTTTTTGTGACATCAAATGTCTTGTATGTATGGGCGTGCTAATGCAAGTTTGTCTAAGTGTGTGTTAGAGGATCTTGACATTGTATGGGGCTTTTTGTGACATCAAATGTCTTGTATGTATGGGCGTGCTAATGCAAGTTGTCTAAGTGTGTGTTAGAGGATCTTGAGATTGTATGGGAGTTTGTGTGGGTATGTCTGTGTGAGTATGTTTATGAGTTTGTGTGGATATGTCTGTGTTTGTGTGGATATGTCTGTGAGTTTGTGTGGATATGTCTGTGTGTGGTGTGTGGATGTGTCTATGCGTTTGTGTGGATATGTTTATAAGTTTGTGCTGATGTATCTGTGAATTATGTGGGTATGTTTGTGAGTTTGTGTGGGTATGTCTGTATGTCTGAGTTTTTGTAGATATCTATGTGAGTTTGTATAGATATGTCTCTGTGTGTGTGTGTGCATGTGTGAAGATGTATCTATGATTTTGTGTGGGTATAATCACTTTACTTTCTTGCGTGACGTATCTCCGTCTCGGGGCTTTCGTCGATCCATCGCGTACTTTCTTGTTTTTTTCTCTCTTTTTCTTTGTCTCTTCCTTTTTCTTCCTTTTCTTTTGCACCTCTGTATTTTTCTCATACTCTGTCATCTTTGTCTATAGCTATTTGGGTGTAGTCATGGTTCACAACCACCCCCTCCCTCTTATTTGTTCGCCTTACGCCCCTGTACTCTCATCAGTTTGTGTTCACTGTGTTCTATTTTACCGGCAGGCTATTGTCTTTTCCATTGTTCTCCCTTTCGCGGGTGTGTTCTCTTTTTCACTTCGGCGTCTCGGGTACTGTCTATTACTGTGGCATGTCTGTATTTTTCTAACCTGTACAACTACGTGCTATCATGACCCTTGATAAAATTCTGACTTTGACTGTCCATTTTTTACTTTGTTGCCATAATGTGTGTGATCATTCTGATGGAAGGAACTGTGACCGGTCGTTGCATCTGTTAAGTTATTGCATTATTGTATTCTCATATATCACCATTATCTGCTCATATTTTCTTCCTGCTGTTTGCTCTTCCTCCTCTGTTCCTGCCTTTGAGACCTCTTTCTCCCCTCTCTCTCTCTCCCACCTAACCTCTCGTACCTTCTCATTTTGCTCTTACATTATGATTGCTTGTCTGTAGCATTCATTCTCTGTTGCCACTTTTGAGGTAAGTATTTTAAATTTACTTTTAATTTACTTGCTACCATATCTTTTCCTTTGTCCATCTCACTTTCTTCAGTCTACTTTCTCCTCCCTACTTACTTCTAACTTCTCCCCATACACATCTTTGCTTCCTCCATTACCTATCTGATATTGTCCTCCTCTCCTCCTTATTATAACCATATTTGTCTCCATGTAAGATTTGTTTTATTGTGGTCGTTTGTTTGTCCTGATGAAGGCTTTATAGTCGAAACGTCGTCTGTCCCTGTATCTCGTTGTTAAGTTGTTTTATGTTTTATTTTGGTAACACACCTACTTATTTTTGTATATCTTGACATTTGCCCAGTGTTATCCCAGCCACCTACTTCCTGTTTAGGGTTGTTACCCTACACTGGAAGATTTATCCCTTAGCTGGGGCAGCCAGTTTCCTTCCTTGCCGTGTTCACCTTCCCTAACTCATCTAATGTACTAGTTGAAAACATAATTTCTGGCTGCCTGTTTTATTTTGATGCCTGACTTCAAACGTGGTAAGTCTTAAGTTGCAGAGAAAAGATTGGTGACACCTACTTTGTCATTCTTTGAAATTGCAAACACCTAAATAAACGCCTCTCCCCCCTTTCCTCCACAGAAAAACCCCTTACAACCAGCGGACACAGAAGGGTTGCCAACAGATCATATACAGACCTCAAGACAAGACACCATAAATAAGAAAATACTGCGATAAAATGATCTTATTAAGCAGAAAACAACCAACAGAATGCTCCACTGAAGCTCCCCACAACACACAGAGCCATAATTTAGTTATACACAAATAACACCAGAACATCCCCAGGAGCATAAGACAAATCTACACTCAAGCAAGTCAACAAGCACGTCAACAAGCAGACCACAAGCTCATGAACAAACTGTTCTTTTTAGAAATAAAAAATAAATAAATGAACCACCATTTAAGAAAAGTCATAAGAACGGAGAAACATCAAAATAAATAGTTTCCCTCCGAAATAAGACAAGTAGAGCTTGAAACGAGGTAATACAGTTTTGATAATAATACGAAAAAAACATAGGCACACAAACACACATCGACGTTTAGACAGAAAGGCCTTTATCAAGGTTCACGAACACATAAATCAAAGACGACAAATAGGGACGGTACAACGTGCGTTCACATATCTAGTAAATTGGCCGAAATGAAAAAAGTTGTTTTTGAACCAAGACAAGACCCGCATGTCAAATCAATAAGTTCCCACCAGAACAACTTCTAGATCATTACCCAATATGCCCTGATATAGCAATAACGTACTAAGATCCCAGGTTGAAAGGTACGTGTCTTGTGCAAAGAGACAAATTCAATAACAAACATTAAATTAGTTACCACAGCGTACATGACATGTCCGTAGATACTTCGATCTCACCTTGATCACCTCAGCAATTATATGACAATTTCTTCTGCGTTCGTTCTCAAACCCCCGTCGATTAGCAAGATGTAGTCAGGAGATCGGAATGCGTTGTGTAATGGTTTACAGCTTAGCAGCGATATCTATGCCTTTCGGCCTGACATGTTCGACACCGTGGATCTAGTTCCGTTTCCTTCTAAGTGGGAATTGCGATTTAATTCACCACCAAAACCTCTTTAATAGCTTTTTACAACATGTATGCGACGACATTGCAACAGGCAGTACAGTTCAATTTGATATCCTGCGTCGGCCGTAGCTTTGGTGTGCCTCTTGTTTTTGCTTTATTGTCTGGAATCTTACCTGCCATGATCAATTTTTCTATATGATGTGTGTTTATATATATATATATATAACCAAAATATATGTAGTTTTTGGTGGATAGTATTAGGATCCACTCTTATTTTATATTCATGTCTTTACGCAAGTCTGGTATGATTTGTATGTCCATGATATTCTTAGAACCTTTCTTTGGCATTTCATTTCAATTGCTTATATTTTATTTTCCATTGGCAATACCCAAATCTAACAAACCATATATTGCCCCTTGAAAATATAGCTCTCTTTAATCGTTTTAATTTTGTGCTGTTTTTTTTCCTCCTTAATAAAATAGATTTTTCCGGATATGTCGGGCCAAAATGCGCAGCTATTGCAGTTAAACTGTAAACCACAATATACCGGATTCCGTTCTATGGACTGCGTGCTGCTAATCTACAGAAGCTTTAGAACGAAGGAAAAATAAGAAGATTCATATAAGTAGATAACATAATCATCTTTAAGCATAATATGTAGATTACCTCTCTATTCAGTTCATCATCATCATGTGACACACATATTCTTTCTATAACGTGGTCTTCCTTTTAGATTATCTGACGACTCATGATTGTGGGCGAATTGACTTGTCGCAGCTAGAGACATGTTAAAATTATCTGATTCACCTATTGATGAATTGTGATGCGTCACTAATACACTCAATCATATCACCAGTACCATAGACTCAGTGCCAACTATACAATCGATATTTAGAATTTCACTCGAGATGGCTATGACAACCATAGCAAACGTTGAATATTATATGAAAAAGTAAGAGCAGTATTGCAGGAAAGAGCAGTCTATTCATATCGCTAGGCTAAGTATCACACCCGGACCGTCCAGAAAACAATGGCAAACTACTTAATGTGTTTATGTTGCCTAGAAAATCACTACAACCAACAAATGCGGGATTGATGGCTATGTCCTGAATAGGATACGTTACCAATTTATTATTGTTTTTTAGTGCTAAGTATACTATTTATCATCATCATCAGGTGCCATGCCGGGTGGCGTAGGCGGTCATGGCTCTCCACAGCTCTCTGTCCACAGTATTATGTATCAAAGTCGTTGTTGTTTCCTTGCCGTGCCAGGTTGTCAAACTGTCTAATATTTTCTCACGTTGTCGCCCTCTGTCTCTGGTGCCTTCACTCTTTCCTGTTGTGATTATGTTCTCTAAACCTCCCTGTCTCATGAAGTGGCCAAAAAAAAAGAAGATTGCATTTTTCTTATATTGTTGATTAAGGTCCGTTTCGCATTTAATTATTTCAACGCCTCTACATTAGTTTTTCTGGCAGTCCATGGTATTCTCAGCATTCTTCTGTAGAACCACATCTCTGTTGCCTCCAATCTCCCACTTTACTATTTATATTTATGTGAATGTTGGACATTCAATGTAGATACAGAAAGAAGGATTCCGGCAACAAGGGCTACATACATTTGTTCAGAATTAGCTAAAAAGAATATAAGAGAAATATATTCGTCCGACACTAAATAAACAAACTTGAATGGTATCAAGTATCACTGTTTGCAGTAGTGAAGTGGCTTAAACATGTGTGGTTTGAATATGTAACGAGACAGGATGCTTTTCTAAAATTATGTGGAAGGAACAGTCGAGGTTTGAAGGAGAAGAGGTGGGTGGAGAAAATTATGTGAAAGGAACAGTCGAGGTTTGAAGGAGAAGAGGTGGATAGAGAAAATTATGTGAAAGGAACAGTCGAGGTTTGAAGGAGAAGAGGTGGATAGAGGAAATTATGAATTGATAACAATTAAGAATAGTCTAGGGGTTATGTTTCTACACTCCTTCGAGTGGCTGGCGATAGAGGTTTTTGGAGAGTTTTATGTGCTAATGTGTCCAGTGTGGCACCCCTACTAGCTTTACGGGTTATGGTTATTGTTATTGTTATTACATCGCCAGTACAATGTAGACGGCCGTCGTTGGAACCACTTAGTTTGTCGAGTTGACAAGACGAGCTCATTATCAACTCTGCTACCATGACGACATAATCATCATTTATGAACGATTTTTGTTCATGAAGAATTCATTGATTCTGCATGCTGAGTGTAATCCCGTAATGTGTTCTGATGAGTGCCTTCGACGTCAGTACATTATCACCGCAATCATTGGTAATCAAATTATTCTCAGAAAAAAATATAAAGTTATTGCTGAAGGTGTAAGAAAGTTGTTCTGGCAGCTAAATATTTCGACGCAATCATAGGAAAATAGAGAAATTGTCAAGCAATTCTGTGCCGTGTATAGTCATAGAATTGCATACGTCAAAGGTGAGCAACCTTTTCGGCTTGTGGAATTACACCACAAACACATTACAAATGATAGTTATAATAAGCTACATCTATTCTGCATTAATGAATGGCTCAGAAACATGGACAATGAACATACAACTAGAAAATATAATTGAGGAGTTTGAGATGTGGATATATAGAAGATAGAGGGAATTCATGAAAAGAGAATAAAGCGATGACAGGGTTTTTGACACCATGGCATATGAAAAAAGAACTGTTAAAGGAAATACAAATCAAACAAAATATAAAAAATAAAATATATTAGAGATGAACATACATGACATCTCGATGAAGACCTTACTTGAGTGTAGAGCTAAGGGGATACAAGAAAGATGTAGTCAGCGATATAAGCGGCAGGGAAATAAATATCAAGCGATTGACAGATTACAGTCGAGCGAAGTGCACCACCAAAGCAAGAAACAGAGGATGTTGGAGGTATGTTGTAGCCACAATTCGTTGGGGAGATGGCACTTGATGATGAAGATGGGTACAAAGTAGAGTTTTATAAATAAACTTAGGGACCTATGAATATAGTACTTTTAGGTGGGACGAGTTTCTAAACTTAAGACCTTGCATATATTCCTTTATTTTTAGATGGACAGAGTGTCCGGAAAAACTGACTTGATGGGCAGTATTTCGTTCACCCACTGGTCTTCATGATTATTCCTGACCATACATACAACTCATTTAATGTTTCAGTCGAGCCTATCTATCAAAACTCACATCAGTTCTTACATGCTTGAGATCGAACTTGGCTCATTTGTGATAATATTTCCCAAATTTGGAAGCACATACAGAGATTGTCAATGATCCTTGACTGGAAGTAAGAGCACTTCACACAAACATCTCAGATGCTAAAATCATCACAAACAAAATGAGCGTGGATCCATGAAATTATTTCATAGTCTAGTCAGTCCACGCTTTCACTTACTATGCCAGGACATAAGTTCCCAATCATTTTTACACTCTGCAACGCTAATGAACATGATAAACTGGGGTTAATTTCATCTCGTTTTTTCTATTTCATTGAAGAATGATGTTTTTGGACGCTACTAGTTTTACATTCAATTCCGAAGAAAGTAGAAATAATGATCTTTGCTTGTATATTTTCGACACTCCGTATACAAATAATGAAAATATTATGTCTCCTGCATATTTGGTTCACTTTATATACAAATCATGAAATTATTTATTTTGTGACACCATATAAAATCATGAAAAATATATCTCCTTCATATTTATGACACTCTATATAAAACTCATGAAAATATTTGTCTTTCAAATTTACGACATTTTATTTAAAAATAGATGAAATTATTTATTTTTAACAGTTCGCACAAAAATCATGAATTTCTCTTGCATATTTATGATACTTTATTAAAAAAACATGAAAATGTATGTCCTGTATATTTGTTGAAAGGTTGAAAAAGCATAGAAGATATTTATATACTCGAGTATGTATGAATTTCGTTCTCGTTGAAATGGCACGATGCCTGCCGAGAGTATCTATAATATTACGTAACTCAGTAGATTCAATCAAAAATCCCAATGAAAACACATCTACCTTGCAAACAAACATCACGAGCCAAATTCAAACACGGGGACTCTTAAGCACAAAGAAAATGGCCTAACCACTATGCCATGGAGATTCTACCATGTATATTTGTTACACGTAATACACAAATCGTAAAAATGTTTCTCCTGTATATTTGTGACTCGTTGAGAGAGATTATATTTACAGCTCCACCTGACCCATGATCTCCTGATGACCCAACCATGGTTATGTACGTGTATTTTAGCATCATTACTACTTCAATGAGCGTGTGGAAGTTAGAGACGATCAAACAAACTTAACGTTGGCCATGTGACTAACATGGGAATTGCATTTTCTATGGGGCCACAAGAAAAATATAACAAAATAATGAGGTCATGACCAGCCTATGGTCCACGAAATGTGATTGTTATTTTTTTGGACAAATATCTAGTAGTAGTCAGACACGAAAAGATGACCACCTTCGACATTTTAAGTGGGGGTTAGGGAGGGTGGGGATGGAGTCCTTGGTAAATTATACAGTGCTGTGGACTCATTGGGTTCATCATTCAGAAGTGGTTATATATAACTCTTCCCGTGATTTTCATTGGTAGTCGACATAAAGTATACACAAGATGACTAATCAAGATCACGGAAAAAGTGAATTAGTCTAACTTTTGAAACATGTTTCTAGATGAGCCCACTAGACTATATACCGAGAAAACTCAAGTATGAGTTCTAAATTTAACCGTGAACTCATTGAAGAAATATTTAGCACTTATACATAAATGCCATGGGATACTATTGCCATTTTTGTTCTAATTGACGTTTCAAATGCAACAAAATGTTGACAAACAATTCACTATCTGACACAATGAAACATAACAAGCTATCAACATTGAAGCATCTCGGCAGATTGACACATTCGTTACTATTGTTTTCATTAACCTGGCACTATTTCGGTGCATGTTTTCAACGCGTATCTAGACATTCTGCTGTTTGACACCATCATTATTACAACTTCCACCTGATAAACAGGTGTAAACAGGTGTAAGCAGGTGTAATCGAGTGCTTGGTCACAGACAATACCGTCAATAACACGTGAAGTGTTTTGTGTAGACTACAGCAACATTTTCCTATACAAATATCGGTGTTCTAGCTCGTCGAATGAACGCTACTTATCTGTCCCTGATTTTATGTAAATTAGGTAACTAGGGACGCGACAATAGAATGTGAGTTTGAAACAATAGAAAGATGAATACCCGCGCTAAACTCGGAGTCGGTCTTATAATAGACCCAGTGATATTACAAGGCATCCTTCAAACCAACTACGATATCAGAAAGTATATCAGGAGTGACAGTGAACGGCGTAAGTGCAACCTGCATTCAAGTGTGCGCACCATGTGATACTCGAAGTAATGCAGTTGAGTGTGAAGAATATTTTTGACAACACGACACATTCTAAACAGAGATACCCACTTAGGAAAGGACAGAGCGGAATAGAAGAATATCTATGACCATTTGGGGATAGTACTAAAGGAAAAACGACAGTGGATATTGATTGTTAAAAACATGCAACCTAAACAATTTATTCGTTACAAACACCTTCTTCAGACACAGAGAATTCCAAACATACATGTGGTACAGGTGGAACGATCTAAATTGCAAAAGTCAAATAGACTTCTTACTAGTAAAAAGAAATAACAGAGAATATACAAGATATGTAAAAACAATGCCAAATATGAATTCAGACACCGACCACAAAGCAGTAATATCGTCAGTTAAAACAAATAGAAGGAAGATCAACCAGAAACGCAGCAAACTAGCAAAAACCAACATGCAAGTTAAACTAAATAACCTCATGGATATCAATATACGAGAACAATATAAACAAAGATTCTTAGAAGAATTTGAAAATCTACCAATAACAACCGAGCCAATTGACGAAGAATGGGAAATATAAAAAAATAATAATGCAAATAGCACGAAAAACATGTGGTACATGAAACATAAAAGTAGACGGCCCAAAGTAACACCTTGGTGAACACGAAAGTCAAACGTGTCATAAAAGATTTTTTTTTAAATATTAAGAAATGGGCTGCAAGTAAAGCGCAAGAAGATTATATCGAGTAAAGGTCAGCTAAAGCATCAACAACAAAAATAATTTAAGATGATAAAACCAAAGCTTGACAAGAATATTGTGAATCATAAAGTATAGATTACAAGCAAGCAACAAAGAAATTATACACTAAAATTAAGATTATGAGGAAAAGGGAAGATAAATATGAACCAACCGAAATAATAAATGATGAAAATGGTAAAACAATCAATTATCAGAAAATAATAATGGAAAGGTGGCAACAGTATTTTAAAGAATTGCTAAATCTAAAAGACGGAGATGATGTCAACATAGTAAACAATATAACGGAAGAGTTAAAACCAAATATATTGCTAGCAGAAATAGAAACTGCCATAGAAACAACCCCCATCAAATAAAGCCCCAGGATCTGATAATGTACAAGTCTAATTAGTCAAATCAGCGGCAGATATAGGGGTAAAATGATTACATCAGCTGTTTAATATAATATGGAATACACAAGAAATACCATAGTACTGGAAAATGCTGTAATAATACCTATCTGGAAAAAAGGCAGCAAAATTCAACATAATTCTAGAAAGAAGATTACTAGTATTCATCGAACCACAGCTTAACAACACGCAAATGTGATTCCGTAAGAACAAGAGCTGTACAGGTGCCATTTTTACACTTAAACAACTGGCAGAAAAGAAACCAGAAAACAACCAAGAAGTGTATATCGCGTTTGCCTACAAGGAAGAGGCCTTTAACAGAGTAGACAGACAACATGGAAAATACTATCACAATATGGGGTTCTACACCACCTAATCAACTTGTGCAGAAGTAGTTACACAGGTAGTCAATATGCAGTTAAAACGAGTGTTAGGCTTTCAGAGAGCTTTCACATACACTCTGGCGTGCGACCATGATGTGTTCTATCTTCCTTGTTATTCCTCACATAAATCGATTGTATATCTTCTTCTTCAGCGTTCATTCTCAAACTCCTGCTGGATCTCTCCTGTAGCAGTACTACTAGATCTCCAGCAGGATGCAGTCCAGAGAATGGAAATGCGTTGTGTCGCCGTTTTATTTGCGCCAATGGCCCGACACATCCGTCTTCGGCAGAGATTGTATATGTAAAATCGCCAACACCAATAAAGAAGACGACCTAAACAACTTCCTGAATTAACTTCTGTTTGCAGATGATCTAGCAATAATATCAACATCAGAAGAACAACTAAAACAACATATCAATATTCTCAACACAACATGTATGGACATGTTTGACAAATCGCAAAAACAGAAAGAAACACGACTATTCTCATCGATAATCAACAACAGAAGAGGACTACCAAACACGTTATTTACTGTGCTAGAGTTTATCTGTACTAGCACACACAAAATTAACTGTGCTAGTACATATCAAATTAACTGTATTAGCACACATCAAATTAATGGTACTAGCACACATTAAATTAACTGTACTAGCACACATCAAATTAACTGTACTAGCACACATCAAATTAACTGTACTAGCACACATCAAATTAACTGTACTAACACACATCAAATTAACACAGTACAGAAGAAGTATCAAATGAGAAATAGAAAACATCCTCTTATGTAAACGAAAATCCACACAGCAGATATAGACATTATAAAAGAACAATTTATACAAGAATCAACACTGCGGATATTGTCATTACTAGCCAACGAAAAAAGAAAAAGAATAAAACGTTCCACTATTTCATATCACATACTAATTTTATTGCCTTACTTCTAGAAAAAATATACTTAGAACAGTATAACCTACTCCGCCGAAGACGGACTTGTCGGGCCATTGGTGCAAATAAAACGGCGACACAACGCATTTCCATTCTCTCGTCTAATATCGTGCTGGCAATCTATAGGGCTATTGTCTTGCTACAAGAGTGATCAACCGAGAGTTTGAGAATAAAAGCTGAAGAAGAAGTATAACATAGTAATACTGTAACTGATACTGAATGTGAGAACAGTTAAGCTATATACTGTATGCGAGACCTCTTATATATATATATATATATATATATATATACTGTTTTAATTATCGTTCGATTACAACTATACAACTACATATCAACCTAAAGACCTTTATTCAAACATACTAGTACTGTAGTACATGTTCGAATTACAAACAGAATCGCGCACTTCATCTGAAAATTTCGCATGAAAATTCTGAATATGCACGAAAATCCACTTACTAACATCACGCAAGAAGACTTCCTTGTTGCGACACCGAATAAGATGTCACCTGGTCTTGCTCAAAATGAAAAGAGAATGCTGATGTATAGGACTGCACGATCTCCTGACCAGCGAATTCAAATATTTCATGTCAATTATGACAGTCTTAGATCTCACTAAAGCTGGCCTTCATGATAATTATCCACAGCTGCGCGTGCCAGTGTGAGTTTCTGCCGGCCGCGATTTCTCCTCGGTTATACCAGTTTCGGCCAATGAAATCTCTGCACTTGATTTGCATCTGTTTTCTCTCACTAGGATTTGGGTTCGATCAGAAAACTTTTCAAGAATGTAGTCTTGTACGTCTTGTCGAGTTAGAAATATCAGAAAATAAATGAAATAATATTTCTAGACTTTCAAATATCAGATAATATCACAAGATGGACAGATTACAGTCTAGCAGAGTGCAACATCAAAGCAAAAGGCAGAAAATTATGGCGGTCCGTAGCAGTCCACCTTCCTTGCGAAGTGAGTCGACGGTATTTGATGATGATTTCTTCTACCGGGGCAACATGTTTCACAGGTTCTATATCTCATACTTTCTTTCTACATTTCTCGGTTGCCGAGGATAAGCGTAGCACTCAAATCCCCCACGCTACACAGTCAGTATCATCCCAAATCCCCCACGCCACACTGTCAGTATCATCCCAAATCCCCCACGCTACACAGTCAGTATCATCCCAAATCCCCCACGCCACACTGTCAGTATCATCCCAAATCCCCCACGCCACATTGTCTGTATCATCCCAAATCCCCCACGCCACACAGTCAGTATCATCTCAAATTCCCCACGCCACATTGTCAGTATCATCCCAAATCCCCCACGCTACACAGTCAGTATCATCCAAGTTCACACTCAACAGTCTGCTCCCGATTCGATTTCGGTGCGCTATCTCATACTATTTCGTAAGTACTTTTCCCTTATTTTCACTGGCATCTGATCACAATTGTTGTAAGTACATGTCCTTGCACTTTACTAGCATCTGATCACAATGTTGCAATATTTATTTTGAATCTTATATTATTTCTTTATACTATTTTTCTCTTCTTCTATTCCGTACATGTTAAATGCACACAGCATAAAATAAAAGATGCTGAAATCTGTGATAAATATGACTAGGCTGAACAGATTGCAAACACTGACAGAAAAATCTGCAAATATATTATCAACTCAAATACCAAAGACAGCATCAACCTCCCGGACAAGAAAGACCAGAGTACCATCTTCCAAGGTAGATAGGATAGCATACTAAGATAGATAGCAAGCAAGCTAAGCTAGATAGGATAGCAAGCTAAGATAGATAGCAAGCAAGCTAAGGTAGGGTAGCAAGCAAGGTAAGATAGATAGGATAGCAAGCTAAGATAGATAGCAAGCAAGCTAAGGTAGGGTAGCAAGCAAGGTAAGATAGATAGGATAGCAAGCTAAGATAGATAGCAAGCAAGCTAAGCTAGATAGGATAGCATACTAAGATAGATAGCAAGCAAGCTAAGCTAGATAGGATAGCATACTAAGATAGATAGCAAGCAAGCTAAGCTAGATAGGATAGCATACTAAGATAGATAGCAAGCAAGCTAAGCTAGATAGGATAGCATGCTAAAATAGATAGCAAGCTAAGATAGCAAGCGGTGATATCAACTAGGATACCACGCTCTTCTACGGAGCTACATGGCGCTGTAATAAAAAAGAAGCAACAGTATGTGATGATATAAGAAAAGTCAGCAACACAACAGCGGAGACTAGATGGAAAGTTAAGGGCATATCAAACAACATCGAGACTGATCATCACATACCCAAACTGCCAATGTTCTTTTGTGCCACAGTTTTACTGATCAGTTACCTACGAACTCATAGACAATGTCATACCTGAAATTCTGAATTTCATAAGTGGATGTTACAAATGAGCATCATCGCTTGTGATGGACGAACTAATATTATTGCGTTTAGAGGCTCTTGTATCAACAAATACCACAACAAGTAAAACATTATCAATATCTTGGACACATAGTCACAAATGATGGCAGATGTGAAACAGAAGTTAAAAGGAGAATAGGAATGGCGAAATGTACCTTCAGTGACATTAGGAAATTATTAATATCTACACAAATAACAAACAAGTTAAAAATGAAAATTATAAAATGCAACATCTATTCTATATTAATGTATGGTTCAGAAACATGGACACTAAATAAACAATTAGAAGATAAAATTGATGCTTTTGAGATGTGGGTATATAGAAGAATAGGGAGAACATCATGGAAAGAGAAGAAAACAAATAAATAGGTACTAAAACACTTAATATGAAGAAAGAACTACTAAGAAAAATAAAGATCAGTAAATAAAATACTTTGAACACATTAAAAGACATGACACCCTATTGAAGACCTTACTTGAGGGTAAAGTCAAAGGGAAGCGAGCAAGAGGTAGGCAGAGATACAAGTGTGAGAGTAACATCACACGATGGACAGGTTACAGTCTAACAGAGCGCACCACCAAGACAAGATACAGGATATGTTGGAGATCCGTTACAGCCAACCTTTGTTGCGGAGACGGCACTTGATGATGATGATGTATCGTGGTATCCCTGCTACAACAGAAACTGAACATTAATGTAACGGCTCTGTGTCGCAAACAACTAATAAGTATTACATAATACATATCTCCACCAACTGTACGATCGAGGATCGTACCTTTACCCTCCGTTGAACTGACCTGAGAATCTTCTCATCAGTCATGACAGATCCATGTCACTCGCAGATCCGTGATGAAACAAGGAGTGATCGCTAATTACTCTTTATCATTATAATTAACCCTCAGATGTATACCTAAAAAAATGAAATTTGGAAGATTGAAAGCACGTACAATAGAGATTACTTAAAGAAAGAATTGATTAGTTTCTCCAGAACATCAATGTCGAGTATTTAAACGTTCAGAGAGGTAATGACAGAAGTAATAAAAGATCGTGAAAATGAAAGTGGATGCGGTGAAGGCGGTACTTAGTTGTTTTATGACTGAAGTATTTAATCACACAGTGGTACTCTCAGACTCCCTATAGCAGGGGTCGGCAACCTTTTGCTAACTGTGTGCCAACTTTAAGTTTCAAATTATTCAGAGTGCTAACATAACATATCAT
Source organism: Meghimatium bilineatum (assembly GCA_034231615.1). Lineage (NCBI taxonomy): Eukaryota > Metazoa > Mollusca > Gastropoda > Stylommatophora > Philomycidae > Meghimatium > Meghimatium bilineatum. The sequence continues at coordinate 10,489,572 of CM067299.1, forward strand.
TTTATACAAGTCGAGGCCAATATTCTTATTTTACCATATATTTTATTTTTATATTTTAATTAATGAATATATAGTGATATTCAATAATATGTAAATATGTATAATATGTAACAAGTCTGGATAGGTCTGTGGCTGGTACCCTGCTACGCCCAAGTGCCGAAATGAGCGAAGAAACCCCGCTAATCGATTTATAATCAATTTTATACAGGAAACGTGAAAAGTCTGCGTGCCATTTGAAATTGCTTGGCGTGCCAAGTGTGGCACGCGTGCCATAGGTTGCCGACCCCTGTCCAATAGCATGTTGCGTAAGAAAGAAAAGTGCCTGTTAAAAAAAAATGGTCAAGCTACTGAATTACTCGGATGTCCAATGTGTTACGTGGATATACTGCCGAGGTCATGCAGGTGTTAGAGGCAAAGACAAACTAGACTGTTTTTGCCAGATGCAAGATGTGGCAGCATGTGCAGAATGGATTGTTCTACCAACAGATTTCGATAATTATTTGAGAGTAGTAATAAAACTTAGCAGTGTATGCAGAGAATGGTGTCCCACGGCTGTGGAGCAAGAGGTACACGCTTTGGTCAGTGTGAATGCCAAAGAGGGGGATGTGATTATATACACTGACAGGTCTGTGATTGTGGCCTCGGCCTACAACTTTGTCACAGACACAAGACGATATATTAGGAAAAAGTCCAAAATGAGACAATGATAGCGGTACTGGGGTGTACTAGAGATACCCCCATCTCTGATATGAGATTTCTGCTTGATCTCCTCAGCATTAGAGTGCGACATCAAGTAGCAAAAGTTAAGTCTTACCTTAAAGTGACAGAATACAACCACCACCCATTACACCATCGTCTAGATGAGTCAAAGGGAAAACGAGTCAAGCGTGGCAGATCATGGATGGCAGAGGCTGAAGACACACTGCGAAGAGTATGTGAATTGGAAGAAATAGGAAAGGGCAGTGAATGGGTAGACACTGAGAAGAAATCACTGACTAAAGTAATAATACAACTAGATAAAGCGTGTCGAAAATGGACGGAAGTCAGGGCTCAGGATACAGTGCACGAACTCGCCCAACTATACTCGAAACCACAAGACATAATTATATACACAGATGGCTCTGTTAACAGAAACACAAATAAAAGCGGTTGGGGTTTTGATGCCTACAGAAATGGCAAGAAGTTGGTTGAGAAATCTTCAGCATATCCCACTGTCACATCGAGCATGAGGATGGAGATAGAGGGAGTTACAGCAGCTCTTAATTGGTTGATAACTGATACATCAACACACGCGGTAATACTCACAGACTCTGAAAGCATGCTGCGCAAGGTAGAAAAGTTCATGCTAAGAAAAGAATTAGTCGACTTATTGAACAACTCAGTTGTCCAGAGCATTACATGGATATACTGCCCTGGTCATGCTGGGGTCAGAGGAAACGAGAGAGCCGACTTATTGGCAGGCAAAGCGGCGATAGACGTCACATTGCTGAGAAGAGATAAAGCAGACTTAATGAAGGCAGTAATAAATTCACTTCAAGATGCAGATGACGTCAATGAGGTTGAGAACGTACACTTACAGAGAATGTTAGAAATGGGAGTATCTAGAGGTGAGGGAAGGAAACGTAAATTTTGTGGAAAGTACCGAAGATCACACAATCAACACCTGACCGGAACTCTGAGTCTACATACACTGGAATGGCTGCTGGAGCGGAGGGCGGCGCACTTTGGGAATGTCTCGCGTGCTGTGAAGCAGTTTCTAATAAAGAATCAAGAATAAAGGTGTAATCTGTGATTAGGCCTTAACAGCTCAGTGCGCAGGTAAAACGATCAGAGAGGAGAGTGGGGTTTTTGCAGTGAATACAAGTAGCCTAACCATGAAGATTATGGTGGTGACCAGGACATTAGAGTGGGTAGGCACATAGGTAGATAATATAGAACCGGAACCACCAGCCGTTATACCCTGAGAGATTTACTTTTAGATCTGAGCAACTATGGACGTGTGCGGTGTGCGAAGAGGATTATCAACATACCTAATACCTAATACAGAAGGTAACACGGGTCTAATATTTAGTGACTCTATGAGTATGATTAGGAAGGTACAAGTATAGGTACAATGTAGTCGGGAGAACTTGCAAGATGTAGTCAGGAGAACTTACAGGATGTAGTCAGGAGAACTTGCAGGATGTAGTAAGGGGAACTTGCAGGATGTAGTCAGGAGAACTTGCAAGATGTAGTCAGAAGAACTTGCAGGATGTAGTCGGGAGAACTTGCAAGATGTAGTCGGGAGAACTTGCAAGATGTAGTCAGGAGAACTTGCAGGATGTAGTCAGGAGAACTTGCAGGATGTAGTCAGGAGAACTTGCAGGATATAGTCAGGAGAACTTGCAGGACGTAGTCAGGAGAACTTGCAGGACGTAGTCATGAGAACGTGCAAGATGTTGTCAGGAGAATAGAATGCATTATATTATGGTTTAAAGCTTTGCGCCTATATCTACGCCTTTCTACCTGACACATCTGACTTCAGCATGCTTTTGGGTCACTTATCTTTTTTGAATATGACAACCAAGTCTCCTTAGTCGCATCTTACAGCATGCATTTATATAATTCAGTGTTACGATTATTTGCCGTCGTTTTAGACCCAGCAATACATTGACTTTAGATGTTTTAGAATCCCCCAAATGGAAGACTTCGTTGGGCCGACGTGAGCCTCCAGAACTATGTACACAGAAAAGTGTGCTTAGTAAAGGCGGCCGATGTGGTATAGATCACATTTCCCTAACCTTGTCCAAAATATAAAGTTGATAGACTTCATATTCAGCGCTTACTGATCAACCATGACCCTCGGATATATAAAACATATTGACAAATGGTAGAACAAGCCTTCCAAAATGAATCATTTTAATATTCCCTTGATTGTCATTGACAGTCACAAAAAGTATAAAATCCTAGTGCCCAATGAAAAATCAAGGAAATAGTCAAATATGTAATTAAATATGGTTGTTCGCCTATTAGCCAGTGGGTCTTACATTGTAAAAGGCCAAGGAATAACGCAGCATTTCTTGATGTAGTGATTTTCTAAGTTCAGTAGGTTATCATTGCTTTCTGATCAGTCTCAACAATTACTTGTGGTGAAAATTTTATTAGGTACCTTGGATGTCAGAGTCGCTCTCTGTACCTCTGCTCCAACAGATTGAGGACAGGCTCGTGGAAAGTCTTAGAAAAACACTGCCTTGTCTTCCTATTCTTCATAAGCTTTGATGATGTAAAGAGTTTGTTTACTATAATAAGCGTTAATTGGGGTGGGGGAGAGGGGGTGGGGTGTCTGTTGCTATGTCGACAGGACGCAAGACAGCGGCTAAAAGGTCAAGCATGTTTGACCGTGAATAACTTTGAGATGTGTAACCAGCGCGTAAGTATGGGAACCAATTCTCTCGTACGGCAGGTCTACTAGCAATATGATTATAGACATCCTCCTGTTAGCGGAAGTGGTAAAGAAATATAGTATCAACATTGTTCTGCTACAAGAGAGATCCGGTCAGAGTGTGAGAACGAACCCCAGAAAAATAGACAATTTAATTATATGAAGAATTGTGCATTTATGTTCCATTATTGTGCCATTATGTTCCATTATTGTGCCATTATGTTCCATTATTGTGCCATTAGTAGCATATTGTTTCATCAAGCAAAAGTAGCATCATCAGAAGAGCAACTACAAAGACAAATAGACCGATCACATCAAACATGCCAAACCTTTAACATAGAGATAAACATAGAAAAGACCGAAGTAATGAAGATAGGAAGAACAGAAAAGAAATTATGCCGAAGACGGATGTGTCGGGCCATTGGCGCAAATAAAACGGCGACACAACGCATTTCCATTCTCTGGACTACATCCTGCTGGAAATATAATAGGACCATGGTCATGCTACAAGAGATTTCCAACGGGAGTTGGGGAATGAACACTGAAGAAGAAGAAGAAGAAAAGAAACACCAATATATATATATTGAGAACAGCAGACTTAAATAAGTGATATAATTACATACCTAGGAAGCAATATAACAACAGACCGCAAGAGCAACAAAGAAATACACAATATATGTAGTAAAGCATATCAAGCCCTAGTGCAAATGATACCAATCTTCAGAAACAAAAATGTAGATTTAAACACTAAAATAATACTATTCAAAACGATTATTATGCCAACCCTATGCTATCAATGTCAAACACGGACAACGACAGCACAAGACAAACGTAAACTTGTGACAGCTAAAATGGCATGCTTACGCAGAGTCCTAGGAATATCTCTAAGAGACAGAGTGAGTAATGAGGACATTAGAAAAAGAACCGTCACTACCCCAATCTTGGAATATATTAAGAGACAACAGATCAAATGGTTTGCACACATCAGTAGACTACCATCAGATAGCATACCACAGCAAGCTGTGCTACACAGATACGGTGAAGGCAGATCTAGAGGCCGACCACGAAAACGATGGACCACCGAAATAAAAGAGGCGACAAATTCCACAATATACTCAGTACACACGAGGGCCATCTCCAGAAATCGACGTTGAAAGTTAACAAATGGTTTAGATATATTGTACCATTATGTTCCATTATTGTACCATTTTAGTACTGGAAACTATTCAATATTAAATAAGAAGTGTAGAGTGTCTATCACTCTCTGGGGGCTGCTCCAACAACTGTCTAGTCTAACACATATTGTCTCATCATAAACCTCCATGCCAAATTCACATTATTTTGCCAGTTTGGATCGGAGTATATCACTCAAGCCGCAGAAGAAATGCAGTCAAATTACGATATTTGGTACAATTATCGCCTCTAGGTTTCCCCTATAACTCAATAGATTTTTCCAATTCGAAGTCGTTCACAAATAAATCCACAGACATAATCTATCGTCTATCATAATATCCTTGACAGTCTGTCTCAGTTGGGTTGGGTCCCACTAGCCAAGTCTGCGTCTTCAAAATCGTATTACAGAACACATCAGGTCTGCTCAGATCGAGTCAACGAAACATTATTGTATGTTTGGGAATATTTATTAATACGATAAAGTGCTATCTGCAGTTTCATTCAGTCATACCGGGTGTCTATTTCCAGATACCAGTTTATTAACTCTTATAAGACTAAACGCCAAATACTGTGATTTTGGAAATAACTTAAAAAAAGGATATAGATCCATTATCTAACTCGAAATTAGTAAAGTAGAAGTGTTTTGTGAAAATGTTATTATTGATCTCACTTGTTAAGAATTTTTATTTAAGCTTGCGAAAGAAAGAACATGCTACACAAGAACACAGTCTACAATTACTAATTTACTAATGTTATCAATAAACTGGTGTTTTAATTCCTAGCAAAGTTTATGCAGGATTCATGAAAGGGGGGGGGGGAGGGGGAAACATAACATAAAATTCGGTATAATTATTATACTAATAAACCAAAAACCAGTCAGGGTCGTTGGGATGTCACATTGAGACATTGTGGTGCAGAAAGATCTCCACGAATCTCTATCCTCTACCATCATGATGAATTTATAAACTTCACACACTGTCTATTCTTTAATATTACCCAGCCATGTCTTTTTCTGTCCACTTTATCTTATTACTCCCCTCACCCTAACCTTCAAAAGTAAGATCTTTTATCATCGAGGAATGTCTCATCAAGTGCCCGCACCATTTAAGTCCATGTAGATGTGAAAACTTATATCTAACACCACACAGATGTGAAAACTTATATCTAACTCCACACAGATGTGAAAACTTATATCTAACTCCACACAGATGTGAAAACTTATATCTAACTCCACACAGATGTGAAAACTTATATCTAACTCCACACAGATGTAAAAACCTATATCTAAGTTCACACAGATGTGAAAACCTATATCTAAGTTCACACAGATGTGAAAACTTATATCTAACTCCACACAGATGTGAAAACTTATATCTAACTCCACACAGATGTGAAAACTTATATCTAACTCCACACACAGATGTGAAAACTTATATCTAACTCCACACAGATGTGAAAACTTATATCTAAGTTCACACAGATGTGAAAACCTATTATACTCTTTCCGCTCATGACGCAGCCATCCATTCTGAATTTTGCGGATAATTGTGTAACAAAATAGCGGTTCTGTTTGCAAGTGTTTCCTATACCATTTTTAGGGCCGCCGTAACTGCATCGATCGCTATTCTTATTATAAATTTACATTAATTGTATTTCTATTTCCATTTATTACCCCTAGTCTTATTTCTGATAGCTTATGAAGACTTCATAATTCCAAGTAGTCCTCAGTGTATTGTCCTTTTAAGTATTTTTATGTGTGTACCTACCGAGAGAAAGACCTTTTGGTTGAAACGTTGATTCGTTCTGTTCTATTTTAAAAGTTCCAAGATTGTTATTTAACCTTTTATAATATATATATATATATATATATATATATATATATATATATATATATATATATATATATATAGAGCGATATTATTGTAGTGATATTATTAATCACTCAATCTCTAGATAACAGGCTGACTTGTTCAATTCTTGGAAAATGTTCACCGATTGTGTATTTTGTGTTCATGATAACACACGTGAAGCTAGCCTGCAAGGACTCTCTGCGTGCAGTGTTCAAATTAATAGTAACGTCAAATTCTGGTGATATCAATTTGGCTGCCGAGATTGCTATTAAACTTAAAAATAAATTAATAATATATAGCATGAGGTTTGAGAAGACAAAATTTGGGTTATTTGCACGATATCTGCAGTCCGAACGTGCTATTATGAATTGTCGAACAGTGTTTAGTGTGTTAACAATTAGAAGCTGTAGCGGTAGAACAGTTTGTATTGTGTGTTCGTTCAAATGAAGATCTGAGAAATTTGGATTACTCGGTCAATGAGAATGAGAACATCAATACAATTAAGTAGATAAGGAGGAGGGAGGTCAAATCCCCTTTTATTAAATCCGACGATGACATTTAGCACTAGGGAGGAAGCTAGAAAGTGGATAATCCCCTATTATGACATTCGACCATGACATTTAATATCGGGGAAGAAGCTGAAAAATTAAGCAATCCCCTTTTATTAAAGTATATCATGACATCTAGCGCTAGGGAGGAAGATAAAAAGTGTGCAATTCCCCCTCCCCTTCCACACTTTTTCATTGTATTTCAAAAAGGATCACCAAAATGTTACGAAAATTCAAGGATTAGTGCACAAACAGTGGAAATAACATTTTAAGATAACCTACCCTTTACTTGCAGAAATGTATATATAGCTCTGTCAGCGTTTCTGTTAAGACTTTCTCCCAAGTATTTCTTTGTCAGCGTTTCTTTTACACTTTCTCCCAAGTCTTTCTTTGTCAGCGTTTCTGTTATACTTTCTCCCAAGCCTTTCTTTGTCAATGTTTCTGTTACACTTTCTCTCAAGTCTTTCTTTGTCAATGTTTCTGTTACACTTTCTCTCAAGTCTTTCTCCAGAAAGGAATGCGTTGTGTCACGGTTTACATTTTAGTTGAGATGTGTCTTTGGACCTGACACCTTCGACCCAAGCGTAGCTGTTGGACTATTTCGACTCTATATGGGATGGGACAGCCTACGCCATCCCACATCATTTATGTTACTTGTATGAGAACCTCAGAAAATGCGAGCGATTACCTCTTACTTCCTATGTGCAGTAGGGTGGTTTTTCTGAGCTTTCTTTCATGCCGAGGAGACTTCAGTTTTCGGCTTAGTACAATGCCTATAGAATAAGCTTTCTACTCAGAGGGGAGTCTATAATTGTATAAATGACATGCTACAAAGCTTCCATAAGAGAGACTCAATATGACGGTATTTCATTTACTAAGATTTTCTGTTGCGTGGATGGTTTGTCTAGTGGGCCATTGGTGAGACCCACAGACGCAACCGATGCGTATCACAACGTTCTCATCCGCGTTAAAAGGCACGCATCGAAGGTGACAATGTGCATATTCCTTGCTTCCCATGTGGACCGATAACACTGGCGAAATCCTGCCCACCGTTCCTTAGCAGCATCATTTATCTTGGCTGTTCAAACTTTACCCGTGCTTTTCAATACATGATCCACGTAGAGAAAGCGTGGACGTATGGCTATAACGCCGGTCTCAGAAGCCTGAGGTCTCGGGTTCAATCCACTGTTGGGATAAAGCTTTTTATCTTTCGGAGGTGCAATAAAAATAGTTCGCCCTGTACCAGTCGCGGCGAAAGATATTGCAAAACGGCCTTTATTTCCACAGGCATCTGCCGAAGACGGATGTGTCGGGTCACTGTCGCAAATAAAACGGTTATACAACGCATTTCCATTATCTGGACTACATCCTGCTGGAAATCTAATAGGACCATTGTCCTAATCCAAGAGAGTTTCAACGGGAGTTTGAGAATGAACGCTAAAGATGAAAACATTTCAAGACAAAAAGTCTCCCTTCAATCCTTAACAGGAAAGCACGCAGTAATAAACGTTTTTTAAGATGACACAAAATATACGTAACAAATATACGTAACAAATATACGTAACAAATATACGTAACAAATATGCGTAACAAATATACGTAACAAATATACGTAACAAATATACGTAAAGCGATCAATATTCAGTCACATCAAGGAAGATAAGAGATGATCACAGTGTATAGTTATTCTGGAGGAAGATGTGATCTGAATATCACAGCCACTCTCCAACACTGATCATCATCATCATCAAGTGCCGTCTCCGCAACGAAGGTTGGCTGCAACGTATCTCCAACATCTCCTGTTGGTGGTGCACTCTGCTAGACTGTAACCTGTCCATCGTGTGATGTTACTCTTCCATTTGTATCTCTGCCTACCTCTTGCTCGCTTCCCTTTGACTTTACCCTCAAGTAAGGTCTTCAATAGGGTGTCATGTATTTAATGTGTCCAAAGTATTTTATTTGCCTGATATTTATTTCTCTTATTAGTTCTTTCTTCATATTAAGTGTCTTTAGCACCTCTTTATTTGTTTTCTTCTCTTTCCATGATATTCTCCCTATTCTTCTATATACCCACATCTCAAAGGCATCAATTTTGTCTTCTAATTGTTTATTTAGTGTCCATGTTTCTCAGCCATACATTAATATGGAGTAGATGTAGCACAACACTGATACAGTCCACTGAAAAACTAAAAACTGAATTTGCGAGAAACATAACCAAAAACAAATCAGAGTCTTCAAGTTCCCACCACATTGATCAAAGCTACATAATTCATATACAACATTTAAATAAAATATTATTAATTCAGCATTTGAAACCAACATGAGAAAAAGTGAACCCCCAGAACAGCCAATCATTTATCTGTCCTACTATTTTACACGTATCGTGATTGCATATTTCTTTTACGAATGCAATTTTCCACATGAAATATTTATCATGTTGTCCTGTAGACATGAATCATTTTTTTGTTGATTAGAGGGGCGCGCATTAAATGAAGAGTTAAATCGCTGGACTGATCAGGAAACTGATGTTTCTATGATTTTTGTATATGAAACAGTCTAGACAAGCCCATAAGTGGGTGGAGGTTTGGGGGGTGTTCCACATCCACACACACACACACACACACACACACACACACACACACACACACACACACACACACACGCGCAAACACGCACACCCACACACACTCACGCACACACACACACACACACGCACGCACGCATGCACACACAAAAACCATCCATTAGGAAATCTGAACATGACTATTAATGCTAAGGATTTAGATAAAAGGTCGTTTAAAACGATTTTCTACAAAAAGTTCGTCAGATTTCTTATGAAAATGAAGGAACACACACGATGATGAGCGAATGACCTTTAATTTTTAGGTTAAAATCACCCTTCACACTTCTAATCACACCCGGGGTGTAAAGGGAACGCACTGTTCTCGGCGGACCCATGGTTAGCAGAAAACCAAAATCCCAAAAGTGCCTCCTCGTGGCGCACCCTGGAAACAGAAATACAGAAGATCGTGCTGATTCGGGTCAAAACTTTTGGGGATCGTGTCCGTGAATGTGGAGGTAGCAGATGGAAAGAGATTTGACTGCAAAAAGACAGGCAATATCTTAGACATCTCTGCACCAACACATGCAGTAGCACTATCGACACACAGTGAAGCTAGTCAGTTTGGCAGAAAGCATTGGAGGTGCGGCCAATAACATCTCTACAATGTACGCAGTGAACATGTACGCAAATACTGCCAATAACATCACTACAATGTACGCAGTGAACATGTACGTAAATACTGCCAATAACATCACTACAATGTACGCAATGTACATGTACGTAAATACTTCGAATCACATCACTACAACCCAAAAATTAATGTGTTGATTGCGACATGTGAAATACACGCAGGATCTGCTATATATTGTGTTTATATAATGGACCAACGGTTATTTTTTAAAAGTCTATTGAAGCTCCACGTTTTCTGAGCTCTGAAGCCAGTGAAATTTTTTCCATCCTCTAGGTATGACAAAAAACAGCTTGGTGAGCCACATTTGGAATGTGGCCTGTATTTACTCAACGCTGTCTTAGATTATCATGAAAATATTTACCTACTTTCCCAATTATTCCTACATTCTGTACCTGTGCTGTTATTAACCTTACGTTATTGTTATAGTAACACGCACATCAATGTTCATTAATTTACTCAAGGATATCATTCTTTGGTTAAATCTATTCCTAGAAGTCGTATAGATACACTGTCGAAAAATGGTTTGCCGGGCCAATGACGCAAATAAAACGATGACTCAACGCAATATAATGGTTTGGACCACATCTTGCTGGAAATCTAGTAGGATCATTTTCCTGCTACAAGAAAGTTCCAGTGGGAGTTTGAGTATTAACAATGAAGAAGAAGGATATAGTAGCAGCATTTCATATCAATTACAGAAGGATATTGAGAATATCATACACAGTGGAAAAAACAAACATCAAATTTAAAGAGATGCTACAAAAATTAAATGTTATAAGGGGTTGGCACTTGAACAACATAATACAAGTACATTTAAGTAGGAAGCGTGAGAATAAATAAAAAAAACAACCTTAGGACTGACTGGTATTGAACATTATAACAACAAAGCTGAGATATTTAAACCATATAAAGACATATTTTAGTCATATAAAGGGACATAACAACATGATAAAACTAGTAATAGAAGACATGATATTTTAATAACGGGAAAGAGCTACCAAAGACGACAATGGACAAAAGATATTTCAATGTGTTTAAAACAAGCTGTTCGATTTGTGTTTAAGAGGTCATGAGTTCGAATCCGCTCGTGTCGTCTTGTTTACAAGGTGGATTTTTTCGGAGATCCCTGTGGATTATCGCCTGAAGCTACGGAGTTACGTGCTATGAGTGGTACTCTCGGCAGACGGCGTGCCGATTAGTTGAGAGTGATGGAGTACATATGGGACACCGAATACAGTGAAGTAAATCCTCTACGACATTTGAACCCTTTGAACATGGCTACAGAGGTAAACTCACCAAGAATCGTGACTTGTTTGGAGCATTAATCAAGAAGATTAATTCTGGAAAAAATATCTCAACCAAAGACTAGATCAATCTGTCTTTACTACAAATCACTAGATCAATCACTGTCTAGTATAAATCACTATGTCAATGTGTGTCCACTACAAATCACTAAATCAATGTGTTTCCACTATAATTCATTAGATCAATCTTTGTCCAGCACAAATCACTAGATCAATCTGTGTGCAGTACAAATCACTAGAACAATCTGTGTCCAGTACAAATCACTAGATCAATGTGTTTCCACTACCCATGAACTGCAATCATTTTCATTAACTATAGACTTATCAACGCATTATTTACTTTCAATTCCTTTCAACAATAGCTGGAGTACAATGCTGCAACAATCGTTCACAAACTATTTTTGGTTTGTGTTCTTCAACTCTGTCCACGAGGTCCCAATCGATATGACCTCTTCTCCTATTGCCACTTGCCAAATGTTATTTGAGCTTCTCTTTTGTCATCTGTGAGTGACAGTCATACGCCTGTCTAGTTATGCGGTTAGTATTTGCCTGAAAGTATTTTGTATTCATCAAACAATTTTCTCTCCCACATATGATCTTTGGTGTGAGTTTTTATTTGTAGTGGTTTTTATGAATGAAAGTGAATTTATGAGAACGACGAAACTTGTTTTTTTGTGGTTTGCAAATATGAAAGTGAATTTATGAAAATGATGAAACTTATTTCTAGTGGTCTGTATGGATGGAGGTGAATTTATAAGAATTACGAAATTTATTTGTAGTGGTTTGTGTAGGATGAAGGTGAATTCAAAGGAATGACCAAACATGTTTTTTGTGGTTTGCAAAGATGAAAGTGAATTTATGAGGATGATGAAACTTATTTGTCGTGGTTTATATGGATTAAAGTGAATTTATGAAAATTTAGAATCTAATTTAATAGTTTTCTGAAATGCTTTCTATTGTTTTTATTTTAACAATTACATTATAATTATAAAACCCGTAACTCATTTGGATCGCAAAGGCGTGACACTGGAGCCATAAGCATACAAATCCTGCCAAACATCTATACCCTCAATCATACGGTCCTATGTGCAAAAGCCCTCTCTGGTTATTTATTTATGTTATCAAAGCAAATGTTAAATACCACTTCTTCTTCTTCCTCCCTTAACTATTCAATGTAGAATAATCTCTGTATGGTGTCGCGTTACGTTTACTAAACACATAAAGATTCCAACACCATGAAAGTGTTTCATATTGATCTGTCAAACTCAATTATTTTGTTTCGGAATGCATAAATATATGATATTTTTTTCTCTTTAATTTATTGTTTTAAATTACAGCAGAAACTCTCGACGGTGCGGCAATGTTTGTGCAATGTTGTTGAGATCTTCCTGTGTCAGAAAGAGATCAGAATACAAGTTGCCAATGGCTAAAATGATGATCATAAAATACAAACAACACATTTTCCATTCACGAATAATTATAATTGCTTCCGGATTCCCATTTTCCTCCGTGTAAACCTGCAAGTTGTTAAGAGTGTGGTTAATAATATTTGTGTGTTAGTTTTATTGAAATAATTTGTTTTCGAATAGTTTGCCTAGATCTAGGTTGGACTGTCGTAATGGGTTTATGGATTAAACAGTTGCTCGTAGAATAGATTTATATTAATTTATTTGTGAGAGCCTAATTACTTTAATATTCTGGTTCGTGTTGGTGGATAATTTGTCTAATTCTATCTGTGTTTTTCACTATAGCAGTTTTATAGATTCTTTTAGGTTTTGTTTATTTTTCTTTATAAATTATCGTCATTGCACACGAGACATTCATATTTCTTCTCTTTTTGTCCAAGCAGCCATCCAAGATTTTGCACACTCTCAGTTAGATGTTGATTATGTGAGGTGATCTTTTTATGTAGGGCACACTTTTTCCTAGCGCATTTGGCCACTCCAATTTTTTTAATTCTTTGCCAGTGTACGATATTTACACCGTCACAACTCCACATCGTCTTCTTTCTGTAGCAAATTCATGACTACCTTTATTAGGTCGGTCATACGCATCATCAAACCAACGAGGATGCTCTTTCCTTACATTTAGCCTCTCGATATCCAGCACTTTGTATCCATTTATTAAATTTTGAAGATCCAAATTGTAAATAGTATAACGAACTCCTTTCTTAACTGGCACTTTTCCAACTTCGAAGCATTCTGTGAGAAAAGTAGCTTTTTTGCATTAGTACTCTTTGTGAAAAACGTTTAGTATATTCTTCCGCTGCAAAGATATTCGATAGCTAGATGATTATATTATTTGTATATAAACCCAACAACAACTCCCTCCCCCTTAGCCCTTAAACCCAACACCCGAAAGCCAACACCCAACATATAGATCTCACCCCCCCCCTCTCTTTTCCACAATTGCTTTTGCCTTTAGATTCAGCTCATTGTAACATTTTTTTGTTTGCCTGCACAGACTATCACAAATTTTATCATAATTTACAGAGATGCGAGAATATTTCATCTTTTCACACAGACAAAACTGTGATCGGATTAGTATATGCGAGAATATTTCATCTTTTCACACAGACAAAACTGTGATCAGATTAGTATATGCGAGAATATTTCATCTTTTCACACAGACAAAACTGTGATCGGATTAGTATATGCGACAATATTTCATCTTTTCACACAGACAAAACTCTGATCGGATTAGTATATGCAAGAATATTTCATCTTTTCACACAGACAAAACTATGATCGGATTAGTATATGCGAGAATATTTTATCTTTTCACACAGACAAAACTGTGATCGGATTAGTATATGCGAGAATATTTCATCTTTTCACACAGACAAAACTATGATCGGATTAGTATATGCGAGAATATTTTATCTTTTCACACAGACAAAACTGTGATCGGATTAGTATATGCGAGAATATTTCATCTTTTCACACAGACAAAACTATGATCGGATTAGTATATGCGAGAATATTTCATCTTTTCACACAGACAAAACTGTGATCGGATTAGTATGTAGTGGAACGATTAACTTCATTATTCGATGTTAAATAATTTACAAAATCTTGAAACAGACTTGTATTTTTTCTTCTTCTTCCTCTACTTTTATTAACAAACTTCTGGAGATTAGTAAAATGTAGTTCAAGAAAACAGAATGTTTTTGGTATACTCAGCTGCTATCACAGCTCAGCTGCGATATCTGCACATTTGATTGGTGCCTCCTATTTGATTGGTGCATCCTGTTTCAGCGTGGCTTCTGTTACTTTGATCAGATATGGACCGGTAGCCAATTAAATTACCCCAAAGCTCCTTAGTCTCCTCTTACCGCATGTCTGAAATGCAAAGTGTCGCTATTCTTTACTCTCCTTTCAGCTCGGTAATTGACGTGTGGCCAAGTTTTTTATCATTATGTGAACCGTTAGTTCTTGATAATTTTATGCTACAATGTGCCACTGGACTACATTCATCAGTAATTCTGTGTACATATAAATATGATCGGACACCCCCCCCTCCCCCTCCGATATAAAAACATAAACAAACACACACAAAAACCAACCTTATTAACACAAAAAGTATTAAAATTACATGATTTTTTTCAGTGGAAAAAATGTTTGAAATTCTAGCAATTTAATTATTGTATAAAGATACATAAATTCGCACCAACCCCAAAATTGCGTCTAATTTGTTGTGACTTTTATGTCGTGAACATCACTTGTGTCTGTTAGTTACATCACCTACTTTGAAGAGTATCTTGTACTTGCCATTTGAACATACAAATTATCAAAATAATTATTTGATTATGATTAATTATATTTGCTTTCAAATTCACTTCTCTGAAATTCAATACTGCCAATGTGTTTGTATGACAACAAAATGGCGGATGATTCTATGGAAGATAATGGAACAGGAAAAGAAGATCATTTTTTTTGCGGTGACTACAACAGGAAAGGTATATCACGGGGCAACAAAGCATTTAACAAGGAAGAGATCTTGAGGAGATCCAGACAGATACGGATCAGGTGTGCATTATTGATAGTCGGATAACAAGAATGGCAAGCAGGGGTGATGATTATTATAGTGCTATCAACCTGGCATTGGTGTCATCGGCTTCTATGGCTATCTGCAAATGGGATGTGCTGGTGGCTGTGACCACTGCACGCACATATGTTGTACTTGTGAAAAATGACAAAAGTAAGCAGATCAGGCCAAAAGTCAGGTTATTTAAGGATGATCGCAGAGTAGTGAATGTTGTGAGCAGAATTCGACAAGACAAACGTAGGACTTAAGAAGTGGGAAATCAGGTTTGGGATAAGCCCCCCCCCCCCCTAGTGGAACGGAGAGGTGCAAAGTACATGGAGCGAGAAACGGAAAGCAGTAGCACTATGGTAGAGAGCAAGGAAAAGTGTGGCTGATCGGCTAATGGAGATCGCACAATGGAAACAGAAGAAAGATAACATAGTTCAAACATTCAAAGATATTGCAAATGCGTCAAAATGGGAAGAATTTTGCCAGGAGACCACAAGTAAAAAGTTACTAAAATTGTTCTGGCACTTACACAAATCCATGAATGGTCTGACAATACGCACGACTATTGCAGATTTCCATAGCCCTGATACGACATGGCAAAAGACGGACGAGACACAAGGTGCGCCTATGCTGGCACACTTTACCGCACAAATTGGTTAGAGAAATGTGGAGGCATATCAAGAAATCAGGAGAAAGATGTGTACGAGCGAGAGCATGAAAGAATATATGATAATCACAGTTGAAGAAATTAGGAAAGCAATCACAAGTACAAAATACACAGCACCTGGACGAGATGGTATTAGATACGATGACATTAGTCGGAGAACGGATCAGGAAGTGGTAGAGTTGGCGGACATGTTCAATAATAACCTTTAAAAGGGCACAGTGAAAGAAGACTGGTTGCACAGCTATTTAGTTCCACTACCCAAACCTGGGAAGGATCACACCAGGATACATGGCTACAGAATAATAAGAATGCAGAATACGATAGACAAGCTTTTGCAAAAACTTGTGGCCTGGAAGGTTATCGAGTCATCTTAAGAGAAATAAGTGTTTACTAACGATGTTGTGTGGCGCATAGCCGAGAGGTTAGAACGTTGGTCTCACAATAGTGAGGTCTAGAGTTCGATCCCCGGTAAGGACTGGGGTTTTTTTCTATCGGAGGGTAAATTAAAAAGCTCACCCTGAACATGACATGGCGACAGCTAGAGCATGAAGCCTTTATCACACAGCTATTCAATAAGCTCCCTTCAACCCTTAACGGGAAAAATGCAGTACAGTTTTTTTTAACGTTGTTAGGTGGGTATCGCCCAGGAAAGACGACATGGCAGAATGCAGCCATCTTTGCGCAGGATGTTTTTTAAGGGTTCAATTTGCACATAGAGACATGCGCAGTCGTAAGTGATATTTTGGATGCTTACAATAGGGTGTCCTTGAATGTCTTAATGGACCAACTGTTAAATATTGCAGTAAATCTTTTTGTCGGGCGGTGGGTTGGTGCGGACCTGCTGCACATGATAATAGTTCTAAAGTGTGGTAACTGGGTATCGGCACCCACGATTATTAGCCCGGGTCTGCCCCAGAGATCGCCTCTATCTCCTGTGCTTTTCAATGTATACACATCACTAGTAATCAAATCACAAGTGCTGGCATAACGATGTCGTACACCGATGGCGTCCTAGTGTACAGGTAGGGCAGAAATCGAAAAGACTGCGTCGTGGAACTACAGAGGGAGCTTGACAGACTGAAGATCTGGTGTAGAGATACGGGAGCAGTGGTAAATCCTTCTAAGGCATTTGTGACATGGTTTTCCTTGAACAATCACCTGGTAAAGACACCCAGGCCACGTGTTTCGTTGACCGGGAACAGGTTAGAAAGAACCAGCATAATGAGATACCTGGGTGTGTTATTTGACAGAAGTCTGAATTTCAGGGAACATGTTGATCACGTTATCGTAAGGGCAGGCAAAGACTTAGCAGCAATAATGGTTATGGCTGCTGTGCAGTGTTAGCAGGGGCTGTTATTTCTTCTGTACCAAGGTTTGGTGGTGGCTGTGTTAGAATATGTACTGGCAATTCTGACTCATAGGCAAACAGATTGAAAGACTGGATAGAATCCAGAATGCTGTAATGCACAATATTCTTAGGTGCACACGAGACACATCGACAGAACTATGCGATACATTCTCGACTGTCATACGGCAGAGCAGATTTCAGTATTGCCGTGCACCGGCGTAACTTCAGATACATGCAGATAAGAAACATTCATTGCTTTCCGAAATACAGAAAATTAATAGTTGCAGACTTAAGAGAAGGAAGTCGTGGCTGGGACGTGCTGAGGATCCCCCCCCCCCCACGAAAAAAAATCGTTAACAGAATAAATATGAACAAACTACGTACTTTGTTCACATTTTTTAAAAATGTTTAAAATTCAAACAATTTAAGTCGTGTACAAAAACTTTGCCCGGCTCTGTGGCGGACGGTACAGAAACATTGCCCGGCTCTGTGGCGGACGGTACAGAAACATTGCCCGGCTCTGTGGCGGACGGTACAGAAACATTGCCCGGCTCTGTGGCGGACGGTACAGAAACATTGCCCGGCTCTGTGACGAACGGTACAGAAACATTTCCCGGCTCTGTGACGAACGGTACAGAAACATTGCCCGGCTCTGTGGCGGACGGTACAGAAACATTGCCCGGCTCTGTGGCGGACGGTACAGAAACATTGCCCGGCTCTGTGGCGGACGGTACAGAAACATTGCCCGGCTCTGTGGCGGACGGTACAGAAACATTGCCCGGCTCTGTGACGAACGGTACAGAAACATTTCCCGGCTCTGTGGCGGACGGTACAGAAACATTGCCCGGCTCTGTGGCGGACGGTATAGAATTCGTCTGTGACGGCCAAGGTACCAACTTCGATCCTCACCAAAGGCAATTGTGCACCCGAACCGATCAGAAAGCAATGAAAAACTACTTAACGTATTTATAATGCCTTGAAAATCATTACAGCCAAATATGCTGAGTTGATGACTATATTCTGAATAGGATACGCTTTCAATTTTTTGTACATTTAAAATAGCAAAATTGCCAAAAACTTTCAAAATTTCCCAAACACCCTTTTCATAATTGTTGCTGTAATGTATAGATATCAACCTTAGGCAGTATACAAGTATTAGAATAAAAGCTTGCTTGAGATATGGTAACTTTCCTTTAAAGAGATTCAACATATTTCCAGATCAAGCTTTGATTTATAGTTATCAATAATGTATTATATTTCTAGGAATTTATGTCCCTGTTCAATATAATTACTGAGACTTTTAACAGCAAAAATAGAATAAAGTTCATGCTCTTAGCCGTCTCAGGCCTCAAATCTCGTGTATTCTCGTGTTCCAATGTGATTGGGAATTTCATAAAAACAGATCTTCCATCTGACGTTTATATCCGCTTCAGTGAATATTGGATCGCTATTCCTGTCATTAATGGTGGTGGCGGTTTGGTTGAAGACTTCATTTCTCATTTTCTCGTCTTGAACACTTGTCCAAGTCTGTAGGGAATTTTTGTTTAGATCCATCAGAGGCGCGCTCTCTCTCTCTCTTTCTCTCTTTCTCTCTCTCTCTCTCTCTCTTGCGTTCTCTTTTTCCCTTTTTCTGTCATTTATTTATCTCATTTTTTCCATTAATGTGGTCGAAATTTCCCTTCAAATGTTATTATGCATCAACAAGAGATTCGCCATATTTATTGACTGTTTTTATTCAATAATTAATTTAATTTTTAGACTTTTCCCCCTGCTTTTGTTCTCAAACTCCTAGAGATTAGCAGGATGTAATCCAGAGAATGGGGTTCATTGTGTTTTGGTTTACAGATTAACTGTAATATTAACGCCTTACACATCCTGTTTCAGCATGTCTTCTGGATCATTTTGATTCTCTATGAGATGGTACAGACAACTATACACTAAAATCTGTATAGTCGACTCATCCGACATGCATGGTTCGTATTACTGTCACAAGTTTTTTCTCCAATCCGACATGCGTTGCTGGTATCTGTGTAATAAAAAGCTTCACCGTTCGGACCCCCATACCACATGAACGTTTAGTTTTTCACTTATCGGTATGTTCTGTAAGCACATACAGATAAAACAGGGGATGGGGGTTCATTAAAATTCCCCCCCCTTTAGGATAATATGAACATGACATTTAGTACTATGGTCCATTCAGTACTATGGAACATTTAGTACTATGGAATATTCAGTACTATGAAACATTCAGTACTTTGGAACATTCAGTACTATGAAACATTCATTACTATGGAATATTTAGTACTATGGAACATTCAGTACTATGGAACATTCAGTACTATGGAACATGTACAAATATAGAATACCCTACCTTGGCAAATTTCCAATTACAAGATCTTCAACATCCACTACATAATGGGAAATAAAAAAACACTTTTTAAAATAAATCTCATCTCCATTAGCAAAATTGTATCTACGGCGCTAATAGCCTTCGTTTTGTAGAATCTGCTATTCTTACAAAAATATTCTCTCTATATTTCTACAATGTTAAACATCATGAATTCGCATTTTTTTCCTTTTTAACATTGTGGAATATTTAAAATGGCACAAGTTGTTTCTGGTTTAGAAGTTGATAACATTGATTCAGTGTTATATTTTTAAACTGCCATCCATTTAACCATTGATCCATCCTTCCACCCATCCAACTTTCCATCCATACATACATTCATTCATCCATTCAACCAACCATCCATTCATTCATCCATCCATCTTACCATCTATCCAACTACCAACGAACCATCTATCCATCTATCCAAACATCCACCCATCTATCGATCCATCCAAGCAATCACAATCTATCTGTTCATCCAACCAACCAACCAACTAATCAATCAGAAAACCAACCAAATATCCATCCATCCAATCATTAATCCATTCAATCATCTATCCGCCCGTGTGTTGCCGGGGCCCGAAAGGGGATCAAAGAATAGCATCAATGTTTGCCTTCCACGCACGTTGTAAAAGGCGACTAAGGTTATGGGATGGGGTTGGCTTTTCCATCCCATATATGGACAGTGACCTAAAGCCATGCTGAAGTCGGATGTGTCAGGCCGAAAGGCGCAGATATTGCAGCAATGATGTAAACCATGACACAACGCATTCCATTCTCCGGACTACATCCTGCTAATCTGCAGGAGTGTGAGAATGAACACAGAAGAAGAACCATCTATCAATCGAACCAACCAACCACAATCTATCAATCTATTCATCCAACGCAATTATCCATCCAACCTATCAACAATTAAGCAAATCAACCAAACATCTATTCGTCCATCCATTTATCCATTCATCTAAACCAACAAACCATCCATCCAGCGAGCGAAGCAACCATCTATCCATCCATCCATTCAACCAAGCAACCAATTATCCATTCATGGAACTAACTAATCAACCATCCATCAATGAAACCAACCATATATCCATTATTCATCCAACCACCATCTATCCATCCATCCAACCAAATAACCATTTATGTATCCAACCAACCATTAAGAAAACCAACTAGCCAACCATCGCACCAACCACCCGTTTAATAAACCAACCAAACATCTAGCCATCATCCACCCGACCAACTAACCACTAATCTATTTAACCAATCATCTATCCATCCAACCAACCATTAAGCAAACCAAGTAACCATATGTTTATCCATCCATTCAATTTATCAACCAACCAATCAAACATGCATTCAGCCAAGCAACCAACCATCTATTCATCCATTCAACAAACCAACTATCCAACCAACCAACTGACCAACGATCCATCATGCAGTCATCCAAAATTCATAACCTTCCAGAGTCGTATGTGTACTGAATTGGATGCGCTAACACATAATCTTCCAGTAATTCCTTTCGTCAGCAATGTGGATGAGTGTGGAGGAATCGTAACCTGTCCAGTCTTTGATATTATCTGCCCATCATTATCTTCTATGTCATCTTCTTCCTCAACTATACTCTGCAAGATTGTTTTTGGCAAGGAATCATGTCAGCACGCAAATCTAAACCATGCAAGTTTTCCTTTGTTGAACTATTGAAAATGGAGATTCGTGTGGACCTGCGAGATTCTGTACCATTGTTACCATGTCAACCTTCTATAATATGATGTTTCGTTTATTATATGTCTTAGTTGTGCATGTTGGCAGCACAATATAACTGATGAAATCTCTAGTAACTTTTCAAATACATCACAGTTTCTTGTAGTCATTAAATTTTAATTATATTTTATGTATTTTTTGTTGTAATTTTTGCTTTTCCTAATGAAAACAGAAGAATGATTTTGTCTTCTACTGCATGTTGTCAGACTTCTGTAGATATGCAGAATGAGGTCTGGAAAAGGAGATCCGTTGTCATTGTTTATCGCTTGACAATTTTATGAAGTTGAGCCCACCTGAGAGGTCAAAATGCATCATGCCCGCACAATCACTACCACTAACTAATGTCATTATTTCTTATACTATTGATGGCAGATAATGATTGTCACCTACTGAGAACTTTTCATGTTCCTCCGAGAATTTTATTTCTACACTGTTGGTTTGCTAGACCTGTCACAATGTTGTTTCAAAATTTCGAATGGTTAAACCAGAAAGCAATGAATTTCGTCCAGAAAGCAATGAATTTTACTTTCTTTTAGGTAAACGAGGATAGCAAACCGCCATATTTTTAACTAGTTACAACAGAAATGACTTGTCTAATAAGAAGACTGACAACCACAATGGCA
Source organism: Meghimatium bilineatum (assembly GCA_034231615.1). Taxonomy (NCBI): domain Eukaryota; kingdom Metazoa; phylum Mollusca; class Gastropoda; order Stylommatophora; family Philomycidae; genus Meghimatium; species Meghimatium bilineatum. The sequence continues at coordinate 10,511,948 of CM067299.1, forward strand.
ATTCTGGATTACATCAGAAGACAACAAATAATGTGGTTTTGACATGCTTCCAAACTACCATTAGACAGTCTCCTCAAAAAGCATTGCTATACAAATACGATTGATGCAAAGCCAGGGGCAGACCTTGCAAAAGATGGATTACAGAAATAAAAGAATTAACAAAAACAAACATATATGAAGCACACAAAAAGGCAATCTCCAGAGAACTATTTTACCCCTGATTCCGCAAGGCAAACAAGAGTCACAGCGTATAGATAGATAGATTTGTATCTCTCTCCACTTGTTTGACAAAATACTCGAGCACTGTCACTATCCTGCCAATGAATAATGAAAAAATAACACAAAGTCGACGTTTCTACGTTTCTACGAAACAGTCTTATCAGGTCAGCGACACTGATGCACATACAAGTTTGAATAACTGACAGCTGTAGTGGGAGTACCGGTAGTATAATGTTAATTTATTCGTAAGATAAACAAACCAGTGTTTTACCCACTCTTTATTCCTGGTTTGAAATTTAAAAAAACAGCCGTGTTCATCGTCTCCAGAAAGTACAATACTAAGGTTAATGCACTTGGGAGGTCGTGAAATGGTGCCATCTCTACTAAGCAAATGCGGTAAGCGACGAAAATCAGGAAGTTTTGGGCCAACCAGACAGCTGAGTACGTATGGAAAACCGCATGCTATGACGCTGGTTCAGAACTCATGTAACTTCTACAGAAGTAGTGTTTATTCTACTCAGTAATAGAAGAAGCAGAACTCATGTAACTTCTACAGAAGTAGTGTTTATTCTACTCAGTAATAGAAGAAGCAGAACTCTTGTTACTTCTACAGAAGCAGTGTTTGTTCTGCTCAGTAAGAGAAGAAACAGTATTACCGAGTGTGTTGGTATATCGGTTATCAACCAATTAAATGCTGCTGTAACTCCCTCTATCTCGATCCTCATGCACGATGTGACAGTGGACTATGCTAAAGATTTCTCGACCAACTTCAAGCCGTTTCTCCAGGCAACAAAACCCCAACCGCTTTTATTTGTGTTTCTGTTAACGGAGCCATCTGTGTACATAATTATGTATTGTGGTCTCGAGTGTAGTCAGACGAGTTCGTGCACTGTATCCTGAGCCCTGACTTCCGTCCATTTTCGACACACTTGTTGTATTATTACTTTAGTCAGTGATTTCTTCTCAGTGTCTACCCATTCACTGCCCTTTCCTATTTCTTCCAATCCACATACTCTTCGCAGTGTGTCTTCGGTCTCTGCCATCCATGATCTGTCACAATTGATTCATTTTCCCTTTGACACATCTAGACGTAGGTGTAATGGGTGGTGGTTGTATTCTGTCACTTTAAGGTACGACCTAACTTTTGCTACCTGATGTCGCACTCTAATGCTGGGGAGACCAAGCAGAAATCTCATAGCAGAGATGGGTGTATCTCTAGTACACTCCAGTACCGCTCTCATTGACTCATTTTGGACTTTTCCCAATCTATCGACTTGTGTCTGTGACAGTGTTAATAGGGCGAGGCCATAATCTATGACAGATAGCACCATCACTTGAAGAAGCAGAAAAAGTACCCATATTATAATAGGTTATGATGATGATGTTCCTCCTTCGCATGCGAATATGAGTATGGCATGAAAAACATTAAATGCGATGGAAAAAAAATATATAATAATTAAAATTGGTTAATTAAGTAATTTGGTTTGTGAATTCGTAGATGCCCGATGAGTCCGATTCGTGCATGGAAAATTCTATTGCAGTGCATGCGGGAGTGCTGAAGGTTCGGGGTAGGAGACTTTACGGATTTGTCCTTCCGCTTCTTGCGTTTGTGGATTGCCCAAAGTGTTATTTCTTTTTCAAATTTCGTGATGCCAGCAGTGATCTGGGTGTGCCAGGCTGAGCGATCAAATGTTGTAGTCTCCCAAAGCTAGGATCGATGCTGCAGTTCTTGAGAGAGCTTTTTATGTGATCCGTGAAGCGCTTTTTCTGCCCTCCACTTGAACGTTTACCTTCGCACGGCTCCACATAGAATAATCTCTTTGGAAGGCGCTTATCGGGCATACGGATGATGTGACCAGTCCAGCGGAGCTGGCACCTAGTCAGCATTGCATGGATGCTTTGCATACGGGACTTCTGAAGAAATTCCATATATGGTACACGATCCTGCCAACGTACTCCCATGAGGTTTCGTAGGCACCGAAGGTGAAAAGAGTTAAGCTGTCGAGCGTGTCTCGCATAGACAGTCCAGGATGACGCAGCATAAAGCAGTGATGGTAGAACCACTGCACGGTACACGTCCAACTTAGTTGTCAGACTGAGACCAAGCCATCTAGACGTTGGCACGAAGGGCTCCCGAATGCTGCACTGGCACCAGCAACACGCAGGGCAACATCCTCATCAATCATCACAATTTAATACCCTATTATATTATAATAGGTATACACATTATAAGTATTTTGTTGACTGACTGTTCATTCCCATGAAGGTCAAAGTGACCCAAAAGCCATGCTCAGAGTCTGATGTGTGGAATCCGAAAACACAGATATTACCGTTGAGATGGAGATGATAACACGACATTGTTTTCTCCAACTACACCGTATAATCAGAAGGTGAGAACAAACAGGGAAACATAATACGTTCCATTAGTACTTATGGATTTTTACAAGTCTCGAAGCTTTCACAGAGGTTTTGCGATCTTAAGTTCCATCGATCGCCTGCTGACTCTCCCGATGTGCATGTCTCGGGTTTATCCACACATAATATTGTCAAGTACAATATCACTTTGACCAGAAGTCAGTGTACATAATTCATAATATTGTGATATTCCGATTGTCACTCCATGAGGGAAATTTGTAAAAGACAACAACTCTCCCGGTAGGCAAAATATTCGAAATTTGATACCAGAGGTTAATCTGTGAAAATGAAGTTAGCATGTTTGATAATATTGCTTCTATAGTTCGTTTGTAAATTCGTAATCACACATTCAATGGAATATCTCAGAAACTGTCTGTCTGATTGTAGAGATATTTGACATGCAATATTAGATTATATCCAAAATAATACTTTTATAATTTAGTCTATAACTGCTCTGGATTGTGCATGTCGGTGAAATTCTTTGAAGTTTGTGTCTATTGCAAATAAGTGGGGTTAATTTTAGATATTACAGTAAACATGTTACTGTCAAGTAACATTGCATTCAAAGGCGTATCGTCTAAAACACTTGATAGGTCAAACTACTGTATGTGTTGTCTCTCGTATGTGCAATAGTTAACGTCACTGCAATATACAGCAGTTAGTCTGCCCTTCGGTCACCATTAGACCCCTGGGTTTCTTAACTACTGTTTTTAAATACTGTATTATTTTAGCAGATATTGGATGAGATGTATTTTGCTGCCACTGTATATGTACCTTATCGTGTGCTCAACATACACTTATTTATGTAGGGTATTATGTGGTCTGTCCACGAAATAATTTCTTCTAAATCCCGAATCTGAAGATTCCAAGAAACTGAATTGTTTTTAATACTTGCATAAATTGTAATCCAACTCGGTGCCAGTAGTCATCTTCATCTCGGATTACATGATCCAACAATTTATTCCAAATCTCAACGTCTATTTTGGAGAAGTAACCGTGTGTCAGAGCTTTAACATCACACATTTTAAACGTTGTATTCTGTCCGGCAACTTGCCCTTTGACCTTAGCCCAAACTAACTCTATCGGATTAAGTGGAACATGGCAAGTAGTCATAGAAAAGTGTTGTCATATTGTTGAATGATTTTATCAATATAATACAACGTTGGCTTTTTTGTCTTCTTCACAAGCTGTAACAATTCGGGCTTCAAAAATGTATCGTCAATGTGAACATTTCCTTCAGTAAAACATGTCTTAATTTTGTCTTTTGTATTTGTTGCATTTGGTATTTTGTCTTCCTGTTATACTGGATTGTGATAGAATGCATTGTTTACTAAACATACTGGTCCTTCTATAACTGGAAGAATACTGCTCTCCATCCAATGTCTCAAAATATGTCCATTCATTTCAGTATGATAGTCCCTGCCATCTGTACATTTTGATTGGAAAATAAGTCCAGCTTTATGGACTAGGTCGCTGTTGATACTTGCAGCCTGCGTTAGTATAATTTGCTGGCCGCTGCTGCTTAGAATGATTTTTTAAGTTCACTGTCCACTGATTGCCATTCTTTAGTATTTTTGTGGTGAACATTGACACAGGATTCGTCCAAATATAAATTATCATAACCTTGGCGGGGTGCAAAGGGAACGCATTGCTCTTGTCGGACCCAGGGTTAGCAGATAACCAAGATCCCAAAAGTGCCTCCTCGTGGCGCGGCCTGGTAACAGAAATACAGCGGCTAATGCTGATTCTGGATAAACCTTTTGGGGATCGTGTCCGTGGAGGTAACAGATGGAATGAGATTTGACTGCAAAAAGACAGTTAATAACTCCGACACCACTGTGCCAACAAATGCAGCAACACTGTCGACACATAGTGAAGCTAGAAAGTCTGGTAGAAGCATTGGAGGGCGGCCAATGTAGTCGGTACGAAGCAGGCAGATGTTCCAATAAAAATAAAAGCTTAATGAGTACACTGAGAAAGATGCACAGTGCTAGAGGGCAGCGTCATGTGTAAAAAGCATGGAAGACGGTTCGATGAAATTGGAACTAAAGCATTGTTTGCTCGAGACAAGCTTCTAGTTACCATGATCCCAGCCTGGGCCCAACTATACTGTCGAGTCTTTCCTATACCGGAAGCGTGCTCGAGGAGAGAAAAGGTTCAGTACCCGATGGGCACAGGCATAGTAGTACGAGGTGACAAGCACTGTTCAGCTCTAGAACAAAGCACAAGTTCCTAACGTTTCTACATATGTGTACAGATTTAGACCTGGACTAGGGACTCACGAAGTTGGTCAATAACGCTTCGGCTAAGAAGACGAACGAGCCCGAGCCCAACTCTTCTGTCAAGTTCTTCCTAAACCGGAACCAGGCTTGAGGACGAGAAAAGGTTTAGTACCCGATGAGCACGGGCACAATACGTCTAATTACACGAGGCATGTTCACTGACTGCGGAACGCCTCGTGCAGGACAGACGTGAAAAACAAACCGTCTCGGCATAGAGTCAGTACACATTCACCGTCTGGCGACAGATAGGAAGGCTGTCACAGGCTAGGGTAGCACACCCGAATTGGCAAGGCATGCCGAAATCGGATGTGCTAGGCCTACAAGGCGCATAACGGTGGCACAATGTAATCACGCTCCCGGCGGAAATCGCACGGATATCCGTGATGGTTACAATGGAGTGAACGCAAAACAAACAAACAAACAGACAATAACCTTGGCTTCTCAGCTCCCGGATCTGTCTCAGGTTTAATTCGGGAATCAATCAAGTGATTGGAAACGCCGTGATTGGTGACGTTCTTGAATTGTATCATGTCTTTATTTGGTCATTATATCTGTACTTTCCGTCACAGCAAATAAAAAGACCAAACAATATAAACGAAACGTGACAAATGCAATGTATTACCATTATTTAGACAGTAATTTTCTTTGCGTAAAAAAAATAAAGTAACCCATAGCATTTATTCATGCCGTAGGGGTGTGAGATGTTAGCGATCTCACATTTCAGAGGCTCTGCAAATGAGGGTGGTAGCCATCTCCTCTCCCTCGCAGTCTTTACTTCCCGGATTAATCGGGTACCCATTTAAGGCTGGGTTAAGAATGAACCCAGGACCACTCATATGCAAAGCCAGTTCGCTAACCACTGCGCTAACGCGGTTCTACCGCTAACTCTTTGGGTACACTTGAATGAATACTGTTTCACCGTTAAATTAAAAAACCGTCAATTCTTATAACTAAAAAATAAGAATATACATATTGTCCATTGCACAATGTCTATGTACTTTAACGTTACCATATTTGCGGAATCTAGAATAATGATAGTATTATGAATTCAATGTAATGTGAATTACGCGCTGAGCTTCAAAGAACATCAAAATTGATATTTTTGTGCGAGTTTGGTACAAGTTTAGAAACGGGACGGTGAAACAGGCAAATTCTGTGAATAATTTTTTTTAAACTAAGTTTTTCTCAAATATTGTTGAGTCACACATGAACGGAATATATAAGTGAGGATATCCAACTGTTGAATAACTAAATCACAAATAAAATAATGATGAAATAATGGAAAATTTCATGGACGTTTTGACATGAAAATACATAACTGGGCTTTGAAGTTATTGATTTATGAGTGTTGCTCATTTGTGTAACTTCACTGGAATGTATTTGAGTTCTTCAGTGATACATTCAAAAGCCGAGCAAAGGTTAAACTGTCGTATTTGCTCAAAGATACAAATATTGTTTGTTTGAGAACCTCAGGAATTGCGAACGATTAGTTCTTACTTGTTATGTGCAGTGCGGTGGTTTTTCAGAGTTTTATTTTATACCCAGGAGACTTCAGCTTTCCGCCTGGTGTCAAGCCTATTGACGGTGCCTTCTACTCAGAGGGGGTCTATAATTGTATATGACATACTACAAAGCTTCCATAAGAGAGCCCCAATATAAAGGCATGTTATCTACTAAGGTTTTCTGTTACGTGGTTGGTTTGTCTAGTGGGTCATTGGTGAGACTCACAGATGCAACCGTATGCGCAAGATACAAATATAGAAATATACAATTTCTGTCGTCAATAAAGTCATAAATAAGCACACTCCGGAGAAAGTAGTGACTGCATTACAGAAACCTAAACCTCCACTATTTTTTGGATGATTAAAAGCTCTGATATAACCAAATTTTACTAATGTCCGCAGTTGAAAGAAGCGTACATCACACATAAGATGTAAATTTTACTTCACCAAAAAACATAAATAATTGAGACCAGATGGTATGTCGTCTCCGCATTTCAACGTCAATGGATCCATAACTCTTCTTGTTTCTTGCTTACGTAATACATCTGATGAGCTATAATTTGTCCATCTTTTGATGGTCACCCCCCCCCCCCGCAACGTCTATCTATGTTCCTCTTTCTCAATCCAGATCACTTTTCTCTACTGTACGTTCTTCAGAACGTTGTTGTCCTTTTACTTCTAGAAAATATTTTATTTGTCGTGTTACTATTTTCCATAGCAGTTTGTCCACATGCCCCATAACCCCCCCCCCCCCCCTTCCCCAATATTTTTCAAACAAAAATTAATAAAAAAATATATCTCTAGAAAAATGGAATTACTTATGAAACTGAGCGGATGAGGTTTTGTTTAGCTAAACCTCCCTTTATGTGTGGACGTATCTACGGCCATGTGTATCTACGAGCGATAAATCTCCCGAGTCTGGTAACAACCCGAAATTAGAAATGGGAGTAGCTGGACTAACACAAGGCAAAGATAAAAATGAACAGAAATAGGCATATTTGTTCCCAATAGTAGTCAATAAAACAACATAGCAACGCTATCGATGTCTCGTTGCTATGTTGTTTTAATGGCTGTCTCGTTGCTAGCTTGTTTTATTAATATTATTGGTAACACGTATGCCTATTTCTGTTCATTTTGAAATTTGTATCCAAGACAATGTGTATCTACGTCCTTGTGTATCTACGACCCTGTGTATCTTAGTCCCCGTATATCTATGGTTATGTGTATCCACGACCCTGTGTATCTATGTCCCTGTGTATTTACGTCCTTGTGCATCTTCGCCCCTGTTTATCTACGGCCCTGTGTATCGATAACCCTGTGTACGTCCCTGTATATCTATGGTCATATGTGTATCCAATATACAGTGCATATATGTCCCTTTGTATCTGCAATTTACGTCCATATGTATCTACGCCCCCGTGTATCTACATCCCCGTGTATCTACATCCCCGTGTATCTACATCCCTGTGTATTTACATCCCTGTGTATTTACGTGCCTGTGTAACAATGGCTCTATGTGTTCCACGACTGTCTGTATCTACCTCTCTGTGTATCTACATCTCTGTGTATCTACATCTCTGTGTATCTACATCTCTGTGTATCTACGTCCCTGTGTATCTACATCTCTGTGTATCTACATCTCTGTGTATCTACGTCTCTGTGTATCTACATCTCTGTGTATCTACATCTCTGTGTATCTACGTTCCTGTGTATCTACATCTCTGTGTATCTACATCTCTGTGTATCTACGTCCCTGTGTATCTATGGTCCTCTGTATTAACATCTCAGAGGAGCTACTTCCTTCTTTGAAATGTGTGTTCATTTTCGGGTTTCAGTACCATATAACAGTATAGAAAGTATATAACGCCTGAAACATCTCATTTTCAATATAGAATCATTTATGATCTGTTTGGATGCTTTAACATTTCCATTTATGATCTGTTTGGATGCTTTAACATTTCCATTTCTCTGATAGTCATTTCGGTCATAATTGTGAATTATACTTCACAACAGCTCTCTATGTTGAACAACAAATATTTCATACAAACACGTAGCACGGGTGTCATAAAAAGTGTGGTTGTTAGAAAAAATTACCGATATTTTATGCACAGCATCTACCAAATCGTTTTCCAGCATTGCCTTAGGTGCTGATCTCACCAGCGTCCCTCATATTGGTTAATACAACTGATGATTGCTTGTTTTGCGTGCGATACTTATTGCAAGTCAAACAAAAGCACATACAAATGGAAAACTCTCTCATCTGAAAAGTTGAACGTTGTTATATGTGCTAACAGAAGCAGTATTGCTGTGGTGCTAGATGATTGCTTTCAATTATTTGTAATAGGCACCGACGTTTACAAGGAATCTTTGTTGAAACATTTTACTTGTTTTTCTTCAGCGTACATTCTCAAACTACCACTGAATCTCTCTTGTAGCAGAACAATGGTGCTCCTAGATTTCCATTAGGATGTAGTCCAGAGAATGAAAATGCTTTGTGCCGCTGTTTATTTGCGCCAATGACCCGACACATCCATCTTTGTTGAGTTGAAAGATTCAATTCCTATGAAAGTACTTCTGCTTGTTCTCATCGATTTATCGCGGGTGGGGGATATGGTTCACGGGTCAAATCCAACACGACAAGCCATTTTTGCTGCTCGGTAAGGTTGATCTAAAAGCATTGTGTTCACTGGCGTCCGAATTAAGAGAAAATTAAGAGAAACTCGGGAGCTTCAAGGACCTAAAAAGAGACTAAGTGACTAATTTTACCCATACAACACGAGAAAAAAAAGTAACAGTTTGGCTCGACGAACAAAAATACCAGTTTGACTCCACGACCCAAAAATAACCTTTTGGCTCTACAACCAAAAAATATCAGATTGTGTCGATGTCCCAAAAATATCCGTTTGGCTCGACAACCGATCAGTTTGGCTCGAAGATTCAAAAAGCTTGCACCACTTGATTTATAATAGGTAAGAACTACGGTAAAGCTGTAATCGAGAATGCGTAATCTGGAAATGGGTAATGAAGTTTTGCTATTGTTTATTCCCAAGTGGATGATGGCTATTAGTATCCACACTTGCCATTAAACGTCAAAGTAGAAGCCTCAGTTGTCGTTCCAAGACCAGATGTATCACCCTGGTTTGGCTGAGTCCATGTTCTGTAAAGGTTATCTTGATATTTTCTATGTTTTTTTTTCGGTCTACATTTGTCTTTATGTCCTTATATTCGGTTGTTATTTGCTCTTATTGGTATTTGGTTTGAGTTCATTATAAAGTGTCCAAAACATTTTACTTTCTATCTTTCGATATGTTCTATACATGATATTATACCTACTCTTTTTTAAATTTATCATTTCTTATTTCGTCTAGTTTATAACCATTGCAGCTTTTCTAAGACACTTCATTTCATATGTAGCGATATTCTCTTGCAACGAAACTGTTAAGGACCATTGTTGGCACTGGTACCAGAATGTTTGTATAAAAATTGCTGTAGATATTGTCTATCTTTTGATTTCCATCTTGATCTTTGAGTAGAAAAGTAGTAATGAAAGTTGGTAAGTCACTGTGCTTTGTTAATCACTGAAACTACACATAATACCACAATAATATGGACGTTTTGAACAAAAGGGTAATATCAAGAACACAACATAGCACACGTCTAGTAAGAAACTGCACCGTCCACTTGCACACATTGACCGTTAGATAGGATCATTGTGTAGCTCCCCAAAAATAAAGATTTATCCGTCTAACGATTAGTATGTGCACGTGGACTGTGCCACTTTTTACTCGTCGTGTGTTCTGTTATGCTCTTGACAAAGGCCGTTATGATCGATACCTCGATATTTATGTTTATTATGTGTTTATCAGTGATTACCAAGACATCATTACCCTTTTAGAAGTTTCATCTATGATTTATAGATGTCCCAAGATATATTGACACACATAAATGTAAGACATCATGGGAGTCTGTCCTTGTAATGATTTATAGATGTCCCAAGATATATTGACACACATAAATGTAAGACATCATGGGAGTCTGTCCTTGTAATGATTTATAGATGTCCCAAGATATATTGACACACATAAATGTAAGACATCATGGGAGTCTGTCCTTGTAATGATTTATAGATGTCCCAAGATATATTGACACACATAAATGTAAGACATCATGGGAGTCTGTCCTTGTAATGATTTATAGATGTCCCAAGATATATTGACACACATAAATGTAAGACATCATGGGAGTCTGTCCTTGTAATGATTTATAGATGTCCCAAGATATATTGACACACATAAATGTAAGACATCATGGGAGTCTGTCCTTGTAATGATTTATAGATGTCCCAAGATATATTGACACACATAAATGTAAGACATCATGGGAGTCTGTCCTTGTAATGATTTATAGATGTCCCAAGATATATTGACACACATAAATGTAAGACATCATGGGAGTCTGTCCTTGTAATGATTTATAGATGTCCCAAGATATATTGACACACATAAATGTAAGACATCATGGGAGTCTGTCCTTGTAATGATTTATAGATGTCCCAAGATATATTGACACACATAAATGTAAGACATCATGGGAGTCTGTCCTTGTAATGATTTATAGATGTCCCAAGATATATTGACACACATAAATGTAAGACATCATGGGAGTCTGTCCTTGTAATGATTTATTGAAACTATATCATTGTACCAGCTAACTAATATTAATCTATCTATCCATCTATTCGCTGAAACCTTTTGTTGCCTTTCGGCGTCAGGCCTAGAAGAGTTTTCTGGAGACGGCCCTCTTATGTGCTAGTATATTATGTAATTTGTCGCCTCTTTTATTTCAGTGGTCCATCGTTTTCGTGGTCGGCCTCTACGTCGGCCTTCGCTGTATCTGTGTAGTATAGCTTGCTGTGGTATGCTGTCTGATGGTAGTCTGCTGATGTGTGCAAACCATTTGATCTGTTGTCTCTTGTTGTTGTCTAAGATTGGGGGGGTGCCGGTTTTTTGTCGGATATCCTCATTCCTCGCACTGTCTCTTAGCGATATTCCTATGATTCTGCGTAAGGACGCCATTTCACCTGTCACAAGTTAAGTGTGTCTTGCGCTCGTTGTCCATGTTTGGCTTTGGTAGCACAGTGTTGGCATAATAATCGTTTTAAATAGTGTTATTTTGGTGTTTAAATCTACGTATTTGTTTCTGAAGATTGGTGTCATTTGACCTAGGGCTTGGTATGCTTTACTACATCTATTGTGTATTTCTTTGCAGCTCTTGCCGTCTGTTGTTATATTACTTCCCAGGTATGTGAATTATGTCGCTTGTTTAAGTCTGTTGTTTTCAATATTAACATATATTGATGTTTATTTTTGTTCTTCCTATCTTCATTACTTCGGTCTTTTCTATATTTATCTTCACGTTAAAGGTATGGCATGTTTGATGTAATCTATCTATTTGTATTTGTAGTTCTTTTTCTAATGATGCCACTAATGCTTGGTCATCTGCAAATAGTAATTCGCTTAAGGTATCCTTCAGACTTTATTATTTCGTTGTCTTTGCTACTTTACAGATGTGATCTATGTATGTTGTGAACAGTAGGGGAGATAGTACACATCCCTGTCTCACACCCGAGTGACTGAAATTTATCTGATGTACCTGCGCTTATTCTTACTGAACATTGACTATTGGCGTATATGCCCTGAAATAGAACACTAATATCACTGCGTCCATAAAATACACATGTTTATAATCTAATAGATTATAATGACATGAACATATAATCTAATAGATTATAATGACATGAACATATAATCTAATAGATTATAATGACATGAACATATAATCTAATAGATTATAATGACATGAACAAATAATCTAATAGATTATAATGACATGAACATATAATCTAATAGATTATAATGACATGAACATATAATCTAATAGATTATAATGACATGAACATATAATCTAATAGATTATAATGACATGAACAAATAATCTAATAGATTATAATGACATGAACATATAATCTAATAGATTATAATGACATGAACATATAATCTAATAGATTATAATGACATGAACCTATAATCTAATAGATTATAATGACATGAACATATAATCTAATAGATTATAATGACATGAACATATAATCTAATAGATTATAATGACATGAACATATAATCTAATAGATTATAATGACATGAACATATAATCTAATAGATTATAATGACATGAACATATAATCTAATAGATTATAATGACATGAACATATAATCTAATAGATTATAATGACATGAACATATAATCTAATAGATTATAATGACATGAACATATAATCTAATAGATTATAATGACATGAACAAAAACTCACATTTGTAAATAGTTTCTGATTGTGCGTGCCTGGTACGAGTTGGGGTAGGGGTGAGAGTAGAAAAAAAAGAAAGCATAGTAGTAATGAATGTTGTCAAGACCCAAAATACCTTAAACGAGGTTTGAATTGCTATTTAAGGACCATCAGTGTCTGTCTGTCTGATACTTTGGTTTCTCAAGTCCGATACTTAAACACATCTCATGGACTACAGAAGGTACATCCGGGCTTCAAGTAAATGTTTCCAAGAATCAATACAGGACTTGGTCTGACAGGAATCGATGTAATGAGCAGTCGTATTAACCGACCGGACATCAACAAACCTGTGCTTCTGGAATATTTACTTTTTCTATAGAACGGAAATAGATCAAATATGCAGAAAATGATAAAGAAATCGTTATTATATTTAGATTTATATCAGCTATAAACTATAGATTGATAATTTTTTTATTTATATTTATATCATCTATAAAGATATATTTAAAGAAAAATGATGTATTTAGATTTTTAGCAGTTATAAACAATGCATTTGAAAATTGTTATATTAAAATTTATAGCAGCTGTAAACAATGTATTTGAAAATTGTTATATTTAGATTTATATCTGCTATAAACAATATATTAAAAATTGTTGTATTTAGATTTATAGCAGTTATAAACGATATATTAGAACATTGTTATATTTAGATTTATATCAGCTATAACTGATGGATTGAACAAATCGATGCTAGTTTATATGGATGATGATGATGATGATAATGTTGGTAATTTTATCATAATCTTTATACGTATAAATATGCTACAAATGTAGCAAACCAAGTCTCTCTCGGCGTTACGTCATCATCATCATCATAATCATCATTATCATCATAATAATAATCATCATCATAATCATCATCATTTATTATTATTGAATCCGGATGATTATCATAATCATTCATAATCAGCATAATCATAATCACTGAGTACGTACACCATGTGGTAAGTAAAGCCAGGATAGGTCTGAGTACGATTGGGTAATGTCTGCTGGAACAAGCCTGAGTAAAATGAGAGTAATGGCTGCTGGAACAAGCCTGAGTAAAATGAGGGAAGTGGCTGCTGGAACAAGCCTGAGTAAAATGAGGGAAGTGGCTGCTGGAACAAGCCTGAGTAAAATGAGGGTAATGGCTGCTGGAACAAGTCTGAGTAAAATGAGGATAATGTCTGCTGGAACAAGCCTGAGTAAAATGAGGATAATGGCTGCTGTTAACTGTGAACAGATAACGCAATTTACCGAGCGGATGTTCATGGAGCTCTTAGAGAGATAGGCTAAGTGAACGATGCAACAAATTCTTGTGAATCTGCAACCTTGAGCATCATGCCAAGAAAGGTGTGACCAAACAACAACGCTGTGCTGGTAACCAGAGGAAACAAGAAAATATACAAAGAAAAGGTGTGGTCATCGCTATACGCTGAGAGATATCTTAAAGAAAACTGAGCATGTACCAATGGTTCGCTATGCAGTGAATTTGATGTTTCGATTAATTAACATAATCATAATTAACTATAATCATAACTAACTATAATCATAATTAACTATAATCATAATTAACTATAATCATAATTAACTATAATCATATTCTTATAATTGTCGTCGTAGGAGTCATCATCATCATCATATCCTGCTCCCCATATAATCATTATCATCAATAAATTACTGCGTCGATTGTTTGCAAATGTTTATGTCAATCAATCAATCAAGTGCCATGAGAATAGCATAGGCGATCATGTTTCTCCACGACTCTCTGTCTCTTTGTTGTCAATAAGCTCGGTTGGTGAACTTCTACCGTGCCACAATATCAGCCCATCTAGTAACTTTTCTCTTTGTCGTCCACTATCTCTTCTCCCCTTGATATTTCTAGTGGTTATTAAGTTTTCAAGCTGTGTTCTTCTCAGCACATGCCCTAGAAATCAAGACTGTCGGCCCCTAATATTTAACATGATTTATCTTTTTACGCCAGCATCAATGAGAATCTCTGCATTAGTTTTCTTGGCTGTCCATGGTATTTTCATCATTCTTCTCAGAAACCACACCTCTATAGCCTCTAATTCGCTTTTAATTTTTTTTGTTTACAGTCCATGTTTCACATTAATAAAAAATAATTGGTTCGATATAACATCGCAGCACTCAAATTCGGGTCTGCATTGATAGACTTCCATTGCACAAAATGGTTTTCATTTTTTTCGAATGCTGATTTGGCGTGTGTTGTTCGGCTCTTTATCTCACTTGAGCATCTACCTTCTGATGTTAACAGAGTGCCATAATATTTCACTTTTTCAACTTGTGTTAATGTTTATGGACATAATGATTAAACGATACATAAAATGCTTGCTTGAATACTTATATTGATATCATTTCGCTAACAATGTACAGAATGGTAAATATTGTAAGAAATAAATGTGATGTGTTAAATGCAAACCTTATTATCATCAATATGCCGTTGATATATTAAAAACGCCATATCTAACTATTCTGATTTATAAAGGAATTATAAAGATTCCTTTATAAAGGTGAAAATTTAAATGTAAACGTGTTGCTAATCAGTGAAAACATACAAAATATCGACGTTTCGGTTGAAAAGCTTTTATTAAGAACATAAAATAGCACACGGCGACGCCACTGCAAATGGTCGCATAACAAAGCTAATGTGAACGTGATTTGTGAAGGTTTCCTGCATGTTTCGAGTGTTTAGTAAAACTTTATTATGATGTTTTCAAATTTCTTCCGTTGGATTATGGTTTTTCTACAGTTTTAACTAAGAACTACTGAGTTTGATCCTTATATAAACTGTTTCCGGAGCCTGAAAAGGGAGCAAAGAATAGTGACAGTGTTCCCGCAATGCACGTCGTAAGAGACGACGAGAGGTTTTGGGGATGCAGTTGGTTGTTCTATTTCATAGTTGGTCGAAGTCACCAAGAAATCATGCTGAAGTGTCGGGCCGAAAGATGCTATTGCAGTCGAACTGTAAACCGTTACACAACGCATTCCGTTCTCCGGACTACATCCTGGTAATATTTACACGTTTTAAAATGAACGCATAAGAAGACGAAGAAGATGATTAAATGAATTCATTTTCTCTGTCCATTCTTGTTTTTTACTTTTGTGTGTATCCGTATCTTTCCTTATGTTTCTTGTTGACCATGTTTCACTTCGCCATATTTTAATTGAAATGGTATGATAGACTAGTATGCTGGGATTACATTTTTCTTGTGTTTGTACTATCAACACATTCACCTCACCCTGGTGACATTTCAGCTTTCAAGTTTTTAATTATTTCTCAGTGACGAACTTGAATTCATGTTCTGCTCTGTAATTTGAGTTTGAGCTCTGTCCTTGATTTTAGTTTGCATCCATTTCCATGTAGTATTTCATGCACTTTTTCAAAACAGGGCAGTGCGGTAGAGTGTCTCAGTGTGATGCAAGAGTTAGAAATGCCGCTCCTCGTAAATGATTTTTTTGTTAAAATACCGCCCAAATATATTGAATTAAATTGAATTTAATATAGTCAATTAAATTGAAGAAAAAAACCAGACTGAAATGGTTCAGCCAATTAACATAAAATGAATCCTTATTAGCCAGCAATAAGAGCATACAACATGAAAATGGAAACAGCAAGATACAGAGGAAGACCAAGGAGACGATGGATTGAAGGAGTTACAAACATTCTGAGAGTCATAGCGTCTATATATGTCTTGACTACATATCAAGCGACCAAACATTTCATAGCGAGAAAAAACCCAAATATCATCCAATCATGCGACCACCTTACAGCAACAAAACAAAAACCAGATAAAAACAATAGATACATACTAACAATATTTTAAAGTAATTTTATTTCAATTTATTCACGAATTAGAGAATTTGCACACGAGAGTTTCGATCTCATAGACTTGAGGTGCAGGGTTCGTTCCCTGATAAGGACTGTTATGTTTTTCTGCTGTAATGTAAATTTAAAAACTCACCTTAATTGTACATGACGTGGACACAGCAAGGCCACTCGGTTTTTATCACACAAGCCACCCGAAACCTGCCAGTAACTCCATAACAAGAAAAATATAGGAACGTTATTTTTCCCACAAGTTTCCTCCAGTGCTCTGTGTGATACCATTAAGGCTACAACTCTCAGTTATAGGCCATACTTTTAGACGTATCCTAACTTAAGGAGTGGGGGGGGGGAAGGGTATGTGAGTGCGTAATGTAGAAGCACAGCGAATTATAGAGAATGCGATAAAACTAAATGTAAACATCCGCCCAACGGAGGCCTTTTCAATAGCGCGTCACTTCCAGAGGCTTCTGACGTTTCGACAATCAATTAAAATATCAAAGTAGCCTATCGTTAGTTAGTCGCAATAGGGTTGTGTTTTGCCGTGTCGTTGTCGGTAAGTCAAGAATGGTATCCGCGGATCGGATGTTTGCAAGTTAGAAGTCTTGCCTGTATAGTTCGCCGTGGTAGAAGTCGTGTTCCACCAATTTGTTTCCTCTCCCAAGCAATATAATGCCATTTAATGGCATTGAGTCAAAGGGCATTAGACCATGGACGCTGGATCAGCAACAAACAGCTACCTTTTGTTTGATGACATCCACAAACCTCAAATCCTACAACTAGGTTGTGGTAACAAGGTTGGCCGATTGTGACAACAAACACTGTACACATGAAACACGGAATCTGCCAAACTTCATCTTAAGAAGACATCCCGAGTTCATGTGACACATCACAAGATGACCAGACATATACTATATTCTGACAACAGGCAAATTGAAGAGAAAGGTCAGATGGAGAAGACCAAGAAAGGTGCTGAATAACTTGGTTTTGTAACATCAAGAAAGGTGCTGAATAACTTGGTTTTGTAACATCAAGAAAGGTGCTGAATAACTTGGTTTTGTAACATCAAGAAAGGTGCTGAATAACTTGGTTTTGTAACATCAAGAAAGGTGCTGAATAATTTGGTTTTGTAACATGGGGGGGAAATTATGTATGTATGTATGTGTGTATGTATGTATGTATGTATGTATGTATGTATGTATGTATGTATGTATGTATGTATGTATGTATGTATGTATGTATGTATGTATGTATGTATGTATGTATGTATGTATGTATGTATGTATGTATGTATGTATGTATGTATGTATGTATGTATGTATGTATGTATGTATGTATGTATGTATGTATGTATGTATGTATGTATGTATGTATGTATGTATGTATGTATGTATGTATGTATGTATGTATGTATGTATGTATGTATGTATGTATGTATGTATGTATGTATGTATGTATGTATGTATGTATGTATGTATGTATGTATGTATGTATGTATGTATGTATGTATGTATGTATGTATGTATGTATGTATGTATGTATGTATGTATGTATGTATGTATGTATGTATGTATGTATGTATGTATGTATGTATGTATGTATGTATGTATGTATGTATGTATGTATGTATGTATGTATGTATGTATGTATGTATGTATGTATGTATGTATGTATGTATGTATGTATGTATGTATGTATGTATGTATGTATGTATGTATGTATGTATGTATGTATGTATGTATGTATGTATGTATGTATGTATGTATGTATGTATGTATGTATGTATGTATGTATGTATGTATGTCTCTGTGTGTGTGTGTGTGTGTGTGTGTGCATGTTGTGTGTGTGCATGTTGTGTGTGTGCATGTTGTGTGTGTGTGTGCGCGTGCATGTATGCGTGAGTGCATTCGTGCGTGTTTGTATGTATTTATTTGTATATAAAGTTATGTATGCAAATACATAAGAAAGTAAGCAGCTGTTAATAAATTGATGTGCAATATTATAATGCATATTTTATTGAATATTTGACAGTGGCTACCACAACCTCACTTAAATGTTTGCGGGAATGTACAACTGTCTGTAGCAGTTGAAAACAAATGTATATGAAGTATTTGAAACGTAATGTAGAACTGCTTATGCATGTCAAATTGGCGTTCAAATTTGTGATTGCGATTCTGTAAAGCTGTATGTATGTGTAAAATATAGCATTCACGTGACTGTGCACGTCTGTGGTCATTGAACTGACAAGCAGTGTATAGAAATGGCAAGTCGAGTGAAACACAAAAACTGAGCTGAAGATCGAGGGCTTAAAATCAGAGCCAGCCCTTGGCACATGCAGATAATCGATCGTTTACTCAAGGAGAGCCCTCTCCCCAAGAGCTGCACTTGGGTGCACAATTTCAAGCAGCTCTTGTAAAGATCCCGCCAAAGTGATGTCTCTGCCTACTCAGTAAGTTCTACAAGTGGTGTTCAGACTCTAGAGATCGAAGTAACCCATTTTTCTTTATATTGCGTGTTTGTTGGGCAAGGAAGCAGAACAGGGGGATCTGAAGCATTTCTGAAATGCATCCTTCGTCAGATCGACACCAGAAGTGTATATTCTGTTCTGAATGAGTAATTACTGTACAAGAGATATTCCTCACCAGGAAACAATTCAAAATGAAATAGCCACCAGGCAAATCATTTCCGTCGGATTTCAGAGATGCAATCTAAATTCCATTATGCGCTTGCCTGAGGGTTCTGAAAAGCTGGTCAGCGAGTTTAGATGACAGTTTGAATTGAAATTCCAGGAAACGAAGGGTATTTACTGATCAACAGTTTTGTTCCAATCCTTTTATTGATATGCTATGATACACCACGTGGCACCATTCACAACTGCTTGTCATTTGTCATCATAGAAGTGTCTGGTGTATTGTCTGTTGTATTGTCTGTTGCATATTCTCTGAGTTTTTCAACATCTTCTTCCATATGATTGATCAATACAAAATTATCGTTGTAAATGTCTTCCATATTATTGATCTATACAGATGACGTTTTGAACTCTTATAGATAGAGCACGCTAGAGTGATATGATGTGGATGATGATTCCTTCTCAATGGCTATGATTAAAGATCAGGGATTGAAATGCAGTGTTGCTAGAAGTGAACATTTTGGAGAGCACAGAAGAATGATGGTCAACCAGCATAGGACCGGTACAGTCAGCAGAAGTGTAATACACTCAGGGAGAGATCGGAGTAACTATGGACGTGTCCAGTTTGCAGTGATGATGATCCGACGACTAACTAACCAACTAACTAATCAACAAACTAACTAACTAACTAATCAACAAACTAACCAACTAACTAATCAACTAACTAACCAACTAACTAATCAACAAACTAACTAACTAACTAATCAACAAACTAACTAACTAACTAATCAACAAACTAACTAACTAACTAATCAACAAACTAACTAACTAACTAATCAACAAACTAACCAACTAACTAATCAACTAACTAACCAACTAACTAATCAACAAACTAACTAACTAACTAATCAACAAACTAACTAACTAACTAATCAACAAACTAACTAACTAACTAATCAACAAACTAACCAACTAACTAATCAACAAACTAACCAACTAACTAATCAACAAACTAACTAACTAACCAACTAACTAATCAACAAACTAACTAACTAACTAATCAACAAACTAACTAACTAACTAATCAACAAACTAACCAACTAACTAATCAACAAACTAACCAACTAACTAATCAACAAACTAACTAACTAACTATGCAATACAAGATAGTTTTCCCGTGCGTCCCATGTTGTATTTCATCATCATCAAGTGCCGTCTCCGCATCAAAGGTTGGCTGTAACAGATTTCCAACATCACCTGTCTCATGTTTTGGTAGTGTACTCTGCTAGACTGTAACCTGTCCATCTTCTGATGTTACACTCCCACTTGTATCTCTGTTTACCTATTTATCGCTTCCCTTTGACTTTACCCTCAAGTAAAGTCTTCAATAAGGTGTCAGGTCTATGCTATATTTCAGCTTTTTCTGATTCTCCTGTATAGCAACATAGATACATATACCCGCAGAATGTAGTTCAATTATTTTTCCAATTATTCGAGGGTTTTTTTTTTAGTTATTTATCTTGATAAGGCCGTGTGATCGAAACGTAGATTTTGTGTATATGTTTTATTTTGAAAACCGAATGAAAAATTAAGGCTAAAAATTCATTTAGCACACAATAAATAGTTTTACTTCAATTTATCTTCCTACTGTCTAATTAATTAATGATTATGATTCATACGGAAACTTCCCTTTTTTCCTCGTTCTTCCGTCAGATTCTGTCACGGATATGGATGTATTTAATGAACTGTACTGTGGCTATATCCCCGAAACGGAATCAATTTCATATTCGTTTATTACATGGCATAAAAATAAATGATTTCCTATGTAGGATCTAAAGTTTGCATGGACGACGAGGGAGGCTAACCAGGTTGGGAAGGCTGGAAGCAATCTTTAGAGATGATAAAGTCGAAATGAATTTATGTTTATTCAAAAGGGACGTGGCAGCGGAGTCAGAGATAACCCTTCTTCTTCTATGTGACGGATATCCCTTCTTCTATGTGACGAAAATCCCTTCTTCTATGTGACGAAAATCCCTTCTTCTATGTGACAAAAATCCCTTCTTCTATGTGAAGGATATACCTTCTTCTATGTGAAGGATATACCTTCTTCTATGTGACGAAAATCCCTTCTTCTATGTGAAGGATATACCTTCTTCTATGTGAAGGATATACCTTCTTCTATGTGACGGATATCCCTTCTTCTATGTGACGAAAATCCCTTCTTCTATGTGAAGGATATACCTTCTTCTATGTGAAGGATATACCTTCTTCTATGTGACGGATATCGCTTCTTCTATGTGACGAAAATCCCTTCTTCTATGTGACGGATATCGCTTCTTCTATGTGACGAAAATCCCTTCTTCTATGTGACGAAAATCCCTTCTTCGCTTATATGCCGGATCTTCACATCTTCTATGTGAAATATAGTCATTCTTCTTATATGTAACACATAGTCGTTCTTCTTCTATGTGACATATATCCTTCTTCTATGTGGCAGATATCCTTCTTCTATGTGACATATATCCTTCTTCTATGTGACATATATCCTTCTTCTATGTGACATATATCCTTTTTCTATGTGGCAGATATCCTTCTTCTATGTGACATATATCCTTCTTCTATGTGACATATATCCTTCTTCTATGTATAAGATATCCTTCTTCTATGTGGAAGATATCCTTCTTCTATGTGACATATATCCTTCTTCTATGTGACATATATCCTTCTTCTATGTGACATATATCCTTCTTCTATGTGACATATATCCTTCTTCTATGTGACATATATCCTTCTTCTATGTTACATATATCCTTCTTCTATGTGACATATATCCTTCTATGTGACATATATCCATCTTCTATGTGACATATATCCTTCTTCTATGTGACATATATCCTTCTTCTATGTGACATATATCCTTCTTCTATGTGACATATATCCATCTATGTGACATATATCCTTCTTCTATGTGACATATATCCTTCTTCTATGTGACATATATCCTTCTATGTGACAAATATCCTTCTTCTATGTGACATATATCCTTCTTCTATGTGACATATATCCTTCTTCTATGTGACATATATCCTTCTTCTATGTGACATATATCCTTCTTCTATGTGACATATATCTTTCTTCTATGTGACATATATCCTTCTTCTATGTGACATATATCCTTCTTCTATGTGACATATATCCTTCTTCTATATGACATATATCCTTCTTCTATGCGACATATATCCTTCTTCTATGTGACATATATCCTTCTTCTATGTGACATATATCCTTCTTCTATATGACATATATCCTTCTTCTATGTGACATATATCCTTCTTCTATATGACATATATCCTTCTTCTATGTTACATATATCCTTCTTCTATGTGACATATATCCTTCTTCTATGTTACATATATCCTTCTTCTATGTGACATATATCCGTCTTCTATGTGACATATATCCTTCTTCTATGTGACATATATCCTTCTTCTATGTGACATATATCCTTCTTCTATATGACATATATCCTTCTTCTATGTGACATATATCCTTCTTCTATGTGACATATATCCTTCTTCTATGTGACATATATCCTTCTTCTATGTGACATATATCCTTCTTCTATGTGACATATATCCTTCTTCTATGTGACATATATCCTTCTTCTATGTGACATATATCCTTCTTCTATGTGACATATATCCTTCTTCTATGTGACATATATTAGATTTATATCTGCTATAAACAATATATTAAAAATTGTTGTATTTAGATTTATAGCAGCTATAAACGATATATTAGAACATTGTTATATTTAGATGTATATCAGCTATAACTGATGGATTGAACAAATCGATGCTAGTTTATATGGATGATGATGATGATAAAGGTGGTAATTCTATCATAATCTTTATACGTATAAATATGCTACAAATGTAGCAAACCAAGTCTCTCTCGACGTTCCGTCATCATCATCATCATCATAATCATCATAATCATCATTATCATCATTATCATCATCATAATCATCATTATCATAATCATCATCATTTATTATTATTGAATCCGGATGATTATCATAATCATTCATAATCAGCATAATCATAATCACTGAGTACGTACACCATGTGGTAAGTAAAGCCAGGATAGGTCTGAGTACGATGAGGGTAATGTCTGCTGGAACAAGCTGAGTACAATGAGGGTACTGGCTGCTGGAACAAGTCTGAGTAAAATGAGGGTAAGGGCTGCTGGAACAAGTCTGAGTAAAATGAGGATAATGGCTGCTGTTAACTGTGAACAGATACGCAATTTACCGAGTTTTGAAATGAAATGAACATCCGGTTCATGGAGCTCTTAGAGAGATAGGCTAAGTGAACGATGCAACAAATTCTTGTGAATCTGCAACGTTGAGCATCATGCCAAGAAAGGCGTGACCAAACAACAACGCTGTGCTGGTAACCAGAGGAAACTCGAAAATATACAAAGAAAAGGTGTGGTCATCGCTATACGCTGAGAGATATCTTAAAGAAAACTGAGCATGTACCAATGGACATATATCCTTCTTCTATGTGACATATATCCTTCTTCTATGTGACATATATCCTTCTTCTATGTGACATATATCCTTCTTCTATGTGACATATATCCTTCTTCTTTGTGACATATATCCTTCTTCTATGTGACATATATCCTTCTTCTATGTGACATATATCCTTCTTCTATATGACATATATCCTTCTTCTATGTGACATATATCCTTCTTCTATGTGACATATATCCTTCTTCTATGTGACATATATCCTTCTTCTATGTGACATATATCCTTCTTCTATGTGACATATATCCTTCTTCTATGTGACATATATCCTTCTTCTATGTGACATATATCCTTCTTCTATGTGACATATATCCTTCTTCTATGTGACATATATCCTTCTTCTATGTGACATATATCCTTCTTCTATGTGACATATATCCTTCTTCTATGTGACATATATCCTTCTTCTATATGACATATATCCTTCTTCTATGTGACATATATCCTTCTTCTATGTGACATATATCCTTCTTCTATGTGACATATATCCTTCTTCTATGTTACATATATCCTTCTTCTATGTGACATATATCCTTCTTCTATGTTACATATATCCTTCTTCTATATGACATATATCCTTCTTCTATGTAACATATATCCTTCTTCTATGTGACATATATCCTTCTTCTATATGACATATATCCTTCTTCTATGTGACATATATCCTTCTTCTATGTGACATATATCATTCTTCTATGTGACATATATCCTTCTTCTATGTTACATATATCCTTCTTCTATGTGACATATATCCTTCTATGTGACATATATCCATCTTCTATGCGACATATATCCTTCTTCTATGTGACATATATCCTTCTTCTATGTGACATATATCCTTCTTCTATATGACATATATCCTTCTTCTATGTGACACATATCCTTCTTCTATGTGACATATATCCTTCTTCTATGTGACATATATCCTTCTTCTATGTGACATATATCCTTCTTCTATGTGATATATATCCTTCTTCTATGTGACATATATCCTTCTTCTATGTGACATATATCCTTCTTCTATGTGACATATATCCTTCTTCTATGTGATATATATCCTACTTCTTTGTGACAGACGTCCTTTTGTATTAGACAGATATTCCTTCTTAATCTATGTGACGGATGCCCTTCTTTTATGCGACATATATCATTCTTATATATGCCATATGATTCTTGTATGTGACAGATATACTTCTTCTTTGTGACAGATATCTTTCTTTTATGTGACAGATATACCTTTTTGTGACAGATATCCTTCTTCTATATGACAGAGTTGGGTTACTCTGGGTATATTCTTCTTCTTCTTCAACGTTCATTCTCAAACTCTCGCTGGATCTCTCTTGTAGCAGGATTACTAGATCTCCAGAAGGATGTAGTCCAGAGAATGGAATGCGTTGCGTCGCAGCTTTATTTGCAACAATGGCCCGACACATCCGTCTTCGGCGGTACTCTGGGTATGAAAGAAATTTCTGGAGAAGCATAGGAAACATGAGCTACGTTTGTGATATTTTCTATGGATAAACAACATATCGTAAAGATTTATTTATAACTGGTTCTCGGCGTGGGACATTTGGCTCATTTGATGATCGAATGTAAATTGTCTTTTCTCTGTTTTTGCTGTAAGACGCTGCATGATTGAATTGCGATTGATTTTGGGCTATGTCACGTTTGATCTCTTGATATACAGTAATATTATAACATCTCATAACCTTGGTAACTCCAACAATCCTCTTCTTCTTGATCTTATTCTGTCTCATATTGTTTCCATTTTATATTGTATGCACTTGCTGTTGACTATCATGGGTTCATTCTCAAGTCGTCAAACATTTTAGTTTATGTGTGTCGATATATTTGACCACACATGTTGTCACAACAGTTCTTGCAATCTCTTCATTCATCAAATTATCTCCTCTTGTTCTGGTTGCTTCTTTTCTTAGACAATTTCACACGTGGTACGTTTTCTTGCTTCTCCCTTTAAGTGTATTCACTTCTGACATTGATAACCCACTTATATGATTCCATTAAAATATGTTTGTCTATTGTATTCCCTCAGGTGGTTTTTTATCCACTCTTGCCGTTAAGCGTAGAGGTGACTGGAGCTCGAGCTTGTGTTCTAAAACCAGATGTGTTGCCTCGGCTGTGCTATGACCGTGTCTGTACAGGATGTCCCTGACTTTTCTGTCCATATTTTCCGTGGTCTTCCTCTGGCTTTGTACCCTGATCTCATTTGGTTATATGCGTGTACGGGCGACTTGTCGGTATACATTCTCTTTATGTGGCCAAACCACTTGATCTGCTGGTTTTCTATGTAATCTGTACAAGTATTATACCTATTCTTTCCCCGATATATTCATTTCGTAATCTATCGATCCTGGTGGTTTTCCTCAAGCATTTCATCTCAGATGTCACCATCTTTCTGTAATGTGAAGATGAGAGAGATAAGGTTTTGTACCAGGTAACACAGTTTTGGTAGGAATATACTGTAGATCATTTGTCTTTTAACTCCAATCTCAATCTTGAGATGAAGAAGTAGTCAAAAGTTTTGGTTATAATTAAACCAAATTAAAATATTGCTATGAGAAAACATCTAGATGTATTAAATATTCAGTCCCGCCCTTCGCTGCCTATGATGGTCTGATCATACGATTTTAATGGTCCTGATACAATAATTTTTTGAACCGTGTACGGCCCGCAGATCTAAAGTTTCCCACCCATAAAATAAAATATGCAATAGTTAGAATGAATCGTTATAAAATGAAACACGTTAAGAAAGAAATAGGAACATACCATAACGAATTAGGAACATACATTTTTGGAAATAAGTCGAAAAATCACGAACGCCTATGCCAGGCTGTAAGGATTATTACAATTTTATTTAAAAATTGTCCACGCATGCGATGTCTTTCCATATTATTGTAGTCGAGTTTCTGATTCCATCTGTCTGGTGTTACGTGCTACTTCCTGCACGTATAGATTTCTAGAAAATCTCACTTTTTCATTTTTATATTTATTTATACATTTTCTATAATTTGTCATTTAGTCTTTGTTCGCGTGAAATCATTTTTATAATGAAATTTTCTCCTGAACGAACTAAACAGAAGCAGTCAAAATGACAAGTAGTCGACAAAAAATGTTTCTAGTCGAGAATACTCGATCAATACATACATTTCCACGTCTCTGTAATTTTAACAATAATAATAAAAAAATATTAGATAAAAGGAGAAAGTCCAGAAACAGCGTTGGCTTGCCAGTTTGCCATCGACATTATTGGATAAACTCTTTCCCTGTAATGAAATAGTCTTAATTTGACAACACGGCTCATTATACCAAAAATGTCTAGCAGACTGGGCTACATTTGTTTTTGCTCTACCCCTTGGGGTGGAAAAAACTTTTGATTACCCAAATACCTTGCCGCTGATCGATTTTACTCAATCGATAAGGTCACGACATTAACTTGACACGGCCTGATCTTTAAGATTACAGATTTACAGATGGAAATGAACTTAAGAAACAATGTATGGCCTATTCACGATCATATAAAATCTTTAAATTTCAATACATTTACATATCATCATATTTTTATTTTATTTCAGCAACGACACTTTTAAGCAATACACATATATATATATATTCGTAGCGCGATGTTTTCATGCAATGCACAGGTTTAGTTAATTTAGAAAGTAGACGGACCATATTTTGCACCTTTATAGTTTGACATAATTTCCAGCCCGTGGCGCTCGCAGAAAATTTGAAAGTTCATCTGTGCTCCAGCAATGCTGAATATTGATGTGATTAGGTGAATAATTTACCTCTGATCCTATAGCGCGATGGTCTAAAGGGACTCGAATGTAAACACTTGCGGATTTTGGCTAGACTTAATAGAAATTAGTAGTATTGAATTGTTATCGGCGTATATTCTGTTTTAACAAAATTTGACACTGTGTTTCCATGTTAACTATGGTTCCTACTGTCGTTTCCGCTTTTGTTAGGTAATTGATTCAATAAAAGGAAACAGTTTTCATCAAGGAAGCACTTAGTATGCGTAAAAATTCAACAACGTTCATAAGTATGCAATCTTAATTCGTTCAAAATGGAGCCGAGTTAGAGTACGCATGGATTGTCAGACTCAGGCACCGTGTTTGCTGTTCATTTCAGGGTTTTATTTTTTAACTTTTAATTTATTTAGGCAACCATTAGTTATGTGATACTGTTTTCTGTTAGGCATACTAATTATACATTGTTTTTGTTTATTGGTTTAATTTCATTCGCAAGATGAGAAACATTGTTCTCAATTGTATTCCGAAATGTATCTATTCCATTTTCTTTTTTACTTAATCTCGTCATATATATATATATGCTTAAAATATTTAGTTATGGAAAATATGTACACATAACACTAGTAATACATAATGTACAATCCCAAGTCAAAATGAATACATAAATATTTACACATACCTTATATTTTTATATATCTATTTGTGCAATTTATATATCTATTTATATATCTATTTGTGCAATTACCAAAAAGCAGAAGATCCTAAATTCAGAGAGTGGGCTTTAGCAACACAATGCGAATGTGAATATTTATATAAGTATATATGCTGTGTTTAAAACAGACAAAACTTGTGCAAATAATAAAACATGATAGAAACTACTGTAGTAGAAATATTCAGGAAGAGAACAGTTTACGTTTTAATCTAAGATCATCTGAACAAACTTATAATAACAATATTATTGCACTAGATCGATACATAATCTATATAATTTGTGTATAAATAGTGTCATTATCTATTGTCTTATTCTTCTATGCTATAATTTTTTGTCCAATTCTGTTTTTCCAGGAACATTATTTTTGTATATTTGATGTCTTGTATATATCTTCAGTGAGTGCAATTCCTTCTTAGTGCACACATCTTTGAAGCAAAATATGTAGGTAGGTAGGTAGGTAGGTAGGACATAATAACCAAATGAGATCAGGGTACAAAGCCAGAGGAAGACCACGGAACAGATGGACAGAAAAGTCAGGGATATCATGTACAGACACGGTCATAGCACAGCCGAGGCAACACATCTGGTTTTAGAACGCAAGCTCGAGCTCCAGTCACCTCTACGCTTAACGGCGCGAGTGGATAACAAACCACCTGAGGAAATACAATAGACAAACATCTTCGTCTTCGATAAATGGACATACACTTGAAGAACTTAAAAACATTCACTCGATGAACTTAAAAACATACACTTGAAGAACTTAAAAACATACACTTGAAGAACTTAAAAACATACACTTGAAGAACTTAAAAACATACACTTGAAGAACTTAAAAACAAACACTTGAAGAACTTAAAAACATACACTTGAAGAACTAAAAACGTAACAAATTTTAATCATGCGTATGAATCTATTAAAAATATAAAAAAATCAAAAAAATCAAATGATTTAGATGAAATTGGATTTCGTGGTAACTCCTTTGTCAAGTTTCATTTTAAAATGACAAAGCAATATCGATGATGGAGTGAACATACAAATTCATATGATGCTGTGTAGTTGTGAGAATGTAGATTTGAGTGAGTATCTATATATGAGGTACGTTGCACTTTGTTATGCGCCATATGGCCAAGTGCATCCGATTTCCGCCAGCTATTTTTTTAGGTTTGCTTTCCTTAGATGGTCTGCCATCTGGTAGAAACATTGACTTCTGTTTTTATTGTGTGTTTCAAATAATTAGCAAATATTCATTATAGTGTTTTCAATTCACATTGTATTTATATATTTTTCAAGAACTGTGCATGTCTTCTGCGAAGCTATGCTATTATGTGTCTTTAAGCATAACGTCCGATTTCGGAATGCGTTTTGTTTAGATTCGATTCCATATCCTGGTACTATAGACCAGTGACATCGAAGAATGAATGAACATGCCATTTGCCAATGCAGGTGAGGTTGCTCGGGACAGACAGGCGTTCAGAATGTCCTCGGCGAACACAACGTCTAGAAAGAATATTTCAATTGATATATTCTAGACAGTCACCAGTACTGTCCTTACTTATTTGTCCTCTCTGTACCAAGGCATCCCGGCACAGCTTTCTAGCTCATATATGAGAGACTAGAGCACAGGTTTGTGTCTGTCCTCTCTGTACCAAGGCATCCCGGCACAGCTTTCTAGCTCACATATGAGAGACTAGAGCATAGGTTTGTGTATTTTCTCCTGAGATCGTAGTTAATGGATACCCAGAATCTCGACCACTATCTTCTTATGATTTTAAATCTCTGATATAACTATTTGGACTAACGTACACGGGTTATTTCCTTACTGTAAACTGTATATTTTACTTAACGAAACTAACAGATTTGTGTTATAACCCTGGGCATCACACGAGAGTAATGCAGTATAAGAACAACTGTATATGCCTAGACCTATACTCGGGGTAGATCAGACCAGATGTATTATAATAACATTGAAAATTGTTAATATCAATAGATGTAAGCATGTGTTTCAAAGGAAGCAAAAATATAAAAACTACCAAAAAAATCAATAGCCGTCCTTTGGTAAATAATAAATTCCTTCCTGTGTCCCTGTCACTTTTGGCGGCCTTATCTTTAGACATATTGACATTCTTGGACTATTCTAGTTGCACACATTTTGTTCTCATTTATTTTCACTTTTTCTTATCATTTCTTTCATATTCGCTCTCTCTCTCTCTCTTTCTCTCTGTCTCTTTACCTCATTTCTCTTTCTTTATATTTATATTTTTTCCTCTTAAACTATCGTTCACACAGCTTTCAGTTTTTCTATATATGAGCCTTTTGTCTCTCTTTCTCTATTCTTTCCTACGTAACATATAGTTATCTCCTGTTTTCGTTTGAATTGCTTTTTTATATCCCTCAAGTCTTCACACTATTAGGTCTTTCCTCTCTTTCTCTCACTTCTGTTTAATCACACGATAGCACTCACACGAGTTCTTGATTTAAAAAACAGATCACGGGCATAAATCACAAGAGACAAGTAATTGGAAAAGAAACCTTCCAGCCTTTAGCCAATCATGATCTCAAGTTCACTGACATTTTCTGGAAGCAGACGACAGAAAACAAGTGGCGCAAGAAGTCAAATAATCATCGTCAATGGAGCGGTCAACAGCGAGAAATACATATGATAATACAGAACGTGCCTGCTGATACAAGAAATAAACAGTCTTATGTGGATGTCAGTGATACCACTGACGTTTTAGAAATAAACATAGACTGCCTTGTAAAATTCCGCAGTTAACACAGCACTACATAATTCAATATAAATAAGGCCGGTATAGTTTCCATGATACCTTTAGTGACTGTAAAAAAAATCCTTACGGGTAGGGAGGATTTAAAAGTCTTCTGCCTTAATTCCAAAGATTTCTTGGGGAAAAAAACCAGCCACACAGATTAATACAAATTTAGTCAAAATAATTCCAGCCTCATCACAGACGACAGCCCAAAAACCCCCCGATCTCGTAGAATAAAAACACAGCTGTGGCAAATCTGGTACATGTGGCAAACAAGGCGACTTTCGTAGAGTATACATGTCGATTTAAAATTTAAAAAAAAATGTAATTACTACATGTTTACTCGTAAATATTGCATGCTCTTGCTGTCGACAAGCTATGTACAGGGTGGTTTTTAAAAAAAAATGTATTATGCGACACAACTAAAAGCTATATTGGATTTTCATAAGAAACATAATTTAGAAAATATTGGCAATATATATTCATGTTGATGTATGAGTGAGAAACATGGACAACTTATTCAATCCACAAAAATAGATCAAGCATAGTTCACATGACGTGTTTCAGTAAACTATTGAACATCAATTCAAATATTTAGGTACAACGATTAGAGCAGACGGAAGAAGTTCAACAGAAAGAAGAAGAAGAATAGAACAGGCAAAAACAACATTCAGTAAAATGAAAAATATATAATATAATATGACCTTGTCATTAGAGGTGAGAAAGAGAGTTCTGCAGTGCTATATAACCCCAATACTAACATATGGGTGCGAGTCTTGGACAATAAACAAATTGGAATGTGGGAAATTAGAGGCAACAGAGATGTGGTTCTACAGGAGAATGCTGACAATACCATGGACTGCCAGAAACTAATGTAGAGGTGATAAAAGAGTCAAATACGAAACGGACCTTAATTAATAATATAAGAAAAAAGACAATCTTCATTTTTTGTCCTCTTCATGAGACAGGCAGGTTTGGAGAACATAGTCACAACAGGCAAAATTGAAGGCACCAGAGACAGAGGGCGACAATGTGAGAAAATATTAGACAGTTTGACAACCTGGCACGGCAAGGAAACAACAACGTCCTTGAAACATAATACTGTAGACAGATAGCTGTGGAGAGCCATGATCGACTACGCCAGCCGGCATGGCACCTGATGATGGTGATTGAACATCAGATTGACAGGCAATGTTTAACAATACACAATTATTGCTGCCCGCTAAGAAACTATCCATCTAACTCGACTCTCGGACACAGAGAGGTGCATGCTTTGGTCAGTGAGAATGTCAGAGGAGGATGTGATTATATACACTGATGGATCTGTAGTTAGACATGTTCGTAGTGATGAGAAAAAAAGACCCTTTTGGGGTCTTTTCTAGGAATACGAGTAACTTGACCATGGAGATTATAGCAGTGACCAGGGCATTTGAATGGGTAGGCACACGAAAGTAACACGGTTCTTCATCTTGAGTGACTCTATGAATATGATTAGGGAGGTATAAGTGGGTCTCGCTCTCGAACAATGGATTGAGGCTTTGAGAAAGGCTAGTTTGAAAGTAGCTACAATTTTTTTTAGTGCAGGGACATGTGGGTGTTCGAGGTAATGAAAGAGCAGATCAATTTTCACAATAGTGGAACAGGGCGATTGGGTAATGGGTCGAGCTGACGTTTTTAACTCCTTCAGAGATATAGCACGCAAGAGTGAGTCTAGTGTGGATGATGATTCCTATGATGATATGTTGAATGTCATGGTCTGGGCCTAAAACAGTCTGCTGCGGAAATTGAACTTGGTATCTTGACAGCCCGATACATTTACTGTATTTCTCCATAATAGAACCGGAAATCTACCTCTCCGTAAGAGAACCGGAAATTTACCACTCCGTAACAGAACAGAAATTTACCACTCCGTAACAGAACAGAAATTTACCACTCCGTAACAGAACAGAAATTTACCACTCCGTAACAGAACAGAAATTTACCACTCCGTAACAGAACAGAAATTTACCACTCCGTAACAAAACCGGAAATTTACCTCTCCGTCATAGAACTGGAAATTTACCACTCCGTAACAAAACCGGAAATTTACCTCTCCGTCATAGAACTGGAAATTTACCTCTCTGTAACAGAATTGGAAATTTACCTCTCTGTAACAGAATCGGAAATTTACCTATCCGTAACAGAACCGGAAATTTACCTCTCCGTAACAGAACCGGAAAGTTACCTCTCCGTAATATAACAGGTAGATAGAGATACAAGTAAATCCAAACTGTGTATGATCAGAACATGTGAATTTCCAGTGGCAATATACGGTTGTGAGGCATGGACATTAAATAAAACAATAGCAAAGGGAATCGCTACTTTTGAAATGAGATGCTACTGAAGAATTTTACATATACCATGGACAGCTAAAAAGACAAATCAAGAAGTGTTAAGCTCAATAAACGTCGAAGAGGGTTAGCACTTTGACAAGAGCTTAACAAGAAAGCTATGGGGTTTTTGTTGTTGTTTTTTATGTTGGTCATATAAAGAGACATAACAACGTGGAAAGATTAATAGCCGAAGAAAGATTTAGCGGCAACAAGGAAAAGGGCGCCATGACAAAGATGGCGCTGTGCTATTTCAGATTACTTAACCATGTCTCTAGCTGTGGCAGGTCAACTAATCCAGAATCGCGTAGTGTTCAGAGAATCCACAAGGAAGACCATGTTCTGGAAAGAATATGTCACGTGAGAATAAAAGATATAAGTGAGAAGGAAACATCACGAGATGGTCACGATACGGCCTAACTGAGTGCATCACCAAGGCAAGAGATATGGAATGCTGGAGGTCCATTGCAGCCAACATTCGTTGCGGAGAGGGAAATTAATGAATGAACGTAACCGGACATTTAAATTCAATTCACAGAAAATCGAATCTGGAATTGGATTCGTCGTCAAATATCATCTCGTGCGTGACCTCATTAGACTCCCCAACGGTGACATGAGCGGTTAATTGATGCAGGATCTATAAGAAAGGGGGAAAGTGCCAGACTACTCACTTGTCTGCGCATGCGCACATAAATGATCAATCGAAATGAAATCACGGATACGTTATAGAAAAAACTCGGTGCTTTAATTTCCTTGGTGTTAAAGAAAAGCATATACATTGAATTTAATGCTTGAGCGGGCACGGGCGTACTTCTTGGTGCTGTAAGAAGTAAATATTTTTTTACAAGGCATATTTTTGACGCATGATTGATTGCACGGATGATTGATATAGAGAAATCAAATGAGGTTAGCGATCGCATCAAAGCTACTTACAAATTAAAAATATATGGCTGAGCTGAAATAAAATAACACAACCAACTTTCCCTAAAGTGTATATTCCCAGTAGCAGTATATGGGTGTGAATCTCGGACAATCAACAATAAATTGAAAACTGAAATGTTAAAGAATTTTCAGAATACCATGGACCAACGAAAATCTCCAGGATTTACATTCATCATCATCATCATCAAGTGCCGTCTCCTCATCGAAGGTTGGCTGCAAGGGATCTCCAACATCCCCTTTCTCTTGTCCTGTTGGTGCAATCTGCCAGACTATAACATGTCCATCGTGTGATGTTATTCTCCCACTTGTATCTCTGCCTACCTCTTGCTCGCTTCCCTTTGACTTTACCCTCAAGTAAGGTCTTCAATAAGGTGTCATGTCGTTTAATGTGTCCAACATATTTTATTTGCCTGATCTTTATTTCTCTTAGTAGTTCTTTCTTCACATTAAGTGTTTTTAGCACCACTTTATTTGTTTTCTTCTCGTTCCATGATGTTCTTCCTAATCTTCTATATATCCACATCTCAAAGGCATCAATTTTGTCTTCTAATTTTTTATTTAGTGTCCATGTTTCTGATCCATACCTTAATATAGAATAGATGTAGCATTTTATAATTCTCATTTTTAACTTGTTTGTAATTTGTTTAGGTGTTAATATTTTCCTCATGCCATTAAAGGTACTTTTAGCCATTCCAATTCTCTTTTTAACGTCTGTTTCACATCTGCCATCATTTGTGACTATGTGTCCAAGATATTGATACTGTTTTACTTGTTGTAGTTTCTCTCCATGTATGTTTATGTTTAACTCTTGTTCTTCTGTGGCTTTGCTGATTATCATAGTTTTTATTTTATGTTTATATCCAGTCCATATTCATTACTTGATTTATTGACTTGAGCTATTAGTCTTTGTAGTTCATGTTCACTTTCTGCTAAAAGAACAGTGTCATTTGCATATCTAATGTTGTTGATTATTTTCCCATTGATTTATATTCTTTTGACCAACACACAACATGACACAGTAGAAAATATCATGGTGTAGGCCAGTGTGCCCGGGAATTGACAATGAGACAGACCAAAAAGGAGATGGAGATAAAATATCACAGACCAGCTGAATATGATATTCACAGAATCTTAATAAATAAGAATATAACTTTTGGTACTAGAATTTAACCAAAAGGTAGGTAACACCGAAATCCCCGTCCCCTTTAATAATTTTTTACGAAAAGGTCATCACATTTCACATGACAAAAAAGCATTGCACATTAAAATATGCTGATGTCCTTTTTTTAGACAAGCATATATACACACGTTGTATTCTACGGCAGTAATCACGTCTAATAATATTGCTACTAAAATAGATAATAAAAATAAAGTACGAGTGGATACATTCATTACAGGAATCGAGTATTGGTCTTTGAAAGGGTTGCAGTACGTGTTCGGTAAAGTGGTAGGGTGGTTGTTACCTTTTAAAAAAAATTCATTGATTGAAGTTTTTGTTGATGATCCGTTTTCGGAAAAATCATAAAGAATAGAGGGAGATTCCTTTATCTATATGTTTGGTCATAAATAAAATCGATACACATATTGAGATGCACATGAAGTTAGTCGATGCTACTAATGTAGGAGATCAGAAGCAGATAAAGGTCTCAAATTTGAAGCGCTCAAAATTGATCTTTATTTTCGCTTTATATCCTTTTATGCCTTGCAATGTCAGGGGGGGGGGGATAGAAGAGTTCTCTGGAGAAGGCCTTTTTATGTATTTCATATATGTTGTTTTCGTGGAATTTTATTTCTGTAATCCATGTTTTGCATGGTCTGATCCTGGCTTTGTATTCATCGTGTCTGTATAGCAATGATTGTTTATGGGCAATATCTGATGGTAGTCGGAAAGCATTTGAAAACCACCTAATCTGTTGCCTTCCGATGTAATCGTTGATCGGTATTGTGTGTGTTAGTCTTCTGCTTTAATTTTTGATTATGTCTCTTATTGTTAATCCGAGAATTCTTTGCAGACATGTCAGTTTTGTTGTAACAAATTTTCTTTTGCCTATGTTGTTAGTATCCACGTTCCACATTGGAAGCATATTGATAGTATGATGATAGTTTTATATAGTGCAGTTTTGGTGTTCATGTTAACATTCTTCTGAGAACTCTTGATTTTTCATAAGAACGCTTTAGTTCTACACTGTTAGTTTGCTAGAGCAGTCATAATGTCGTTTCCGAGTCTCCGAATTGTTAGATCGTGTTCTAATCGATCGCATTCAGAAAATAAATCACAATTTCCATTTAGAAATCACTGAAACACTGAATGGACTTTTCTTCCTTTTTCTCGGCAAGCAGTCATCTCGCAGTCATCCAGTCATCTCGCACTAAAACTTGAAGGTGATATTTCAGGACTTAAATTAATAGATAGAAATTCGTTGGCAAGATAACTGAAGACATAGAAAAGAACATATTATGTGTAGATGATTTTTTTTAAACTGTCAGTACTTCATTCTCTTGCTATGAACTTTCAGGGAGGTGGTACGTGCACTGTGTGACATGCCCTTGTCGCCACGTCGTGTACAGGGTGAGATTTTTAATTTACACTTCTATAGAAACAAACATAGTCCTGATCTGAAGTAGAACCTTGGACATAGCTAATATGAAAGCAGCGCATTAACCTCTCGGTCATGCGTCAAAGTATCAATGTTAGACCAAGGAGAAAGATAGTATGTTTGAGATACTAAATACGTTCGTTGATTCCGGTTCAACTGAATTAGTAGCGATAGAGTTATTGTATCCTTATGTGTAATATATCCAGATCTGTATATCATACTCAGAATGATCCAACTCATAGCGCTGTGCAATGATTTCAGAAAGCTCCAACTCATAGCGCTGTGCAATGATTTCAGAAAGCTCCAACTCATAGCGCTGTGCAATGATTTCAGAATGTTCCAACTCATAGCGCTGTGCAATGATTTCAGATGACGCCTTCTAATCAGGTTGGGGGGGGGGGAGGTAAGATACACAGGCTATAACAGATGTAATCTTGTGTCTCTCAACCTTGAGCTGTAATCTACCCCTCCTCACACCAATATTCTTTCTTCTCATATGCACATTACAGTCTCCAGGAAAAAGAAACTTCACTTCCATGTATCCCGTTTGGGCGTTCCAGGTGGTACGTTTAGGTATAAAGCTGCATGACCGTATGTCGCCACGTCGTGTACATGGTGAGTGTTTTAATTTATCCCCTTCTTCCAGATATAAAAAAATTCTTTTATTTTAACTGGGAGTCGAACTCTGAACCAAACGAATGCGAGGCCAACGTTGTAACCTTCAGTTATGTTTCACATTCATTGTCATCATGTGACAATAGGTTACTGGTAATGTGAAAGGTAAAGGGTAGCTCCCATGACAGCAACCAGCTTGTGAGCAGGAAGATAACTTCATATACTAAACCACAAACACCAACACAAGATGACTATCATATTATGAACAGACCAGAACAAGTTATAATTCTACGTCTCAGAACAGGACACAACCGACTCCGCAGTCACATGTATACACAGTTCAAGATTGGCAACACGGCCATGTGTACATGTGGACAGGAAGCACAGAGTGCCAAACATATACTTCAAGAGTGTTCTGAGCATGAAACGCTGAGGCAGACATATTGGCCAGAGGAAACAACACTGGAATCAAAACTCTATGGGACACTGTATGAACTACAAAAGACAGTGAGTTTTAAGGAGACAGAATTACAGATATAGACATGTTTCAAGGGAACGAAAGAAGAAGAAGAATATACTAAACCGCGACAACTTTTAGGTGGGGTAACAAGTTCCCTTCC
The DNA here is from genome assembly GCA_034231615.1 of Meghimatium bilineatum. Taxonomy (NCBI): domain Eukaryota; kingdom Metazoa; phylum Mollusca; class Gastropoda; order Stylommatophora; family Philomycidae; genus Meghimatium; species Meghimatium bilineatum. Next base: position 10,550,217 of record CM067299.1, read on the forward strand.
TTGCTTTGTTTATCTTCCCTAACTTATTCGTCAGCTACCTATTTACAGCTGGCTCTGAGTTTAGAGTTGTTAGAAAAAAGAAAGTAATGAGATAATAGTTTTTTGACTAACAGAAGAGAATGAGTTATTTCTCTTCTTCTTCGCCTATTGTGACAGAAATCTGGGGAAACCAATCTGACAGGATTAGAAATCTATTTACAGTCAAGGATTTATATTTTACGAGAAACTTGACTTAGCCTTGAAAGAATGTCGAACGGACAGAGAAATTAAACTGACGGCGATTACAAGTTATGTTTAAGTACAGCAAATTAGAATAATTAATCTTTGATAAAAATTGGTTTAACTGAGAATTAAATTGTTTACGACAAAACGAACAGAAAAATAGTTATAAATAGAATTGTGGCAGAAAATCGTCATACAAGCGTGAGAATTCAAAAAGCTGTCTGAAAATTCCAGACATAACAATTGTTTACAAATGAGACTAATAGTAGTGGTGATTAACTTCAGTAAACAATTGTTCATTTGGTGAGATAGCGATCAGACCTAATAAAATGAAGTGAACACTCTATAGAGCAGCTGTCCAGGGGATGGACAAAAAGCAGCTGTCCAGGAGATGGACATAAAGCAGCTGTCCAGGAGATGGACATAATTTCCTCTGTATTTCACTTTGTAATGATTATATGATTCGTGGAATTTGTAATAGAAATGTTGTGATACAATTCATGGTGAAAATATATGAAGCTCCATCATCATCATGTGTCGTGTAATATTAGATTGTGTAGAGTAGTGTGATAGTTTGGAAAAAGTAATATGTAGCATTGTGATAAGAAGGATTGTGTTAGAAATAGTTGTAGTTGCAGAGGACGTATAATTTTTTCATAATGATGAACCGTTGTGAAAATCTACGGAAAGTGTGATACTACTTTATGGTTCACTCTTGCTGATTATTCTTCCATGAATACAGAAATTATTCAAGAATAGAAAGTATTCTTGTTGCTTATGACTTGTGAATAAAGAAGTCATAGAAGTATGTTGAGGTTTGGGGATTACTAGGTCTCTACTACGTTGAACGGTCGCTTTAGAAATTTGATAGAATCACAGACTATTAGGTTTCTGCTACGTTGAAGTATCGCCTTAGAAATTTGATGGGATTACAGAGACTATTAGGTCTCTACGTTGAAATATCGCCTTAGAAATTTGATCACAGAGACTATTAGGTCTCTACGTTGAAATATCGCCTTAGAAATTTGATCACAGAGACTATTAGCAGTTCGTATTTTTTACAGGATATGACGTGCAGATTCTTACACTCGTCAATTTTAAAGTTGAGCAAATGGAAGCACAGATGTTGAGTAAATATCTGCAGTGCAGGAACAATTCAAGAATTGAGAGGTTTTTTTTAAAGTCTTGCCAGAAGAAATCCAGTGTCCCTACTGTATGTGAAGCATTCTAGTCCAGAGTTCCAGTCACTGAGGTCCATTTTGCAGCGTTAGCCCTGTCCTTTGAGAATTCCGACTGCTGATGTTTTTACCGAGTATTACCTGATGAGCTACACTGAAGAGTCCCAGGAGATGTACTCAAGTCGTGAACAAGTGCCGGTCCTGATCAAGAACACAGAGGATAGTCGTCACGAGCTAACCAACGAAAATTACGTTTCGACTGAGAACTAATGTAAGCCAAAGAACAGTGAACGTTATTGTAAACAAACCCCGCCTTATTGGTTCATCATCGTTTGTCTAACCAATGGATTACGGTAGTTTGGCCAATGAACAATGACAGTTATGTAAACAAACCCTGCCTTATTGGTTCATAATTGTTTTCCTAACCAATAGATTAGTTTGTCCAATGAACAGTGAACATTAGTGTTAACAAACCATACCGGATATGCTTATTTTCGCCTACATGAACTGTATAATTGTCTATTGTCTTTCCCCAGGTTGTTTGTTATCCACTCTTGCCGTTAAGCGTAGGGGTGGTTGGAGCTCGAGCTTGCGTTCTAAAACCAGATGTGTTGAACAGTGCTGTATCATGACCGTGTCTGTTCAGAATGACCCTGAAGTTTTCTGTCCATCTTTTCCGTGGTCTTCCTCTGGCTTTATACCCTGATCTCATATGCATGTACGGGCAACTTGTCGTGATGCATTCTCATAATGTGGCCAAACCCCTTGATATGTTCTCTCTCTATGTAATCTGTACACGGTATTATACCTATTCTTTCCCTGATATCTTCATTTCGTAATATATCGAGCCTGGTGAACCCGTCGGCTTTCCTCAAGCATTTCAACTCACATGGCACTATCTTTCTGCAAGGTGAAAATGAGAGAGAGACCAGGGTTGCCACTAGTAACTGCATAATAATTGTACAAAAACGAGTGAACTTGCGTATTATTCTGTCGAGAACATCTATAGAGACTGGTAATAGAACAATGAACTGACCAACCCGAATCAGATAATTAAGTTGACAACCAAGATTGCTATACGATTGGACGGTCAGATTTGATAGGCGGTCAGCCTTGTGTCCAGAGATCCAACTGTAAATCTTGTAAGTACGATATGAGTGAATGTATCATATAGTATTAGAATGTCTTTATGTGTCCCATGTCTTATGTGTCCCATGTTGATGTATCGAAAGTTATGATTACAAGATCGATATATATAATAGACTTTTTTGAGTTTAGTGATTAAGGTTTCAGGTGGGCACTAATATAACCAGTTAACATGAGCCACAACGAAGTAATATCAGAGAAGAACGACTAACATCGAAAACCACTATACTGAGCACATGAAAATAGAGAAGAGGAGAGAGAATCACTGGCCATTGGCGTTACACTAGACAGATATGCGGAATCTGTTTAGGTAGCTTATGAATTATACCGATGGGTATGATGGTGGCTGTGTAAGTCAACAAGACTAACGCGCAGTGCAAGATCACGTCAATATCACTTCGTTTACATCGGGGTTAGAACATGTTCGTTTACATTGGTATAAATAGTAGCGTAGTTTACATTGGTGCACATGGTAGCATAGTTCAAATTGGTACAAATTGTAACGAAGTTTACATTGGTGCAAATGGTAGCGTAGTTTACATAGGTACAAATGGTAGCAAAGTTTACATTGGTGCAAATGGTAGCGAAGTTTACAACTCAAATGGAGAAAGGTCGAGTCAGGCTTATTACGGCCCTGATGATTTAATTTTGTCCGGTTGTGATTTCGAACCTGGCACGCTGCAACCCGGTGATAGTAATCAAATCTCACTATCAACTCGGCTACATTGCTCCTTGTGTAGTAATTGTACTGTCTAAGTTACTGGCAAAGTTATTGCTAATACTACCAGCAACTTAGAAGAATAACTATTCCCATCAACTTTAGATTTAGATAATATAAAAAGTAGTCTACACGCAGATATACTCTACAATATATATTTCAGTCGTTATGAAATGTACGAGCTACCGTTTGGGATGCCAAACAGACAAAAGTGTCCCCTAATAACCGTGACAGGCAAAATCGGAGACCTTCGGCAGTAAAGCCATTTGTATACAAAGTAAACAAGACTTCATTCGTTACTTTTTTGCTTAATGTCGTGATTTTCGTTGATCACTATTTATATACTTGAGTCGCATGTAAAAAAAAAGGAAAAAAAAAAAGAACCAAGATCGTCCACCGAAATACATCGAAATAATAAAAATATCAGGATTTCAGGTCATGTTTACTTTCGTACAAAGGTCTTTACTTGAGCCCTGTCATGCCTAAAACGCTCCCGCCATTTTCAAAACGCCCATACAAAGGGCGGGGGCATTTTTTTCTATTGATAAATGCTGACGTTAATGGTTAAAAGACAACATAACATCGCACATTATGCCATTGTGGAAAAGATGTCTGTGAATGACTTTACATCGTATTTTTATCTGTACAATATTCGTGTGACTAATGAAAAGGCATATTGGAACGAGACTCCTCTCTCGGCGATTAAGTGTGTTCAGTCGTGTAATGTTTTGTGAAATAGCAGTTTAGCTTCAACAATCATTTATCATTATTTGTTTTTTAGTTTTCTGGCTTTCTGTAAATTAGCATTAGCTTTAAGTATAAAAACAGATACACACTAGAGCATAGGTTCCCAAAGTGGGTGGCGCCCCCCCCCCCCAGATGGCTTTAGTGTTCACTGGGGCAATAGTGGATTCAGAAATAATTGGGGAGGATGGGATGTTCAGGCTGTATAGGAGGACGGTGTCTCCTCGGTAAAATATTTCCTCAGACACATGTATCACTTCCACTATTTTGAAATGAACGAGGTATTCTATCTTCTGAATTAGTTATGTCATCCCTTCTCTTTGGTGTTTCAGAGGTGTTGACATTTCCTGTATAGGCGACCATCATCAAAAGTATCTAAAACTAATCCAAGCCTCTTTGATGTTTGTTTGCTTGTTGCAATTGAGCTGATTACAACTATAAGTATAATTGCTACTGCAGTCTTTGGTCTATGAGCGAGTTACAGTGGAATCTCATTATAACAACCTAGTTTGAACAGAAAACATGTGTATGTACTAACAGATATTCGCCATATTAGCAATAAAGAATAAATATATTTGAGGATTTTGAAAAGTGTTTTACATAGGGAAATTTGGTATAAAAATAAGCAGTATAGACTATAGAGGGATTCCACTGTACAAATAAGAACAGATGGTTTCACATCGTGTCCAGAAGCAGTTGGACGTTATTATTTCTCAGAAATAAACAACAAATGTTAGAATAAAAACAATCAGTTTTAAAGACAAAAGACGTTTGTTCATGTGAAAATATAAGGGTACGTAATATCGAATGTAGCTGTAAAGTGTTTGGATAACATAAAAATATCAATAAACTATATATAAAAAGATCTTTCAAAAGCCGTTATATCGGCGTTTGGTCGGATCGAGTTAACTTCAATTTTTAATATACTAAAAAAGTATTACGTTGGTATCGCAAACAAGCCAATGCATGCAAAATCGATCTGAGCTGGATTTCACATCTGTAAATACCACTTGATTGGGAATAATTTTCATTATTTTTGTGTGCTTTTCCAACAATTATCAGTCGAAAGTATGAAACATAAGTGGAGTCATACAAAGTGTGATACATAAGTGGAGTCATACAAAGTGTGATACATAAGTGGAGTCATACAAAGTGTGATACATAAGTGGAGTCATACAAAGTGTGATACATAAGTGGAGTCATACAAAGTGTGATACATAAGTGGAGTCATACAAAGTGTGATACATAAGTGGAGTCATACAAAGTGTGATACATAAGTGGAGTCATACAAAGTGTGATACATAAGTGGAGTCATACAAAGTGTACATTAAATCTTTTATTTTGTAAATATTGCTACAAATTGTATTACTTCATTATGTTTGAATCTAAAGAATAAATGTCGATAGTACAGTATTGAGTATTTGAAATATGTATTTATTTAATCTCATGCGAACCAATTTATTACCTATGTACTTGACTTGTCAAAAAAATTAATTTCAAATAAAGCAATGAAGCATTCTACACTACAAGGGCATTTGACTAAAATGTATTCTGATAAAAAGGATAAAGATTTATCCTATTTTCAAATACTAGAAGAAAAATATTTTATGCGTCCAACTAAATCAAAACATTTGCTTTGTCGACTAAATAAGATACTAGCGTATTACAAGCTTCTTATAAAAGCTGGAAAATCAATACAATTGGTGATAAATTAATCTTGCCAACAGTAACAGAAGTCAAGTTACAAACACTGTGCTTCATAAGTTCAGCGTCCGATATCATCGGCAAAATTCCTTTGAGCAATAATTCAGTGCAAAGAAGAATCGATTAAATGGCTGAAGATGTTGAAAAATCATAGTGCGATTATTTGCAGTTATGCCAATTTTCTATTCAACTCTATGAATCAACTCTCAAAAATACTAAAGCACTATTCTTATCACACATACGACTCATGACAGATGAAAAAGGTTGTCAAGAATTATTACTTGCTAAAATTGTGTCAGTGGACAGTAGGGAGAATCTAGATTTAATAGCATGATTAAATTTTTTTTCAATAGAAAGACATTCCTATACGTAATATTTCATCTGCTGGTACTGATAGTGTTGCAGCAATGACAGGGCGCCACAAGGGTTTCATAACGATTTGCAAACAATCAGTACAAATGTACTTGCTATACATTGTGTACTTCATCGTCAATATTTCGTTGAAAAGAATTTAAATGAACGCCTGCATACGTCGCTCCATGACTTTATTAAAGCATTCAAGAAGATAGTAGATTAGAAGCAATTCATTGAGTGACAGATTGTCCAGTCAACTTCGTAGTGAAAACGATGAAGATTTCAATCGTTTGCTGCTTCACAGAGAAGTTCGTTGGCTTTCAAAAGCTATTTGTCTGAATCGATATTACAATTTGTTTGATTCAGTACTAGAATTCCTATAAAACATTGATGACAGATAGACGGCCAACCTGATTACATCCAAAAATGACATCGCTTATTTGGCAGACATATATAAAATATTTAATGAAGTCAAACTATAATTACAAGGTGATGAATCGAATTTTATTAAAGCAAAAAACTTTATTGCCGCTTTTGTGGGGAAACTTCTTCTGTTCAAGCGGAATGCAAGCCGAGGGGAATAAAGCTATCTTTTGAAATTTAGCAGCAGTTTCTCTCAAAAAGGAAGATTTACTTACATACTGCCAACACTTGGAGGTTCTCCATACTGATTTCAATGAGCGATTCAATGATATTCTAAACATATATATTTCTTCTTCTTCTTCTGCGTTCATTCTGAAACTCCCACTGGATATCTTGTATCAGGACCATGGTCCTAATAGATTTCCAGAAGGATGTAGTCCAGAGAATGGAAATGCGTTGTGTCGCCGATCCATTTGCGCCAATGGCCCGATACATCCGTCTTCGGCGGGAAACATATATATGAAGTGACATATTCTTTCCAGACCTTTGTCTTCGTATTCAACCAACTAGCCACAGATACTATTAGTATGTATACCCTTCGACATTTGCTGGGCCACACTGAAAACGTATGGATCTGTTCAGATTTCAATAATATCCTTCCACAACTCAGAGATCAAACACCACGTTCAAACTACAGCACAGTTGTGCTAACACAGTATTAGACGTGCAGTTAATAATAGCGGAAATACCGTCTGCTCTAATAGGAAACTTTTTCCCACATCATTGCACATCGCTGAGAGCTGGAGTATTTTGGAAATGTGAGAAAGAATTTGGAGAACATCAAAAATTGATGGATGAAAGGTTTTACAAATGTTATTTACTATTCTACTTCGTATATATAGGATTTGATTCCTATCCACTATATGACATATCAATATATGGCATATCCACTATATGACATCCACTATATGACATATCAATATATGACATATCCACTATATGACATCCACTATATGACATCAATATATGACATCCACTATTTGACATATCCACTAAATGACATATCCACTAAATGGTATATCCATATGTGACTTATCCAATATATGGCATATCCACTATATGACATTGTTTTTCAACCTGTGTTGAATTCTCGACGTAATTTATATGTTTCCATAACGAAGCCAATATTTTAAAAATCCGCACGACTTTCAATGTGTTTAGACCATGACCACATGCGCACGAGCTCGGAAAATTAGTTTGTTTCACTAGCTCCATCATCCCTGAAGCAGGCACTTTCTAGGTTGTGTCTTTGTGTATGTGAATTATTCAAGTATAATTTGCCCTTGTAAACTGCACATAGTCATTTGAACACACACAAATTTGCCAGCACTCACGTATAATATAACCCTAAGGCAAAGAATGTCATTGTTCTTATCACAACAGATTTTGCACAGATGACTTGAAAATTCCATACACCAGTAATTCTCACTTTTTTGTGTGTGCCTGTGGTATCCTTTAGGTGATCATTTTATTGAGTGGTCCTCTGATACCTAAACAAAGGTGGTTTGCTTGCTATTATCAGGGTCTTACGGTTTCTCGTTCTGCATATTGTCATTTATCATTCAATTAGTTACCTTTTTGTCCCCCCCCTCCCAGTTGTTCTCTAGCCCTTCCCCCATTTACAGAATATTCTTCGTCAGTGTCATCCAATGTGTGAGTGGCCTCCATGTGCGCGACAATATGCGCGCTGAGAACTACTACCATAGATGACGTCAATTCGAAGTAAAGGTGTGGTGTTATTTAATATGTCAAGTTATTGTTGCCGTCACGGTTTCGATTAGCGCTAGGATTAGGGTTATGATTAACTTTAGGGGGTGGCATTATGATTTTCATTAGTATTAACTTTAGAGTTAGATTTATGGTTTCTGCCGAAGATGGATGTATGGGTCCATTAATGCATATAAAACGCGACTGAAACGCATTTCCATTCTCTGGACTACATCTTGCTGTAAATCTAGTAGGACAATTGTCCTGCTGTACAAGAAATCCAGCGGGAGTTTGAGAATGAAGGTTGAAGAAGAAGAAGGTGTAGGGTTAGGCTTGGTCTATAGTTTGCGTTAGGATTAACTTTAGGGTTACCTTTATGTTTTGGGTTACGCTTAAGACAAGGATTAGCGTTAGGGTTAGGTTTAGCACTAGGGTTAGGTTTAGGACCAGGATTAGTGTTAGTATTAGAATTAGGATTACATTGTGATAAATTATCATCGTTGTTTTTCGGTCTCACATCTTCACTAGTGATCCGTTATTTTCAGTTGAACGATTACTAGAATTAACTGTTCCGATTTTTCTAACGCTAAACTGAATCGCAGTCCTAACAATAATCATAATCCTAACGCTAACTCTGATGCTATAACCTTAATCCGAACTCTAACCTTAACTATAAGCAGAACGCTAATCCTAGCGCAATTCATAACAGTTTAAACTAGCTTTGCATGAAATTATATGACCTACACAAATTATATGACTTTCCAACAGTGACCTACGAAAAGTCATGTCAGCTATGAAAACATATTTGTGGGAATACAATATTTCTATATAGGGTACTTTCTACATAAGTATCAGTCTTTCTACTTTGTAGCAGTGTAATGTTTAGGTTTTTCTATTTTGTATTAATGTTTAAGTCATTCTACTTTGTAGCAGTGTAATGTTTAGGTCTTTCTACTTTGTAGCAGTGTAATGTTTAGGTCTTTCTACTTTGTAGCAGTGTAATGTTTAGGTCTTTCTACTTTGTAGCAGTGTAATGTTTAGTTCTTCCTACTTTGCGTAGGTGTAATGGTTAGTTTTTGTCATTGCATTGAATACGCATAATATGTTCCATTGATTATCTAGAGATTGGTTGTTATAATTAGAATTGCTCAATTTTGTCGTGTTTCTATATTAAATATAGGAAAATATCGAATATACAGAGTTTTAAAAAAGCTTCTATTTGTATATTTCTTGTTTTGTTCACTGTTTCTAAATCTTCATCGTGCTCATCCATCTATAATTCAACAATAAGCGACCATCGGGCTGATATAGCAATCTTTGAGCAAGTCTAAACAAAATCAACGTTGTTTTGTATTACAGTTGGCGCCCAAATAACTGATTTAGATATACAATATCAAGCTAGGTAAATATAGGGATAACTGTTCCAGCAGGGTGACAACCCTGAATAGGAAGTATGTGGCTGGAAAACACGGGGCAAATATCAAGATAAACAAAAATAGGTAGATGTGTTACCAAAATAAAACATAAAACAAACTAACAACGAGATACATTGACCAAAAATGCCATTATTAGGACCAACGAAAGAACAGCACAAGGAATCCTACATGGAGTCAAACGTGGTTATGATAGGTAGAAGAGAAAAGGAGAGATGGCAAATAGATAGCGGAGGAAGAAAAGATGATGCAGCATAGCAAGGTGGAAGAGTGTAAGTGCACAGAAGTAGGGGATGAATGAAAATAGGTAAGGTGTGGTGGCAAGTAAAATAAAACTCTTGTGCTCTCCCATACTGATTATATGCTAATACTCCTTGCCTGTGGTCAATTTTGAGGTAATTATCTTAATCTATCATTATTTGTCTTATTTTATAGTATCAAAGTGAATGTCTATTAGCTTAAAGACAAATCTATGAAGTTTATTTGTAAATTAATTATATCAAATGGGAATATTGATTGCATATTTTGACTTCCATTGATTACTGCGGAAAGATTAATTGATTAGAATAATCCACGCGTCTGCTCCAGATGACACTTGAAAATTGTGCCGAAATAATCAAATATTAGGTGTGTCGCCATCTTGAATAGGAAAGATGTCTCGTGAGATCTCGCTAGTAGTTTTGGGAATCAATAAGTCTGATGGTTTGTCTGCCCCCCTCCTCCGTCACCAACAAGAAAATGAAGACGTTCTTTTCCTGCGTCAATACAGCTTTGTTAAAGATTTGAAAATAGAGATTTATGGTGTTTTTTTTCTATTGTACTTGTTTATGTCAAAAGTTTCGTTTAAAAAAAGTATGAGTTTGCCTTTTTAATAATTCATGCTGAAAACGAAGTTTACATTCCGAGTTTCCTCGGATTATTTGATGGTAATTGCTATAGGTTTTTGTCACTGCTTTTTGTCAGAAATTATACCATTTATATTATTTTGTTATTATCAAATCTCTCTTACACCGTATTTCATCCAATAATAATATTTTCAATTTCTTTATGCCTTTCATCTCTATCTTCAAGATTGTATAATTGTCCATTCTGCATGAGAGATCTAACGTTTTAGAATCTGATTGTAGTATTCCCTTTCGGTTGCTTCTACAGACGTCTGTGTTTTGATCTATCTATCCACATTCATAGATTAGGTTAGAGAATTTAGATCAGTGTTTCTCAACCTTTTTTCCACATTGCCCACCTGATTCTTTATATAAATATATATAATATATATATATATTAAAGAACGTTGTCTTCATCGTTGGTAATCTGAAAACCTCTGTGCCCCGCCCAAGCAGGCCTGCATTGGCCAGAGACAAGTTCATACATTCTTCGATGTCGCTGGTCCATCGTTTTCCTGGTCTTCCTCTTTTTCTCTCTTCTGGTACTCTGCCCTCTAGAATCAGCCTTTCGATACCATCATGTCGCTTTAAGTGTCCAAAATACTGCGGCTTCCTTCTCATGATGATATTTAGAAGCCACCTTCATTTAGTTTCAGTAATTTTAAAATGCAATGTTTGTCTTTTTCGCCATCCATTATATTCGTAGGATCTTTCTGTAACACTTCATTTCAAATGATTTTTTTTTTTTGGATATTGTCTTGTTTAAAGTCCTAGTCTCGGATCCATATGTTTCCACTGGGAAAAAGCATGACCTTAAAAGGGTTACTTTAGTGTTGTTATTACTACTTTGCCATAGCTTTCTCATCTGTGTTGAGTATTGCAATTGCGGGTCTTCTTCTAATCTCGACTGAACAATCTCCGGACTCTTTATATTTACTCCGAGGTATTTGAATTTTGTTTACACATTCTAATTATATATTGTCTATGTTGATTACCTGTTTGATCTTTGTTGTCATAATGTTTGTTTTTCTGTGCGTTTAGTTATAGATTTTGGATCTCGCTGTATTTCTTTGTTGCTGTGATTAGCTGTTTCAATCTGTGTAGTAAGGAGAACTGTGCCATCTGCATATCTTATTTATGGAATCTTGTATGCACCGATATCTAATGGATGAAACTCAATTTCCTCAACTTACATTTCTCATTATATTATCTGCACAGATGTTAAAAAGATAGGGGAATAGAAAAAAACATATAATAGACAACTAAAATTAAAGTACAAAATAATTTCTGTATTCGAATGTATGTCTGAACAATCAAATTCCCCTTTTGTGTGGCATGAGTCCCACGTTGGGAAACATTGCCTTAGACTATACTTTACTACATCCATTTTATTGACAATCTATTACGAATAAATGAATTTTACAAATTTCAACATGACAAGGCAATTCCGGTCTATTATATTTATTATTTTTTTTAAATTATGAAATTATCTTGGGTTGATGATAATGAACTATGTCTTTGCGCCAGTTGACGGTATTCAATTCCCGGTTCAGTAGATTTTCCACTATCCTATTTGAACAAGCAATTGGACGTTTTTGAGATCTTGGGGACTCGTAATCTTATAGTTGGAGATATGTGTTAAGTGTCCCGAGGATATCACTTAATTTAGAGTTAATTGACAGGAACTCAGTATACGGGCGCGATTGACGTACGAATGTATTCTTTTCTTGGTCTAAAAGGCCAGTGATTGCAAATGATTTATCTATTTCATCTTCTCACTTCTTTCTCCCTTCTCATTCGTTTTTCAAATCCCTCTTGTTGTTTCCATCACTTTTCTTATTGTATATTCGTTTCATTTCTGTGATATATTTTCCTTGTTAACTTTGTTATCTTCTCGGTGAGTTCATTATGATCGTGTTCTTCCAGTGGTAAGGACATATACGAGGTTGCTTCAAATAGTTCCCGGAATTAGTGGGTTATATATAGGGTGAAAATATTGTTGTCCAAACTTTTGTATTTCCCGCCTGCAACATATACTGCTATTATGTGTCTTATTTTGTGTAGTTTTTCACATTACAGCTCTATTCACAGCACGTGTTGGAATTATCCACCACGGTTTAGTTGGAAAGTAAGGATAGGTCTTTTTCATACTTTTAAAGACCTTGTGCAGTAATGGCTGTGAAATGTTTTAAAATTTGCTGGCGATTGCAACCTGAAGTTCATTGATTGTAAGGGGATTGTTTTCGTACACTTACCCATTCAGTTTACACTCGAGGTAATAATCCAAAGGAGTAAGAACGGGAGACCGTGCAGGCCAAATTCCGCGAGAGATTATGCGATTTGCAAAAATGTCATCTAAGAAATTTAGTGATAGCAGTGTGAGCAGTTGCACCATTATGTTGACATTGATAGTGTTAAATTTCCCACTCTGAAAGTTGGGCTCCGAATGGTTCCAGAACGTTTATGAAGTACCGTTAAAATAGAGGTCGAACCATCACGTAGTACACAAATTAAAATGACGTTGTTTTTTCCTACATCATCTGATCTATTCGTCCATGTACTCACAAGCGTGCAACGTAAAGAAAATTTTTTTAATCGTATTGAAATTTTCCACTACGTTGTATTGATTGTCATATTGAAATTTTCCACTACCTTGTATTGATTGTCATATTGAAATTTTCCACTACGTTGTATTGAATGTCATAACGTCAAGAAGAAGAAGATCAAATACTGAAACATATGCATATACCAGTGATATTCTGAAGTTCGGTTAAATGTAGTTTGAATCATGACGTAAAAATAACGTTGCGTTTTAGTTCAATTCAAAGCAGTCCCATGTTACTAAATGGATACTGAACAAATAAATAACAATATAATTTTCTGCACTACATTTCATTCAAAGTAGTTCCCGTTGGTAACTACACACATTTCCCAATGTGCACATGCTGGAAACATTCGTTGAATCCATTCTGTGACACCTGTTTCATCTGTCTTGTAGCATTGATGATAAAGGCAGCTGCATCCTTGAATCACTGTGCTTTCATGCCAATTTATGTTGAGGCGACAAGAAAACTAGCTATTGTCTATTGTCTTTTCCCAGCCGGATGATGATTGGAATATTCACACTTGCCGTTAAGCATAGTGGTGGTGAAGCTGACTATCCAAGGCCAGATGTTTCACATTGGCTGTGTTTAATCCATAAGTATTCAGGGTTGTCTTGATATTATCTATCCAAATTCTTCAAGATCTTCCTCTAGTTTTGTATCCGGATATTCTCATGTTATATGTTCTAGTTGGTAGTTGGTTATGGTTCATTCTCATAAGATGTCCAAACCATTTTATCTGTTGTTTCTCGATAAATTATGTGCATGGTCTTATACTAATTCTTCTCCTGATTTCATAATTTCTCATTTTGTCCAGTTTGATCAATTGCGGCTTTTCTCAGGCATTTCATCTGACATGTTTAAGTTTTCTTTGCTGTGCTACTGTCAGCGCCAGCATTGATAGCAGAGTGTTGGCATAAAAATACTGTTTATCATCTGTCTCTTGTCTTCCATCTTGGTATTTGAGTTGGGCAGTAATGGTGGTAGCCGATATGCCACTATGTTTGCTTTCTGGCATCTTGTCTTAATTTTTCTCATTTCCCGTTGTCTGTTAATATACTTCCCAGTTATTTAAATTCATTAGTTTGTTTCACTTTGATTCTGTTTATTGTTATATTCACTGGGTTTGGTGACTTGTTGATTTTCATTGCTTCTGTTTTCTGCGTATTTATTTTTATATTATACTTTGTGCATGTTTTCATGAGTGCGTTAATATAATTTTGTAACTGACATTCATCTCCGCAAATAATACATTGATCATGCAAATAACATTTCGTTTATTGCGTTATTCAATTCCTCTTCAGATTCTTCTCTTATTTCTATACTGTGTTACTTTTTTTTATTTGGGATTATTTTGTTATTCTGTCCATGTATATGTTAAAAAGTATAGGTGAGAGCACATATCCATATCTTATCCCTGATTTTGTTTCAAAAGATGAAGTTATTCCATCGATTGTTCTTACTGAGCTTTAGCAGTTCTGGTAAAGGAGTTTTGTATTTTCTAATATATTTTTTTTCCATATTTTTCCATACTTTGATTCCATATTTTTCTAGTGTTTCCTATAAAACATTCCTATTGACTCTATCCAATGCTATTTCCTGTTCTATAAATATTTTCAGTAATGCCTATACTCTTTATTTGTTTAATTTCCATCATTTCTATTAGTTCTGTGGATTTTTAGCCTAGTCCTCACACATTTAGTGTTGCTGTTCTGGTCTTCATTGCCGCCTCCCAGTACGTTAATTACTTAGCAATGAATTACTTATACACTGCCGACTTGCCAAGATGTTGTACACTGACTGGAGGACTGTCAGGATATTCAACTCTCCTAGTTGAAAATTAATTACAAATATCACATCCAGAAAGAATCACACAGACATAATTAATCAGTCCCAATTGAAAACACTTTTTTCACTTTAATACAAAATGCTGTTACAATGTCGGGAGATTGTTAAAAAATTCAGCGGCTACTTGCCGCCATACTTGGCAAACAAAGCTTCTTAAGCAGGACACATAATTTGACATATTTACGTTGTTCAATTTAGGATATTTTCAACCCTGACGATACAACTAACACAACACACAAACACACATCGGTATCTTATTTTCGAGAGTATATGTTAAGTGTAAAAAAAGAGTGTTCGAGAGTGTATGTGAAGTGTACAAAAAAGATTGTTCGAGAGTGAATGTGAAGTGTACAAAAAAGAGTGTTCGAGAGTATATGTGAAGTGTACAAAAAGATTGTTCAAGAGTGTATGTGAAGTGTACAAAAAGAGTGTTCGAGAGTGTATGTGAAGTGTACAAAAAGAGTGTTCGAGAGTGTATGTGAAGTGTACAAAAAGAGTGTTCGAGATTGTGTGTGAAGTGTACAAAAAGAGTGTTCGAGAGTGTATGTGAAGTGTACAAAAAGAGTGTTCGAGAGTGTATGTGAAGTGTTCAAAAAGAGTGTTCGAGAGTATGTTAAGTGTACAAAAAGAGTGTTCGAGAGTGTATGTGAAGTGTACAAAAAGAGTGTTGGAGAGTGTATGTGAAGTGTACAAAAAGAGTGTTCGAGAGTGTATGTGAAGTGTACAAAAAGAGTGTTCGAGAGTGTATGTGAAGTGTACAAAAAGAGTGTTCGAGAGTGTATGTGAAGTGTACAAAAAGAGTGTTCGAGAGTGTATGTGAAGTGTACAAAAAGAGTGTTCGAGAGTGTATGTGAAGTGTACAAAAATAGTGTTCGAGAGTGTATGTGAAGTGTACAAAAAGAGTGTTCGAGATTGTGTGTGAAGTGTACAAAAAGAGTGTTCGAGAGTGTATGTGAAGTGTACAAAAAGAGTGTTCGAGAGTGTATGTGAAGTGTACAAAAAGAGTGTTTGAGAGTGTATGTGAAGTGTACAAAAAGAGTGTTCGAGAGTGTATGTGAAGTGTACAAAAGAGTGTTCGAGAGTGTATGTTAAGTGTACAAAAAGAGTGTTCGAGAGTGTATGTGAAGTGTACAAAAAAGATTGTTCGAGAGTGAATGTGAAGTGTACAAAAAAGAGTGTTCGAGAGTATATGTGAAGTGTACAAAAAGATTGTTCAAGAGTGTATGTGAAGTGTACAAAAAGAGTGTTCGAGAGTGTATGTGAAGTGTACAAAAAGAGTGTTCGAGAGTGTATGTGAAGTGTACAAAAAGAGTGTTCGAGATTGTGTGTGAAGTGTACAAAAAGAGTGTTCGAGAGTGTATGTGAAGTGTACAAAAAGAGTGTTCGAGAGTGTATGTGAAGTGTTCAAAAAGAGTGTTCGAGAGTATGTTAAGTGTACAAAAAGAGTGTTCGAGAGTGTATGTGAAGTGTACAAAAAGAGTGTTCGAGAGTGTATGTGAAGTGTTCAAAAAGAGTGTTCGAGAGTGTATGTGAAGTGTACAAAAAGAGTGTTCGAGAGTGTATGTGAAGTGTACAAAAAGAGTGTTCGAGAGTGTATGTGAAGTGTACAAAAAGAGTGTTCGAGAGTGTATGTGAAGTGTACAAAAAGAGTGTTCGAGAGTGTATGTGAAGTGTACAAAAAGAGTGTTCGAGATTGTGTGTGAAGTGTACAAAAAGAGTGTTCGAGAATGTATGTGAAGTGTACAAAAAGAGTGTTCGAGAGTGTATGTGAAGTGTACAAAAAGAGTGTTCGAGAGTGTATGTGAAGTGTACACAAAGAGTGTTCGAGAGTGTATGTGAAGTGTACAAAAAGAGTGTTCGAGAGTGTATGTTAAGTGTACAAAAAGAGTGTTCGAGAGTGTATGTGAAGTGTACAAAACGAGTGTTCGAGAGTGTATGTGAAGTGTACAAAAAGAGTGTTCGAGAGTGTATGTAAGTGTACAAAAAGAGTGTTCGAGAGTGTATGTGAAGTGTACAAAAAGAGTGTTCGAGAGTGTATGTTAAGTGTACATAAAGAGTGTTCGAGAGTGTATGTAAGTGTACAAAAAGAGTGTTCGAGAGTGTATGTGAAGTGTACAAAAAGAGTGTTCGAGAGTGTATGTGAAGTGTACATAAAGAGTGTTCGAGAGTGTATGTGAAGTGTACATAAAGAGTGTTCGAGAGTGTATGTGAAGTGTACAAAAAGAGTGTTCGAGAGTGTATGTGAAGTGTACAAAAAGAGTGTTCGAGAGTGTATGTGAAGTGTACAGAAAGAGTGTTCGAGATTGTGTGTGAAGTGTACAAAAAGAGTGTTCGAGAGTGTATGTGAAGTGTACAAAAAGAGTGTTCGAGAGTGTATGTGAAGTGTACAAAAAGAGTGTTCGAGAGTGTATGTTAAGTGTACAAAAAGAGTGTTCGAGATTGTATGTGAAGTGTACAAAAAGAGTGTTCGAGAGTGTATGTTAAGTGTACAAAAAGAGTGTTCGAGAGTGTATGTGAAGTGTACAAAAAGAGTGTTCGAGAGTGTATGTGAAGTGTACAAAAAGAGTGTTCGAGAGTGTATGTGAAGTGTACAAAAAGAGTGTTCGAGAGTGTATGTGAAGTGTACAAAAAAGTGTTCAAGAGTGTATGTGAAGTGTACATAAAGAGTGTTCGAGAGTGTATGTAAGTGTACAAAAAGAGTGTTCGAGAGTGTATGTGAAGTGTACAAAAAGAGTGTTCGAGAGTGTATGTGAAGTGTACAAAAAGAGTGTTCGAGAGTGTATGTGAAGTGTACAAAAAGAGTGTTCGAGAGTGTATGTTAAGTGTACAAAAAGAGTGTTCGAGAGTGTATGTGAAGTTTACAAAAAACGTGTTCGAGAGTGTCAGCCATGCCCTTTTGTCAAATCCATTATCAATGTGTAAACTATAATCTTCATAACATCATTCACTCAAACATGAGTAGACTCTGACAAGAAATTTTTGAAGATACATCGTAAAAATGAAAAAAATATGCGCGCATGTTCATTGTCGTTTATAAAATATATGGTACAAAAATACAAGACAATAATCTATATCTAGCAACTCGTCAGGGTCATAGGGGTACCACAATAGATGCTCCAGCACACAGTCCTTCAGCGATTTCTATCTCCAACGATGCGGACGAATGAGGAAAAATATTTTCCTGACCATTCCTTGAAATCAACGTTAGCCTTGACATAGACGCTAAAGCCATCTTCAGCTTCATTTTTAATTCTGCTTTGCATTTTCATAGTTGTATATGATATACCCAAGGTATTTCAAGGTATTCAACTCCTCAAGCTTCTGTTCATTCATCATGATGTTTACCTTTTCTTCTTGTTTGGGACATTATTATGTATTTTATGCAAATATCGTTCGCGTTATGTCAGGTCACCTCTCGAGCATGTTGTAAGATGCAACTAAGAAGGTTTTGGGATGGGGTTGGTTGTCCAACAACATATCTCAAAGTGTTTTTTTTTTTTTTGAAGTTCCAGCTTGGGGACATGCTATGCTGTCCTGTACTTCCTGACTTGGCGATTTGCAGGATGACTGGTACATGGTCACTTCCTCCCAGTTGACGTTCTACTGTTCTTGTAATGTGTCTATCTATGTCATCTGTTGCCATGGCAAGGTCTGGTGAGCTAGTTTTTTCCAAACTCTGGAGTAGAATGTTGGTGTATAATCTGGCTGGTTTATTATAATTAGTTTATTTTCCATCATCCAGTCTTCAATCTCTTCACCCCTTTGATCCATATCTTCGTAGCCCCAGCTTGGTGAGTGGCCATTGAAATCACCCACTATTAGGTTACTCGATTCCTCCATCTTTAGTTTCCATTTTGGTGGCAGGAGGGCTGTAGCAGTTTGTTATTGATATTTCTCCACCAGGTAGCAACAATTTTACTGTTATATGTTCCAGTTCTCCTTCTCCGGATCTTTTAACTTCTGCTGCTGGTATTGATGTTTTTACTAACGTCAGTATACCTCCTTTGACTCTTTTGAGTCGATCTTGGCGGAAGGACTCATAACCTCGAACAAAGAATCTCTGTGTGTCCTTTAGGTGCGTCTCTTGTATGCATATTATGTCAATCCAAAGTGTTCTAAAATCTGAAATGAAGTCGGATATGTCAGTTCGAAAGGCTCATAGGCTCTTTATTCCATTCTTTAAATATCACATGTCGTTCTCTGGACTACATCGTGGTACCCAGTAGGAGTTTGAAAAAAAATGCAGAATAAGTATAAATGTATGGTTTAGATTATATATATATATATAAAGTGACATATTCTTTCCAGAACGTTGTCTTCGTCGTGGATACTCTGAACGCCTCTCTGTCCTGGGCAAGCAGGTCTACATTGGCCAAAGACGTTCATACATTCTTCGATGTCGCTGGTCCATCGTCTTCTTGGTCTTCTTAATCTTCTCTTACATGGCACTCTGCCCTCTAGAATCAGCCTTTCGATACCATCATGTCGCTTTAAGTGTCTAAATTACTGTAGCTTCCTTCTTATGATGGTATTTGGAAGCTACCATTCGTTTAGTTTCAGTAATTTCAAAATTTTAATGTTCTTTATCTCTGTCCATGATATTCGTAGGATCTTTCTGTAACACTTCATTTCAACTGAATTTATTCTTTTGGATATTGTCTTGTTTAAAGTTTAGATTTTATACAAAATATATTATATATGTTGACGTAATATATAAAGCAATGTTGGGTCTTAGGAAATCATTGTCTTTTTGGTCCATAGAAAAAACATTGTCTATGCAGATATTATAATTATTCCCAACTACCAATACCTCCGGTTTCCGGTTCCGGTTTAAGTAATGGAAGGATTTTATTTTCTTTCTTGCTGATTCAAGAGCTGGTTTATCATTAATTTAACACATGGATATCGTAAAAATTAAATATCTGTGTTACTAAAACAGATTCAAGGACTTCCATATTTACGTCAATGAACACCTAAAACAAATTGTAATAAAACGAGAGACATGGAAATCTATTTAATATCCGGCCTACGTGCCGCCTTTGGACCTAGAAGAATAACTAACTAATACCTATTATGCTTCTGCTTTCAGACACTGACATCAGAGAGTCACGTGAAGGTGCAATCAAAGGCCAAATCAGTGGTTCTCAAACATTTTTGCCCCGTAGACCCCATGCCGATTTTTTTTCTGTTCTCCAATAAACCCCTCCAACCTCCACCCCCTCTGTCTAATATTGTATTTACCTAAACATATTAAATTCAAAAGTGTTTTTACTGCTGACACAGCGCTTTTTTTCTTTACTGTAGATTCAACAATTGGGAAAAAAACATGTATAATATTTATTCAAATCTTTATTGAGAAGAAACACAAAAGCAAGTCAATATTTAGATTTGGAACGAAACAAATTAGAATCTAGTAAAATTCTTTCACAAAATTAATAAACAAATAGTGCTGTTAATGAGATTGATGAACCTGATTCGCTGATAGCAATTTTTTAATATTTTATTCAAATTAGTGAGGTATAGTTTAAATCTCCTCGTCCAATGATTTGCATTCAATTTCTTTTTACCATAAGTAGATTGTCAACCACGCTAAAAGTCTTTTCCACGAGATATAAAGATGGAAAAGCTATACAAAAACTTGCTTACGCTAGTCCATTATGCGAGATAAGCAACAGGTATATCTTTCTGATATCAGAACTGCTTACACCTCTTTTTGAACTCCACCCTAAGTTCTTACGTTCTTACTCTGATCAGCTCTTCTTGTAGTATGACGCCCGATTCTTCAATGTCACCGTAGAGATTGATAACCCACTGTGATATTTCCATAGTCAAAACATCCTCAAACCTGGTTTTTAAAGTCTGTGTGAAGGTCATTTAAATGCTGAACGGAGACCAAAAAGGTCATCACCCTGGACGTTTGTCAGTGACAAGTTGGGAAACTGGGAAAATTGGTGCCGTTCAGTGTTTTTCTTCATGAGATTCATTCTGGCAAGAAAAATCAGCAATGATGGAACTTGTTTTTATTTAATTCAGACTCTCACCTTTCAACTGCAAATTAACCTCATTAAATTTTGTAAATAAATCAGATAAATAAACAATGTCTGGTTTTCTTTTGATTAAAGTTTCCTTAAAAATGGGATCTTTAGCATCCAAAAACTTTAAAACGGTCTCAAAACGTGAAAATAATCTTGTCCATCCTAAGTCTTTCGAGAACCAGCACACATTATTTTGAAGGAGTAATTAATGAAAGTCATTGCATCTTCACACAACTGCGCAAATAACCAAGAATTTAACGCGTTGATACAAATCTTGTTTACTGTGTTTATGACGAATTGAAGAGATTGATGCAACCTGACACTCAGATTCTTAGCTACTAAATGTGGCTATGAATGACATGGTGAATTGCAAACACCCCGTTTTGTTTTGTTTTGAATGGCTTAAAGATCCGCTATAGAGCCCAACCATGGATGGTGCTCCATCTGCTGCTGCCGATACTATTATATTTGATGAAGTAATTTCCTTTTCAATTAAATAATCTTTCAAAATATTGAATATTGATTCGCCATTAGTGTTTGTTGTGAAATTTCTCGCAAAGAGCAGTTCCTCGCTGTTTTTGTGCTCCATAATGAAACGAACATATACCAATAATAGTGCTTCACTACCTTCACTACCAGGCAACATTGTCTTGTCCAGTTGAATTAAGAAATGGTTCGTTTTCAGATAATTACACAAGAAGCGTTCAACAACATAACTCATTTAATCAATGTCTTTGAACTGGGTTGTTGTTCAAAGAAATTCTTTTGAGTATGGTATATGCAGGCTTGTGTAAACTTGTTTTTAAACCTCTTCAACGGCTGGCCCAATCAGATGTTCCCCAATAGTATGAGAGTTTCATGATTGTGCTATGAGTAGTAATATCAGATGTTCCCCAATAGTATGAGAGTTTCATGATTTTGCTATGAGTAGTAATATATTGTAAGGCACATGCAAACCATCATTTTCTCTATTTGAAATTGAAGCCATCATACTGATTACCGTGATTCTCCTATGACTTTTAAAATGTTGAGTGGTAATTATGTTTAGTAGAAGTCGGGGCAAGCATTATGCGCACGATGCGTTGGTGCTTGTATGAAAAATAGTAAATATTTGCAAATGAACGTAGCACACCACGAAACAGATAGGTACTTGTTCAATTTTGTGAAATTGTATATATATATATATATATATATATATATATATATATATATATATATATATATATATATATATATATATATATATATATATATATATATATATATATATATATATATATATATATATATATATATATATATATAAGTAATTTCTATGTCTATTATAAGTATTATGGTATTATGTACATATTATCTGTGTTATGTATAATAAAACAATTAAAGTACGGCGAAATATTGATGAACTGCCTAAATGGGGTCCGATCAAGTGGACCCCTATTTAAATCGTGTGCACCCGGAATTTTGTGTCTTGCTGACATAGACTTCCTTCAAGTCGAAATCGATTACGGGGGTCCAGAGATATCACTTTTGGAAACACTGGGAAAACTAACAAGACAACGAGAGTTATGATCCTTCGTTCTATCCCAGACATACATTATTGAACTTGTTCTTATGAACACGCAGTTTATTCACATTGTCAACTTCATTATACAAGTCTCCTCATCACTTTCTTGCATTCGTTCCTCTGTTGAATTGTGTGTAAACTCGATTGACCTTATCTGAACCCCACTTTCACTGCTGGATTAAGAGCATTTACTCCGTCTGTTTTCGACTGTTCGTATGAAAGATATCCCCTCATCTTTGTTACAGCCTACCCATAATCCGTCTCCAGTAAAGACCTGTGTACATAAAGTAAACATGATTTTTTAATTATTTCCGTGCATTTCGTTGATATACCTTTGCTTTTTTTGGCATACGACTCCAAGTATATCAAGTGATGAACAAAATCACTAGAATAATTAAAAAAATTTTTTTAATGAAGTCTTGTTTACTTTCTGTACAGAGGTCTTTACTGTAGAATCTCTCAAACTACTGAATGTTTATATTACGTCAACAAGAATACTTCTACTCTATTTACATCCTGATATAACCAAGAAGAAACTAGTTCCTAGGTGGTAAGAGCCGTGCCTCGACCAAATGAAGCAAATTCACCAGTTAAACACATTTTTACTCAGGACCTAAGAGACGAGTACACTAGAGATTTTATATTTCCAGGTTCAATGATTTTGCAGAATTGATTTCTTTTTTAATGTAAGAAGATTGGCAACCGTGCTAAAACCCCTTTCCACGAGGTATGAAGATGGAATAGCTATCCACATTTTTCTTGCGATAGTCCATTATGTGGGAAAAGCAACGGGTATATCTTTCTGAGGCAAGAACGGCTTATACTCCTTTTTTTGAACTGCACATTAAGTTCTACTTTCGTGCTAATTCCGATCAGCTCTTCTTGTAATATGACATCCGATTCTTCAATGTCACCATCATCATCATCATCAAGTGACATATTCTTTCCAGAACATAGTCTTTCCTATGGACATCTTGAATTCTCCGAGGTCTTGAGCAAGTTGTCCTGCATCTTTCAGTGGCAAGCGCAGGCATTCTTGAATGTCTTTTGTCCAACGACGTCTTGGTCGGCCTTTGCCCCTGTTGCCTTCTACCATCCCCTCCAGTAACACTCTCTCCATGCCGTCGTGTCTCTTAATATGACCGAAAAAAATTAGCTTTATTTTAAATATTGTGTTCAGAAGCCAGCCTTCCTGGACGTTAATTGTTTGTAACACCTCCTGGTTTGTTTTCTTCGCTGTCCATGGTATTCTCAAAACTTTTATATAACACTTTAATTCGAATGATGTTATTATCTTGGTCACTGTTTTATTTAGTGTCCATGCTTCACATCCATATGTCGCCACAGGAAATGCACCTGTTCGTAGTAAACACAATTTGGTTCTTATGTTAGTACCTTGCCATAGTTTCTTTATCTGTTTTAATTTTGCCAGCGCCATTGCCGTTCTTCTCTTGATCTCAACTGCGCAGTCCCCCGCATTGTTTATATTAGTTCCTAAATGATCAAAAATGTGTCACTTCTTCCAAATTGCAGTTCGCAATATTAATTTTGGGCCTAGATTTAGTTCCATAGAAAATTTCTTGGCACAATACTCCTGTAGTCTGCCGTTGCTTTCAGAAGGAACATCAGATTTAAACTGACACCGAGGAAAACATATTCTCATTCGCCATTTTGACTGGAATGTCACCATGTGGATTGATAATCAACTGTGGTATTTCCATAGTCAAAACAGCTCCAAACCTGGTATTAAAATCTGCGTGAAGGACATTTAAATCTTGAACTTAGACCAACATGTCATCATCCTGGACGTTTGTCAGTGACAAGTTGGGGAACTGGAAAAATTGGTGTCGTTCAATGTTTTATTTTGCGAGATTTATTCTGGCAAGAAAATCGACAATTATGGACTGATGGGCACCCCCAGGGGTCGATTTCCACATGAAGGATGTCTATGTCAGAGAGAAAAATTTGGGGTGCACGAAATGTAAATGGGGGGTTCACGTGAGAGGACCCCATTGTGACGGGTCGTCATCAACATTTGGCCTTTCTGTAAATGTCTTATTATGCATAACACAGATAGTGTGTACATAATACTTATAATAGACATAGAGATTACTTCAAGTCGGAATCGACCCATGAGGGTCCATATTGACCATTTTCACAAACACTACTTTACGTCAACAGTAAAATAATCGTATTCATATGTATCTCCATAGCGTAGTTTGTCAACTGTTTGCCTTACGCTCAAGAGGTCGCGTTTTCGAGTCCGGTTCTTAACGTTTTGTTTACAAGGAGGATGGTTTTTTATACTGCTGTAAATAAGTGCTCGACACTGTGAAGTTATGTGGCACTCTTTGCAGGGAGCGCACGGATTCTTTGCAGGGGATGCGCCGATTCTTGGCAGGGGACGCACGGATTCTTGTCAGGGAACGCACCGATTCTTTTGCAGGAGATGCATGGATTCTTTGCAGGGGATACACGGATTCTTTGCAGGGGATGCACGGATTCTTTGCAAGGGATACAGCGATTTTTTAGCAGGTGATGCATCGATTCTTGACAGGGAACGCGCAGATCTTGGTCATCGTCTAAGAATAGAGATAGAGAAAGTGAGAAGCTATATTCCCAAACGTCGTCATATGCTCAATGCAGCATAACATTGGAAATATTGTGAAATATCGTTTAGTCATTAGTTAGGTTTCAGAGAGGTTGCTAGATCTCTCCAACGCGATTTATCGCCCAGTGTTATAGAATGGTGCATTTGGTGTCTTTGCATTAACCAAAATGAAAGCTAAATTTTCAGAGGAGTTCTTTGAAGCGTTGTCGATGGAAATTGCCATGTATTTTTATCAGAGGCCTTACCAGAGTTCCTGCATTTTTAAAGCCATATTTACCAAGTGAACTCGTGTGAAGTGTTACCCAATTTTCGAGTCAGTTTCGGGATACACTCATTAGGATACCTTGAATTTGGATGAACCTGCTGTGTTTTCTTGAAGACTCAACCAGTCAACGTTACTTTGGAAGCAATCGTCATCGGGAGTGCGAGATTTCCGTTTTCTTCTTCTTCTTCTTTTTCTTCGTTCATTCTCAAACTCCCGCTGGATCTCCCTTACAGCAGGAACATGGTCCTACTAGATTTCCAGCAGGATGTAGTCCAGAGAATGGAAATGCGCTGTGTCGCTGTTTTATTTGCGTCAGTGGCCAGACACATCCGTCTTCGGCGGAATATCCGTTTTCAAGCCAATGGGATGGTTTAGTGAATAAACTGCGAACTCTACGTAATCAAAGTCACACCCCCTTGTAAATTTTGTAAATTCACTAGCCAATGGATGCGCCAAGTTTGTGTACAGTGAACACTAAGTTACAAATGTCCCCACCAACTTTATTTTCCATCTTATTTGGATAGCCGGACCAATCACATAATTAATCTCGACAACTGCGAACTATTGACTTTAAATATATGTTAAAGTGACTGTCAATCAATTTTCGACTTACTTTTTTAGTGATGATTAGTTAGGTCGGATAGCTTGGCTAAACCCCTTGATTTGATGTTAGAAACAATAGGCTGTCAGCCTATAGCCGAAGAATCAACTGCCTCCTTTCATGTGAGTATAAAGACTGAAAGAATGTGCTATATGTCATAACATAGATTGTCCGCACGTAATTTATGTCCATGAAAGAAATTTGTTATTAAAGATGTCTATGTGTAATATAGTTTCCTTTCTTTTAGAAGTTAAGACTTAGTTAAGGTTTCAGATGGGACCAGCCTCTTTTAGTTCACAGTCGCACAACGAACATCAGAAGAAGTACTTATAACAACAACAGAAATTCCAGATTTGGAAACACTATACGGAATATTGAAACATCATTATATATCAGTCCCCTCCCCCCTTTTTTACACACAAAAACGTTTCGAATGGGTCCTAATTCATTCTGTTAGTAGGTCTTTATTGGAGACGGTCATGCCTCATGATACTTTTATCAGTTCTTGAAACATCATCCCAGCGCTTCTGAACAGATCACATCTAACGATCATTTCGTTAAGCTTGTAGAAAGTGAAAGCAGTCAATTTCATTTCGGGCGCTGTTTAGGAATTCAGACAGAATAATGTTCATTCTAAACCGTAGGTTCTTAAACTGTCTTCCACGAAGACTTAAAGACATTTTATGAGCCTTTATATTCAGAATAGAAACATACATGGACAAATATATTTTTTAATGTATGTTTTAATTAGCAACACATTATCATTACATTTTTAATAGCAGTCACGCCGAAGACAGATGTGTCGGGCCATTGGCAAAAAAAAAACGGCGGAATAACGCATTTTCATACACTAGACTACATCTTACATGGAAATATAGACCATGGTCCTGCTACAAGGGAGATCCAGCGGGAGTTTGAGAATGAACACTAAAGAAGAAGAATAGTAGTCATTATTTGCTATCGTTAACAGAGATAATTGATTAATAAATATTTTCAAACATAGAACATTTTCGGGATTCGGGACAGTAAAAAAAAAATTACAGGGAGTTAGAGCCAGAAATTTTTTTTTAATGGGACCGAGAAAAAGAACATAAATATTTAAAGAGAGTGACAACAATATAAAGTTTAAGAAACGCTGCTTTAACAACATATAGTATCACAAATAATACATTAGAGATGGTTGTTCAGAAAATAAATCCATCCATCCAACCAACCATCAAACCAAATCCATCCATCCATCAATTCATCTATCTATCTATCTATCTATCCATCTATCTATCTATCTATCTATCTATCTATCTATCTATCTATCTATCTATCTATCTATCTATCTATCTATCTATCTATCTATCTATCTATCTATCTATCTATCTATCTATCTATCTATCTATCTATCTATCTATCTATCTATCTATCTATCTATCTATCTATCTATCTATCTATCTATCTATCTATCTATCTATCTATCTATCTATCTATCTATCTATCTATCTATCTATCTATCTATCTATCTATCTATCTATCTATCTATCTATCTATCTATCTATCTATCTATCTATCTATCTATCTATCTATCTATCTATCTATCTATCTATCTATCTATCTATCTATCTATCTATCTATCTATCTATCTATCTATCTATCTATCTATCTATCTATCTATCTATCTATCTATCTATCTATCTATCTATCTATCTATCTATCTATCTATCTATCTATCTATCTATCTATCTATCTATCTATCTATCTATCTATCTATCTATCTATCTATCTATCTATCTATCTATCTATCTATCTATCTATCTATCTATCTATCCATCTATGTCTGTATATCTAGCTTCTGTCTAACTTCATGTCTCTCAATCTACGATCCATTCATGCATTCATCCATCTATCCATCTCTATATCAATATCTCACTAAATAGAGTTGTGCACCTAACATTCGTGAGCTCGTATCCGCCTCAAGCGCTGTTTCATACTCGCTCTCTAACTCTCGTACTCTTTCTGTCTCTTTCCCGCTCTCTCTTCTCTATTTCTCTTTCTCCAAGTCTTATTTCAATCCCAGAACACTCCAACAATCATTATCATGTGCAAGGCTTTGAGAATAAACCTTCTGCATATAGGGAGGTAAACGTTTAAACATAGGGAGGTAAATATTTAATTGTATAAATGAATGCGGTCGTGTCTGTGGGTCTCACCAATGGCTCACTAGACAAACCAACCATGAAACAGAAAACAGTAGATGACATGCCTTTATATTGAGGTTATCTTCTTATATAAGCTTCATGGCACGTCATATATTCAATCCCGTAGTCGTAACCTTCGATAAGTTACCATGTTGTTCCCACAGGCCGACGTTGTGCTTGAACTAGTTACGAGCACGGCGTGGGTGGGCGGAACAACAAAGAAACCTGTCGCAAGGGCCAGAGTTGTGCCCTGATGTCGACATCTGTTTCGGCGACATTAGACTCGAAACAACATTGAGTCGGATGTCTGCTGGAACAGAGGGCGGAGCACTTATGGGAATGCCCCACGTGCTGTGAGACCAGTTTCTAATCAAGAATTGTATAAATGAAGAGCTATTGGGCTTCCACAAAAGGAGCGTCTGATTATTGTATAGACATCTCATCATCTCATACTTAGAATATCATGGAAGGAAAAAAACAGGAGAAACTCAGATATTATAAACACATTGAAGATTCCAGAGTGTTGGTTACTAAACACAATAGCAAAATTAAAACTACACATGTTTTGTCATATAAAGAGACACAACTGTTTAGAAAGACAAATAATTGAGGTCAGAGCACTTGGGAGGAGGAGAAAGGGCAGACCTAGACGACGATGGACTGACGACATTAAAAATAATATGAATACGTCGTTGGTAAATTCAAGCCTCATGGCCCAGGACAGAGAGAAGTTCAGGGAGTTCATTGGGAAATCAATGTTTTGGAGAGAATAATTCACATGCCAGATACATCTCATCTAATAGAGCAGGGTTCTCTACGTGGGTTCTCATATGATAATCAAAGGGAGCGACTTTGATTTGTAAAAGTGTGAGGGTAGATTTTTTAATTTTTATTGGGTGGTCACAAACCCACAGACAGCACAAGAGCGTAACTTCTTGTACAAAAACCGTAAAAATTATAGCTATGAAGCGTGCCCTTCTGCATGTATTTATAAGACCACTAAACAGTATTAACTAGGATATCATTCGTTACTTTTTTTTATTACTGTTTGTTTTTTGTTTGTTGGATATGGCTATTTTTGACAAGTGACTCCAGGTATATAATACCCGCCAACTAAAAGCATGACAATAAATAAAATCGTAGCAAATGAAGTACTAGAAGTCCTAATCAATTCTGCACAGATGTCAGATATAGTCAAAAGTCACGAGATAAAGCTTCTCAAGTCTTGGTAACCTGTCAATAAAATCTGTGATTTCTTTTTTTTTTTCAAGTACCAGGACCAGGGAAGAAAACGTCTGTCTCAAAAAAAAGGGGACAGCACAAAAATATGTTGAAATCCATTGTATTAGAAGTGTGATGTTGCGTGGTGGTTGAACTCGTAGACCAATAGTGAGACTATAATGTTATATACAAACTGGAATATCGACCCTGTGTTGCCGGGACCTTATAGTGGAACAAAGAATAGCGACACTACTACCTAACACTCTGATCGTAAAAAAGACACTAAGGTGAAGTTTAAGGTGGGATTGGTTATCCAATCCCATAAATTATAAAAGTGCTTCATAGGCTGCTGAAGTCGGATTGTCAAACGGAAAAACCAAATACCACAGAAAAAGCTGCAAACTATGACACAGCGTATTCCGTTCTCCTGACTATATCCTGCTAATGTTCTGGAGTTTTAGAATGAGCGTTAAAAGAATCAGAAGAAAAATTTGCAACATCGTCACATCACTTTGTATTGCAACATCGTCACATCACTTTGTATTGCAACATCGTCACATCACTTTGTATTGCAACATCGTAACATCACTTTGTAGTGTAACATCGTCACATCACTTTGTATTGCAACATCGTCACATCACTTTGTATTGCAACATAGTCACATCACATTGTATTGCAACATCGTCACATCACTTTGTATCGTAACATCGTCACATCACTTTCTATTGAAACATTGTCGCATCACTTTGTATTGCAACATCGTCACATCACTTTCTATTGAAACATCGTCACATCACTTTGTATTACAACATCGTCACATCACTTTGTATTGCAACATCGTCACATCACTTTGTATTGTAACATCGTCACATCAATTTTTATTGCAACATCGTCACATCACTTTGTATTGCAACATCGTCACATCACTTTGTATTACAACATCGTCACATCACTTTGTATTACAACATCGTCACATCACTTTGTAGTGTAACATCGTCACATCACTTTGTATTACCCCATCGTCACATCACTTTGTATTGCAACATCGTCACATCACTTTGTAGTGTA
This sequence comes from Meghimatium bilineatum, assembly GCA_034231615.1. Classification (NCBI taxonomy): domain Eukaryota; kingdom Metazoa; phylum Mollusca; class Gastropoda; order Stylommatophora; family Philomycidae; genus Meghimatium; species Meghimatium bilineatum. Next base: position 10,580,732 of record CM067299.1, read on the forward strand.
ACATCGTCACATCACTTTGTATTTTAAAATGTTTATTGTGTACACGGTCCTATGCTCAGCAGTTCTATGTTTCCACTTACAACCGGATCACCTCATATCAGTGGTGTCAAGAAAACGCGGAAATGCGGATTGTACAAAATAACATCATAACAGCGATAGCACCAAAATATGAGCGGAGAAAACCATAGCTCTTCAAAAAGTCAACAAACTACGTTACATATTGTATTAAAACATGAAAAACGTTCTTTAATTAAAGTATATATAACAAACAAAAGACAAGTATCATGTAAGGATAACACTATCCGTTACCACATCCGGAGTCAACAACCCTAGAGACGTCGCTACCGCCATTGCTTGTGGATTCTGTTTTCTTTGAACATCGCTGAGATACATAAAAATATAGGTAACTTATCTTTTCGTTGGTAGGTCAAATTTACCTTTTTTTTTCGCGTGGCCAGAAACTTTATTGTTTCGTCTTAGTCGCAAGTAGATTTTGTAAGGTCGGAAGTCAGTGTATACTTTTGGATCAGCGTGGCAGACCAAGAAAAATGGTTTGCAGGACTGAAATTGGTCAGCTGTATGTCTTGTGCAAGAAGCCGCGTAGCGCAGTGGTTAGCGCACTGGCTTCGCATATGAGTGGTCCTGGGTTCATTCCCCAGTTGAGGCGGCGGAAATGTTATTCAGATATCAACGGCTCCAGGGTCGACTCAGCCTTAAATGGGTACCTGATTAATCAGGGAAGTAAAGACTATGAGGGAGAGGAGATGGCTACCGCCCTCATTTGCAGAGCCACCAAAATGTAAGATCTCTAACATCGCACACTCCTACGGTATTAATAAATGCTATGGGTTACTTTACTTACTTTACTTTACTGTGTCTTGTGCCCATTAGTGACATAAATTAAAGTCGTATAATATATTTTCTTCTGCCCCATGCAGCGTATTCGGCGCTGAAGGAACACAGATAGATATAAATACAATTTCTACTGTCTGTCACGACTTTTAGAACACACACACTTCATCAATTTAAAACCGGCATTGTTGCTTGCTCGAGATAATAGCGCCATGACATGTCGTTGGGTTATTGTCGCGTGATTCATCTTTCTGTTGGTTCAAGTGAATTTATTTTGCCATTTACTAAATTTCACCCCAACATGTGTGTATGTGTGTACGTACTTCCATGTTGGTGTGTGTGTACAACGGGGCTACCATATTGAATTTTTAATGGCCAAATTTAACAAACATTGCAACTGTGAAATGTTACTGACTATATAAATGAAGTATATGCTTTTGTTCATTTTCTACGCGTATTTAAAAATGTACTCAATTTTGCATATTCTTCTTAAAATTATCTTAAAGTGATGAGAATGGAAAAGTTATGTCACACCAACAAGTAATTTTTGTAGCCGATAAATATGTTTCTCTGGTAACTGCTTTGAAAACATAAACAAAACACAGAATGCGACCAAATCTCATAGAAGCAGTAATTAGAATTATAAATATTCCTTACATTTAATTGAATTCAATAATATTTATCATGTTTTCATGTTTAGACAATTTAGGAGTTAGGTGATTAAACAAAATTGAACTTAATTTGGTCCTAAACATTTTCAACTATTTGGCAACTCTGATCTATCTGATGGTATCGATTCGTTTGGCTTGAGATCTCTATACAACAGCCACTTATCTCGGTAACTTGGTTTGCCTTCCATGCATTTCCGCCACTCTTGAACAAATGATAGGTCCCTCCTGTCGCAGAATAATAAACAGAGGAAACTGATTGATTGTTAGTGAAACTGTGAAGAAGGAACTCATTAAGATGAAGAAAAGTAGACGGATATAACTTAAAGTGATTGAGAATAATAGAGAGGTGAGGGTCAACGATCTCACTAAAATACAATCTAGAAATACATACCTACATGCCAGTACTAAACGATATAATTGAAGGTTTTAAAATGTCAGAGTGCACACCAATTGGCGGTAATGAATAGACACTGCATCGCCGAAGACGGATGTGTCGAGCAATTAGTACAAATAAAGCGACGACACAACGCATTTCCCTTTTTCTAGACTACATCCTGCTGGAAATTTAGTAGGACCATTGCCCTGCTACAAGAGAGATCCAGAGGAAGTGTAAGAATGAACGTTGAAGAAGAAGAATAGACACTGCCAAAAATGGGTTTAAAAAGGTTGTTATTGATGTCTCTCTCTCTCTCTTTCTCTCTCTCTCTCTCTCTCTCTCTCTGTTTTGAAAGAGAGAATGAAAATAGGGACCATTTCGAACTTGGTTAGAAGTTACTTAAGCGTCATTTGTGTCTTTCTATTGTCATGACTTATTTTCTCCAGTTTTCAGACCCGCTTATGTAACTTACTTTGTGTCTCCATTGTCATGATTTATTTTCTCCAGTTTTGAGACCCGCTTGTGTAACTTACTTTCAGATAGATTTATTTTTTAATTAAGGTTTTCCATTCTGTTATTTTATGTGCAAAGTCTTTGGTCAGAAAACATAAAGGGGTGAAAAAGAAACTCAATACGTAGATTAAAACATCATTGATGTTAGTCAGTGATGATTCTTAGAGATTGCTACTACAAATAATGATACTCTCGTACTACTATCACAACCAGCGATGGTGTGGCTGCATCCGTGAAGTAATAGCAGCCCTGGGAAATAATAGTAAATTGTCTACAACTTGCGGATATTATTCAAGACATTTTAATTTGTGTGTGTTATTGGGTGTGTTATTGTGTGTGTTACCAGTGATTAGCAAAACTGCATCATCCTGCTCCACGTTTTCAGTGGTAACCACATTATCCACCGACCCCCCCCCCCCATCGGGACCAGCACCGTGCATAGGTGATGGGACTTAGTTCAGCCATCAGGGGCTGGAAACTAAGACTGGTCGGGCAGTCCCACTCGAGCATGACCATAGTCCTGCCCAAGTAAGCAGAGTGCTGTGTACGGAGGAATCCAGCCAAAAGGCGCACAGATAATCAGGATGCCACGCACAAAACACAATGGAAATATGTCTACATCTATAAATAGTTATGGTGCCTGCCCTGTGGCGGACGTTCAGGCAGGGACGGTGGTGGGCCCTATATCTCGAAAGGGCCCAACCTCAGTTACTGGAAGTCCTTCTCAATTGCCCCGAGGAGCCAGGAGGCAAGGGAATAGAGCTACTGGCCAAACAAACAAACGACCAATAAAAATAAATGTCCTCAGTGAAGAACAAGTTAGTATATGCTGTATCCAAGAAACACACCTCAGCAGCAACATAGCCTTCAAAATCAGAGGCTACCAGTGCTACCGGTCTGACAGAAAGGACAGGCGAAAGGGTGGAATTCTGACACTTGTTAAAAACAATATCAGCGCATGTCAGCTGGAAGTATATATGGAAGGGGCAGAATACCAGATGCTCCACCTAAATACTGACAGTGCAGAATTCCATCTCCTGAACTACTACTGCCCAAATGATAAACCATTGGCACTAGACACAATTCCAGATAAAGAAAGACTTATGGTGTGTGGTGACTTCAACAGCCAGTCTCAGAGCTGGGGCTACGATCATATCGACAAGAGAGGTGAGGAACTTGAGAGCTGGCAGGATGATAATAATCTCATCCTTATTAACCAGCAGCAGACTCACAACCTTCTACTCGAGAGCATGGCACACCACCTCTAGACCAGACCTAGCATTTCACTCACCAGGCTTGGAATGGAACATCACACGTGTCGTTGGAAAGGAGCTTGGAGGTAGTGACCACAGACCAGTATTTCTGGAAATCCACAATGAATGTACCACGGATAGCAGCACGCTCACTAGGTGGAACTATAAAAGGGCAGACTGGAAAATGTACCAGCATTTAACCAGTGTTCTAGCTAAGGACATGAACTTGGACAAAGACATCAATAGAGCAGTGAGTGAATTTAATAGATGTATACTACATGCTGCTAGTAAAACCATACCCAGGGGGGCACACAAAAACTACAAACCCTACTGGAATGATGAACTGGAAAAGCTGTAAAATGAGATGGAAACATCTAGACAGCAGGCTGAGAACAGACCTAGCCAAGAACATCACAACAAATATCAGCAAACAAAGGCTAAACATCAAAGAGCTAAGTTACAAGCCAGACGGAGCAGCTGGAAAGAAAAAAAACAGAGTCGCTGAACCTAGAAAGAGATATTAGGAAATTATGGAAACTTGTAAAACAACTAAATGATGAAGGTACAGGGAGAAATACCAGGATCACACTTTATAAAGATAGAAATATTTTAACAGGTAAACATACAGCTGATTACTTTGCAGATTCCTTTGCAGAAGACAATAACGTCAAAGTCAGCCCAGACAAACAACAGGAGGTTCGAGAGAACCAGCAAAACATTGGACAAGGCGAACCTATACCTGAAGTCATGGAGGCACCAATCACAATGAGAGAACTGGAGCATGCAATATCCAAATTGAAAATGAAAAAGTCCCCTGGAGCTGATGAAGTGTCCAATGAAATGATTAGAAACCTGGGAATTGCAGCAAGAGCAAAGCTACTGCAGATCTTTAACACAAGCTGGTCCACAGGTAATGTACCACAGGCGTGGAGAGAAGCAATAATGATACCACTCCACAAATCAGGAAAAGATGGCAACACAGTCTCCAACTACAGGCCCATCAGCCTCACAGGCTGTCTATGTAAAACAATGGAACGCATTATCAATCTTAGGATGCAGTGGTACCTTGAAAGTGAAAACCTTCTGGTATCACAGCAAGCAGGTTTCAGACAGTGCTACTCTACTGAAGATCAGGCAACCTACCTCTCCCAAGAGATTGAGGATGCCTTTCAAGAAAAGAAACTGGTACTAGCAGCATGGATAGACCTCAGGAAAGCATTTGATAAGGTCTGGAAAGAAAGGCTCCTAGAGAAATTGCGAAATTGAAGGGTTAGCTCAAGAATGTACAAATGGGTAAAAGCATACTTGCATAATAGAAGAGCCAGGGTAAATTAGATGGTTGCAAGAGCAAGAAAGTTCTACTGCGTCATGAAGTCCCCCAAGGAGGAGTCCTGTCACCCACACTTTTCTTGGTTTACATCAATTTCTTCTTCTTCTTTCGTTCACTTGAAACATGTCTATATGTGTAATTCTGTCTCCTTAATAAAACTCACTGTCTTTTGTAGTTCATACAGTGTCCCATAGAGTTTTGATTCCAGTGTTGTTTCCTCTGGCCAATATGTCTGCCTCAGCGTTTCATGCTCAGAACACTCTTGAAGTATATGTTTGGCCCTCTGTGCTGCCTGTCCACATGTACACATGGCCGTGTTGCCAATCTTGAACTTTGTATACATGTGACTGCGGAGTCGGTTGTGTCCTGTTCTGAGACGTAGAATTATAACTTGTTCTGGTCTGTTCATAATATGATAGTCATCTTGTGTTGGTGTTTGTGGCTTTCTTATTGACTTGATCATCTGTTTTTTCTGATGGTAGGTGATTGGTATCTCTGGTTGGTCTTCGGCAGCACCTTCCTTAGCCAGTTGGTCTGCTTTTTCATTTCCTGGTATTCCACAGTGAGAGGGTATCCACTGCATGGTTACCCTATACTGGTAAGACAATTCGCTAAGTAGTTTTTTTAAGTCTGTTAGTTTTCCAGACTGGAGAGCTTGAAGCACTGACCTTGCATCTGTCAGGAATACCACAGGCTGTAGGTCAGAGTTGGAGTTCAGCAGTTTTTTAGCTGCCACACTAATTGCCTGGATTTCTGCATCATAATTCTTGCAGAATTTTCCTGTCGGTGTTCTGATTGTATCTCTAGGCTTGTGTGGATATTCTATATATACACCTGCACCTCCATTCCTCACAGCATTCTGTGCTGACCCATCTGTGTACACTCTGACCCATATATCCTGTGGATATTCCTCATCCAGGAAACTGAGGGTGACTGTCCTTCGCTGCACACTGTTCTGTTCGTCCTCGCTTAGTATTCCTTTCACATGGGTCTGAATGTATATTGGCATTCCATGGCTTTCACTCCACGGGGTTTGCTCTGGTACAGACCTTAAGGGGCTGTCAACTTCAGGTAGGTCTGTAAGTTGTCTACGGAGTCGTTTAACTTGATGGATAAAGCTGCTCCTTTTCAGTCGTCCCACTGCTAGATTTTGGAATCTTTCCTTCATTGGATGACTTGGCATACACTGAAACTTTTCTGCTTGAATTAGTACTTTTGTGTCTCTGCGTTCGCCAAGTGTTTGCATTCTTCCCATTTTCTGCATCTCTGCTATGGGTGTTGATTTCATTGCTCCCAACATTATTCTAAGTGCCTGGTTTTGCACTTTATCTAGATCTTGTAATGTGGTGTTTGATGCAGGACACCGCGCAGCTGAACCATATTCCAGGTGTGGTCTTATGCCTTGCTGGTAAACTTTACTGAGTATATTTCCATTGGCTCCCCATGTGGTTCCACTTAGTTTTCTCAGGATAGCTAGCTTCCTCCTGGCTTTTGTTGTTGCTTTGTTTATGTGCTGCTTCCATGTCAGCTTATCATCAAAAGTAACTCCGAGGTATGTGGGTTGTTTGTCTTCTTTCAAGAGCTCTCCATCTATCTTGATATGACCAGCTTTTTCTTTTGGTGAGAGGGTAAAGAGTGTAGTGCTGCACTTATCTGTGTTAATGCTGACCCACCATCTATTAGCCCATAAGGTTAGGGCATCGATAGCTCTTTGTATTTGTTTAGTGGCCACTGTTGCATGTTCTTCCGTGCACCAGATCACCAGGTCGTCAGCATACATTGCCACTTTGATCCCGTGTGGTAGTTCAGCAACTAGGTCATTGATGTAAACCAAGAAAAGTGTGGGTGACAGGACTCCTCCCTGGGGGACTCCATGACGCAGTAGAACCTTCTTGCTCTTGCGACCATCTAATTGTACCCTGGCTCTTCTATTATGCAGGTATGCTTTTACCCATTTGTACATTCTTGAGCTAACCCTGCAATTTCGCAATTTCTTTAGGAGCCCTTCTTTCCAGACCTTATCAAATGCTTTCCTGAGGTCTATCCATGCTGCTAGTACCAGTTTCTTTTCTTGGAAGGCATCCTCAATCTCTTGAGAGAGGTAGGTTGCCTGATCTTCAGTAGAGTAGCACTGTCTGAAACCTGCTTGCTGTGATACCAGAAGGTTTTCACTTTCAAGTTACCACTGCATCCTAAGATTGATAATGCGTTCCATTGTTTTACATAGACAGCTTGTGAGGCTGATGGGCCTGTAGTTGGAGACTGTGTTGCCATCTTTTCCTGATTTGAGGAGTGGTATCATTATTGCTTCTCTCCACGCCTGTGGTACATTACCTGTGGACCAGCTTGTGTTAAAGATCTGCAGTAGCTTTGCTCTTGCTGCACTTCCCAGGTTTCTAATTATTTCATTGGACACTCCATCAGCTCCAGGGGACTTTTTCATTTTCAATTTGGATATTGCATGCTCCAGTTCTCTCACTGTGATTGGTGCCTCCATGACTTTAGGTATAGGTTCACCTTGTCCAATGTTTTGCTGGTTCTCTCGAACCTCCTGTTGTTTGTCTGGGCTGACTTTGACGTTATTGTCTTCTGCAAAGGAATCTGCAAAGTAATCAGCTGCATGTTTACCTGTTAAAATGTTTCTATCTTTATAAAGTGCGATCCTGGTATTTCTCCCTGTACCTTCATCATTTAGTTGTTTTACAAGTTTCCATAATTTCCTAGTATCTCTTTCTAGGTTCAGCGACTCTGTTTTTTCTTTCCAGCTGCTCCGTCTGGCTTGTAACTTAGCTCTTTGATGTTTAGCCTTTGTTTGCTGATATTTGTTGTGATGTTCTTGGCTAGGTCTGTTCTCAGCCTGCTGTCTAGATGTTTCCATCTCATTTTACAGCTTTTCCAGTTAATCATTCCAGTAGGGTTTGTAGTTTTTGCGTGCCCCCCTGGGTATGGTTTTACTAGCAGCATGTAGTATACATCTATTAAATTCACTCACTGCTCTATTGATGTCTTTGTCCAAGTTCATGTCCTTAGCTAGAACACTGGTTAAATGATGGTACATTTTCCAGTCTGCCCTTTTAAAGTTCCACCTAGTGAGCGTGCTGCTATCCTTGGTAAATTCATTGTGGATTTCCAGAAATACTGGTCTGTGGTCACTACCTCCAAGCTGCTTTCAAACAACACGTGTGATGTTCCGTTCCAAGCCTGGTGAGTGAAATGCTAGGTCTGGTGTAGAGGTGGTGTGCCATGCTCTCGAGTAGAAGGTTGGCGAGTCTGCTGGCTGGTTAATAAGGATGAGATTATTTTCATCCTGCCAGCTCTCAAGTTCCTCACCTCTCTTGTCGATATTATCATAGCCCCAGCTCTGAGACTGGCTGTTGAAGTCACCACACACCATAAGTCTCTCTTTGTCTGGAATTGTGTCTAGTGCCAATGGTTTATCATTTGGGCAGTAGTAGTTCAGGAGATGGAATTCTGCACTGTCTGTTTTTAGGTGGAGCATCTGGTATTCTGCCCCTTCCATATATACTTCAAGCTGACATGCGCTGATATTGTTTTTAACAAGTGTCAGAATTCCACCCTTTACATCAATGACCTAGTTGCTGAACTACCACACGGGATCAAAGTGGCAATGTATGCTGACGACCTGGTGATCTGGTGCACGGAACAACATGCGACAGTGGCCACTAAACAAATACAAACAGCTATCGATGCCCTAATCTTATGGGCAAATAGATGGTGCGTCAGCATTAACACAGATAAGTGCAGCACTACACTCTTTATCCTCTCACCAAAACAAAAAGCTGGTAATATCAAGATAGATGGAGAGCTCTTGAAAGAAGACAAACAACCAACATACCTCAGAGTTACTTTTGATGATAAGCTGACATGGAAGCAGCACATAAACAAAGCAACAACAAAAGCCAGGAAGAAGTAAGCTATCCTGAGAAAACTAAGTGGAACCACATGGGGAGCCAGTGGAAATATACTCAGTAAAGTTTACCAGCAAGGCATAAGACCTCACCTGGAATATGGTTCAGCTGCGCGGTGTCCTGCATCAAACACCACATTACAAGATCTAGATAAAGTGCAAAACCAGGCACTTAGAATAATGTTGGGAGCAATGAAATCAACACCCATATCAGAGATGCAGAAAATGGGAAGAATGCAAACACTTGGCGAACGCAGAGACACAAAAGTACTAATTCAGATAGAAAAGTTTCAGTGTATGCCAAGTCATCCAATGAAGGAAAGATTCCAAAATCTAGCAATGGGGCGACTGAAAAGAAGCAGCTTTATCCATCAAGCTAAACGACTCCGTAGACAACTTACAGTCCTATATGAAGTTGACAGCCCCTTAAGATCTGTACCAGAACAAACCCCGTGGAGTGAAAGCCATGGAATACCAATATACATTCAGACCCATATGAAAGGAATACTAAGCGAGGACGAACAGAACAGTGTGCAGCGAATGACAGTCACCCTCAGTTTCCTGGATGAGGAATATCCACAAGATATATGGGTCAGAGTGTACACAGATGGGTCAGCACAGAATGCTGTGAGCAATGGAGGTGCAGGTGTATATATAGAATATCCACACAAGCCTAGAGACACAATCAGAACACCGACAAGAAAATTCTGCAATAATTGTGATGCAGAAATCCAGGCAATTTGTGTGGCAGCTAAAAAACTGCTGAACTCCAACTCTGGCCTACAGCCTGTGGTATTCCTGACAGATGCAAGGTCAGTGCTTCAAGCTCTCCAGTCTGGAAAACTAACAGACTTAAAAAAACTACTTAGCGAATTGTCTTACCAGTATAGGGTAACCATGCAGTGGATACCCTCTCACTGTGGAATACCAGGAAATGAAAAAGCAGACCAACTGGCTAAGGAAGGTGCTGCCGAAGACCAACCAGATATACCAATCACCTACCATCAGAAAAAAACAGATGATCAAGTCAATAAGAAAGCCACAAACACCAACACAAGATGACTATCACATTATGAACAGATCAGAACAAGTTTTAATTCTACGTCTCAGAACAGGACACAACCGACTCCGCAGTCACATGTATACAAAGTTCAAGATTGGCAACACGGCCATGTGTACATGTGGACAGGCAGCACAGAATGTCAAACATATACTTCAAGAGTGTTCTGAGCATGAAGCGCTGAGGCAGACATATTGGCCAGAGGAAACAACACTGGAATCAAAGCTCTATGTGACACTGTATGAACTACAAAAGACAGTGAGTTTTATTAAGGAGACAGAATTACACATATAGACATGTTTCAAGTGAACGAAAGAAGAAGAAGAAGAATCCACCGACTCTGGTGGTTCAAATTTATATGAAGACCTATTGGTCAAAAAATATAATAGGTCCAATTTTTCTAATGCAAGTATCTTTTACTTGGATCATTGTTGACATTTTGCCATGCCACAATGTCAAATTATTTAATATTTGTCGCATTGTCATCCTCGATCTCTCTTGTCTTCTATCTTACATGTTTTACCTACCATCTACACATGTTTGTTGTCTAACTCCACGTAATCGATGTGGGTAGGGGGCTGCCCATACATTACGTCAATAATTATGAAGGGAAAGGGGAGGGGAGGTTCTGAAACGTTTGACAGTTGTTGACATGAGAATAGGATTTTGACTAAAATTGACGTCAACAATACCGTTTAAACACCATTACTTTGTGAAATGTGAATTATTTTTTCTTCTAAAGATGTGAGTCAAATCACGTTTTTAAATACCTTTTCTGCTAACAATTTTATGTGCGTGGGGGGGGGGGGGGTGTAACTTTCTTGACATAGTTAAGCAGGGAATTATAGACAATTGTTGACAAATGGGGTAGGGGTTCAAAATTAACAAAAATTGTTGACCTAATTTATTGTCAGCATCTTATCACATCACTGCTGTTTCGCTAAAATCTATAAATTGCAAATATTCTGTGCCTTTCAAATATTAAATAATCGTTTATTACTCCATAATGTCAGAGTGATGTCTGAAGAGCTCTTTCCATTTTCCTTTAACATTAGTTTCCTATTTAGACTAGTTTCTTTCCATCTGAATAATTTTGTGATAGAAATGTTCGCTAAATTTGAATGCCACCAAGTGAGAAACAAGGTCTAGGAAAAGTGAGACAATTATTTTCGAATTTCATTGTTGCAGCATGAATGATCACAGCCTGCCGTATTTACCCGTGTAATGTCTCCACTATTAAAAGATACGAGTCATATTTTCGCGCGATATTTTGTTAGCTCAGAGACAACAAAAACATACATAATGTGTTTAACATTCCAAGTAACTGGTTTCCATCCGTTAGACACACTCGTTTTAGGATTTTATGAAGCCTACAAAACGAATTTTTTTTAGCTGGGTAGGGTAGAGAACTGGTATGGACATTAGATGAGTAAATACCTTATCACGTTCCCAGTCTGGGAGAAGACACCAGTTTCTGAACAAGTGCCGTATATAGAACAGAAAATTAAATGTGTGGCTTGAACTGACGTCACCAAAATTTACATAAGCTGGAAATAAACACGAGAAACCAAAGAGCATCTGAAATTAGAAGTAAAGATCGAATAAAAAGTGAAAGCAAGGTTATGTTTACAAGAAGGAAAGATTGTGTTGGACAGCGAAACTGACTCTGTAATCGCTAATTTAATGACTAGGTCTGATGTCAGGGGGAAATTGGTAGTTTACTGTGTTCAGCACATACATCACACACCAAGTATGTATTTGCGCTCACGCACGTATATGGTCTCTTTTGTGTCACGCTTGCTGGAGAATGTGACCATGTAACTCTTAAGCTTGTTCACTCCGCTTATTTTAATAGTTCTGCCGAATTTTATGATAAGTTGACGTCAACAATACTGCTTAAATACATCAATTAATTCCTTGAATTTGAAATATGTTTCTAAAGACACTGGGAAAAAAATCATGCAGTTTAGCGTAATTTGTGTGCTTTTTAGGGAGAACAGGAGGGGAGGGGATCATTGTTGCCGTAGTTTATTGATTGTCTACAGCAGTGATTCGCAAAATGTGTTGGTACAATGATCGAAGTCCAACCCCCGTTGCACGATCTGGTGCCTACCTGTATGATTATTTCCCTTTCCTAAGTTTATCAGTATATGTTTGTCACTTATTAATTTAGATATAATTATATTTAGGGTTAGGATTAGTTATGTTAAACATAACTAATCCTAACGCCTAACCCTAAACCTAAAAATTAATATTTTAATTATTTATTGAGTATTTATTGATATAATATTTAAATCAATTAACCACAAAATTCATCTGTACGCATTAAGGGGAAATAATAACGAATACGGGGGGGGGGGGTGTTGGACTGCGATCATAGTAATTTTTGTATCATAACTCCAACTAAATCTTTCTAAAATTACGTTCACAAATGTAATTATTCCCTAAACGAAGCTTAATAGCAACGTGTTCGAATTGCCCCCTGAACAATAACATGTCTTCCCCCACCTTCCCTCCCCTGGGACGTGGACCCCACGTTGGGAAACACTGGTCTACAGTATAAAGACTTATGCACAGAAAACGTAAACATGTCATAGAAGGCTCATTTCGATTATTTCCGAGCATTGTTTTGGTCGTAATTTGCTATTTTTGACATGCGACTCCACGTATATAAATAGTGACCAACAAAACCACGACAATAAACACAAACGTAACGAATGAAACCCTAATTAACAATGTGTAGAGGTCTGTACTGCAGACCGCCAAGACCTAACATGTAGAGTGTAACAAACCCATGAACAGATAATAATCGCCACACACTTCAGGGTGCCTGTGCACTATTTTTGACGAAACTGTGACCATTACTTTTTTAAATTACCAGCTCTGGATGATAGAAAAATACTTCTCTCCCCAAAGTCTGATAAGTAGAAATCACTACATGCATCAAAACAACAATTCACAAACACATACATAAACGGTATATCAAAAATTTTATATTGGGTTAATGGACATCTGCCCATGGACCGCTGGATCAGCAACCACCAAACCAGCCAATCAATCATAGCATAATGTGACATTTAATTTCCCAGGATTCGGTGAAGAGTCTCTCCCCAAGAGAGTTATACTTGGATAGATTGTCTTTCTCGAAACAGGTCTAATGTTCTAAGTTTGAGTTTCAAAAAGTGTGTCTGCTCTTCTCGACTAAACAAAGGGTTACCCAAAAAACGTTCCTTGATGCACAAGAGACACACCGCGGTTATTGTACAATACCTTGAGCAGAAGCCAACTGTAGCAGTAAGAATGAACATCCTCATATATAAGTATATACATATTTAACTGTATTATATTTGTTAGTGTTCGTTTTACTGTTTCATTTATTTCAATTAATGTTCCAAGCTCAGTTCTGCAAATTCCAGAAACGCTCTGAATTTATTGTCCGTCATTCATCAGAGGCACTGATAGCTTTGACTAGAGACACTATAATAAATTGTACATAGATGACAAGATACAAGTCTGAGTTAACAAGGGCAGGTAGAGATGCACTACAAAGTCATGAAGAGGAGGCTGAAATACACAATGTTCGTCTGTAGAGAGTGATGGGAGTTAGAGAAACACAGGGAGAGAGAGAGAGAGAGAGAGAGAGAGAGAGAGAAGTGTATCCTTTCAGGAAAGATGCATAAACCATAAGCATCGACTGATTTAAGCATAAGCATAAGCATAAACCATAAGCAACGACTGATTTAAGCATAAGCATAAGCATAAACCATAAGCAGCGACTGATTTAAGCATAAGCATAAACCATAAGCAGCGACTGATTTAAGCATAAGCATAAACCATAAGCAGCGACTGATTTAAGCAAAAGCCATAAGCAACGACTGATTTAAAGAGTGTATATACTCTTAGATAGCTAATGAGTAAATGACAGAGAGATAGAGACGAGATGTCAAAAGGCAAATGCAGTAACATACCAACTGTCACCACTACTTCTTCATCCCAACATCAAGATCGAAGTTAAAAGACAAATGATTTACAATTTATTCCTACCAACAGTGTGTTAACAATGAAATTCAAGTACGAAGCATAAGGGTAAATGAAAATAATTCTTAAATCTGAAGGGAATGGAACCAGGTCCGTTCTAGCAGCACCGAATCGCTTTGCAACACAAGTAAACAAGAAAGTCTCTATGTTATTTATGTTTACCACATTATTCTGTCTCTGTTATTTATGTTACAAGAAGGCCTTTAGGTCCTTGTAGTATGAATATGAATGTTCTATGTTTGTGTTCCTGAGGATACTTAAATACTTGTACGGGATGTTTGTTGATCTTGTAATAGTCCTTGTTTCAATTGTTCCGTTCTCAGTGACTTGAGTATACACGTTGAATGTCTTGACGAGATCACATCTTTCTGGGGGGGGGGGGGGGGTGTGGTTGGTCAAGTACGGAAAACCTGTTTACTTGTGTTGCAAAGCGATTCGGTGCTGCTAGAACGGACCTGGTTCAGTTCCCGTCAGCTGTAAGAATTATTGTGGTAGTAATGTCAAACCGGGTCTCTCTCATCTTCATATTGCAGCAAGACAGTGACATGTGAGATACAATACTTGAGGAAAGCTGCAGAGGTCACCAGGCTTGACAGATTACGAAATGAAGACGTCAGAGAAAGAATAGGTATAACACTTTGCAAATTATACATAGAAAGGCGGCAGATCAAGTGGTTTGGCCACATTATGAGAATGCATCACGACAAGTTACCCGTGAGGACATATAGCCAAATTAGATTAGGGTATAAAGCCAGTGAAAGACCACGGAAAAGATGGATAGTAAACGTCAGGTACATCTTGAACAAACACGGTCATAGCACAACCGAGGCAACACATCTGGCCTTGGAGAACAAGCTCAAGCTCTAATAACCCCTACGCTTAACGGCAAGAGGCGTAACGGCTTAACAAACCCCCTGGGAGAAGACAATAGACAAGAGATGGCTGATGAGTTTTCTTGGTCTGCCCCTTCTCCTCTGCCCAGGTACTCTTCCCTCCAATATTTGTCTTTCTAAACAGTTATGTCTCTTTATATGACCAAACAGGCGTAGTTTTCTTTTTGTTATTGTGTTTAGTAACCAACACTCTGGAATATTCAGTGTGTTTATAATATCTGAGTTTCTGATTTTATCCTTCCATGATATTCTAAGTATCTTCCTGTAGCATTCCAGCTCGAAGGCGCTGATCCTCTTTTCCGCTGTTTTACTTAGAGTCCATGTTTCACATCCGTATGTTGCAACCGGAAAAATGAAAGTTCGTAACATTAGCACTTTCGTTTCTATTTTGTTGTTTTTCCATATGTTTTTCAGCCGTGTTATTTTGCAATATGCCATTGCCAATCTCTTCCTTATTTCTGCCATGCAGTCTCCTGCACCGTTGATGTTTGCTCCTAAGTAATCAAATTTATCCACACATTCTATCTCGGTATTGTCTATTCTGATTTTTGATGGCAGACTACTGAACGTATTAGAAAATGTCTAGAAAATCACTACAGCCAAAAAATGCTGAGTTAATGGCTACATTTTGAATAAGATATCCTACCAATTTAAGTCTTTGTATTCCATATAGATTTCTATTATCTCTCCCCCCCCCCCAAATTAATATGGCACCCTCATTTGATTTCATGTATCCAAATATCCATGTCTCAGACATCCACGTGTCTGTATCTGCGTAGGTGTGTGTGTTCTCAATTTCATTTATCCAGTAGAGTTAAGATTATATTTCCTTCTACTTGTAATTCTCGAGTCGTCTACACATCAGATTGAGCTAATTTTCCATCGCTGTTCTGTATTTGACATCTATTATTTCCAAATTTAGTCACCATGTCGTGACAATTTAATTATGTTGTTAGATTTCAAAATACAAGTAACATAATTCGCGAAGGGTATGGGTAAAGTTTGGTGTTAGGTTTCATGAAATCAAACCTTTTTTGAGTTCGTTCTCAAACTCCCACTGGATCTCTCTTGCAGCTAAGCAATGGCCCAATTGTCTGGGTATTATCTATTCATCTTCTATGTCTTCCTATTGTCTTGTATCCGGATCTTCTCATGTTATGTGTTCTTGTCGGTAGTTGGTTATGGTTCATTCTCATAAGGTTCATTCTCAAACCATTGTATCTGCTGTTTGTCGATGTATTCTGTAAAGTAAAAGTAAAGTTACCCATGGCATTTATTAACGCCGTAGGAGTGTGCAATGTTAACAATCTCACATTTCAGCGGGTCTGCTATGTGAGGGCGGTAGCCATGTACTCTCCATCGCAGTCTTTACTTCCCGCATTAATACGGTATCAATTTAAGGCTGGGTAGACCCGGGAGCCAATGCGATTTGAATAACATTTCCCCCACAGCTGGGGAATGAACCCAGGACCACTACGCAGTTCCTATTATTCTGTACATGGTTTTATACTTATTCTTCTCTTAATTTCGTCATTTATTATTTTGTCTAGTTTTGTCACTCTTACAGCTTTTCTCAAGCATTTCATTTCACATATTTTCACATATTTCCCTGCTGGGCTTCTGTTTTTTCAGGAGCTTGCTTTACAACAATAGTAGTCCAAGAAAGTAAGAATTGTGACCATGAACACCATTTTCCAACAGTACGATGCTGCTTTGTCTTGTCCCTTTCCAGACTCTCATCTATGGGTAGTGGATCTGAGGTCTGCTTCATCACTCTCCATTCCCCGCCACCTACAGTCTGCCGACACACAAGATGTGTGCTATGTCTGCCAATTTTGGGAAGATGTAGGATTGTCACGTCCGGACTCGGATGGTTTCACTTCATGTTTTCCACTCCTCCAGTTGGTTTCTGAATATCAGTTCGGCGTATATCATCAAACCGATGAGCTATTGATAGTCCTAGTCACATGAACTAGGTTCTATGAGGGAGTGCAATGCCACAAGTTGGACGGCCCTTTACTCCAGGGTTGGGAGGGGGGGCGTGATCAACAACAGGATATTACAACATAAAAGAGTTGAATTAAAAAGTTTAAAAGGCTTAAAAGCCGTAGAAGATTGACTTCACTGTACTCGGTGTCCCATATGTACTCCGTCACTCTCAACGAAGAGGCGCGCCGCCTGCCGAGAATACCACTCATAGCACGTAACTCCGTAGCTTCAAGTGATAATCCCCAGGGATATCCAAAAAAAATCCACCCTATAAACAAGACGACACGAGCCGGATTCGAACCCGTGACCTCTTGAACACAAGGCGAACAGATTAACCACTACGCCAAGCGTTGAACTATAAAGATAGAATGCCGGTGGAGTTTTTACAAAATAAAATCTCACTATACAGTTATATCATCTTCTAAAAATATAATTTTGCATGGTGGTTCGTCTGGTTGCCACTGATGGTTGTCACACGACCTTCCGTATGCTGATAGAAGGGCCTGGCCAGTCTTAGATTTCAGCCTAATGATGGACTGTATCAAGCGTGTAGTTTAAATTCCGGCTCTGTGGCGAAATGGTACAGAACCCGTTTGTAACGGCCAAGGTACCGAGTTCGATCCACGCCACAGGTATTTGAGCATCGAACCGTATACAACATAGATAGCAATACAATAAGGACCACACCAACACAAATTTAAACAAACATTTTTTTCGAAGTTAAGTCCAAAAGGCATGAGGGTACCAAACTCAAAATGCGTTAGAAGATATACTCTGACATAGACGTGATGCAATTAGTCAATATAACTTTAATTTGATTATTTACAGCAGTACTGTGATAATTGAGTTCATGTAATTTTTCCCGTTAATGAACTTGATCTTATAAAAAAGTAAAAGTGTTGGCTTGTCAGTATTTTTGACAATGTTTGAAATTGAAAGATAATGAATAGGACTTTAAAAATTCCCTAAAAGTAGTACTTTTTATGCAAAAAGGTCACAAAAAGGGGGTAGTAATACTGCATACAGCCTCAAGACTTGTGTACTTGATAAAATGCTAATTTTAATTTAAATACCTCAAGTTTGAAGGAAAATAGCAAATAAGTATGAAAGGTAAACAACTCTTGATATTTCTATTAAAACAAATAAATTGAATATACATTTCCAATCAAAGTTTGATATTTCTTTCTGCCGTAGATTAATTGAAACAAACATACATGAATATATCGTAAAGGAATGGATAAACACGAGTGAATGTTGAATAGAACTATCTTATCGAAGTCAGGGGTTCGATTCTTGGAAGGGATGTTATTTTCTTATATAATTATGAAAGTACAATAAAAGTTACGGCACTCCATTGTTACTAAGTATTTGACACAGTTCATAACAATAATTACGACACTCCACTGTTACAAAGTATTGGACACATTTCATAATAAAAGTTACGGTACTCCGCTATTGCTAAGTATAATAAAAGTTATGTCAGTCCGCTATTGCTAAATATAATAAAAGTTTCGTCACTCCACTGTTGCTAAGTATTGGACAGAATTCAAAGAGGGATTTAGAAAGTGTAGAAGTTTGTTCACCTTTCGTTCTCAAACTACCACTGGATATCTCTTGTAGTAGGACACTGGTTCTACTAGATTTCCAACTGGATGTTGTCCAGGAGAATGACCCGCTAATGACCCGGTACATTCAATTTTGACGGTATATGTCTACGACATGCTGCAGAACATGGACACGATTCACAGAAGGAACAGAGAATTTACCTAATTGTACTTGGATTTCCACATATGTACTTCATCCCTCTCAACTGAATAGCACGAGATTTGCTGAGAGAACCACACATTCAAGAAACTTCTGGATCATTTCTAGGTAATTTGTCTACACCGATCACTTCTGCACATACAAAGCAAAGTTATTGTAAAAAAAATATGGAAAAGGAAACAAAGAAAAACAATATTTCAGTTATGTGCTACAACCAAACTGGCACACCATGACCAAGACAAGCAGCGATTGTCTACTCCATCTTGTGGACAAGAACTTGGTTGCCAGACACATGACTTAAAAATCTTGACTGCCTGCTTTTGATATGTGCTATAATTTGTCGTTTTACTCCAGCAGCTCTGAAAGCATCCACATTAATTGTTTTGGCTGTCCGAGAAATTTTCATCATTCTTCATAAAAACCACATCTCAGCTGTCTCCAGCTTATCTTGACCTCTTTTGTTATTTGTCCATGCTTCACATCCATATAGAAGAGTATTGGCTCAATATAACATCTTAGTACTCGAACTTATCCATTATTAATCCATTGCATAAAATATTTCTCATTTTTTTAAAATGTTGTTTTTGCCTGTGCTATCATGCTCTTGATATCATTGGAGCACCGACCATCTGATGTTAAAAATGAAGCCAAGATACTTTACCCATTTGATTTAATTTTGAATCATTTATATTAATACTGTATTTTGAGGGTGCGTATTTCTTTTAAACAACCACTACTATTGTTTTATTATTTTTTAGAATGAGACCTTTGTTTTCACTGTCTTGTACTCTATTGATTTTCCATTTTGTTTTCAGTTTCGTGTATTTCCTACACGGCTTATAAACACATATGCCTTATCACAAGCACATGTGATTCCACAAAGAGGAGGTTAACCATTCAGGAATTCCCGATTGCATAACACTGTCAGTATTTGGTACAGTAATCTCATAATAATCATACTTAATAAGGATATTATAATTGAAATCAATTGTACCAGGCATATTGTTATATCACTCCTCAGTTTACTGAAATGTTATTGTTGTTTCGAAGAATGGTACTACATAGACAAAATTAACATTAATTATATAATATTATATTACATATTTTATAGGATTGTACGAGAAAATATTGAACATGAAGTTATTCAGACTTCATCCATTTTTATAGGCTAGGTCAACATTTAATGTTTGAAAGACAAATTATTATTATTATTAGTGAATTATTGCTTGTCGACTATTATTGACTATAGGTTATCATAAATATTCAAGATAAACATTAGGCCTATATAAATAATGTATAGGCCCATACATAAACATATGTTTGTGGTTCGAGTTTTACAAATGTTAATCAGAACATGTTGCGTAGTGGCTGTTGCTGAATTGATTGCAATTTGTAACAACGATAGTCTATAGGACTTCAGTTCTCGACGAAGTGATACGCAAATTGTTCATGTCATCTGGGTGTTCTTTTTCGTATGGGATTGTTACTTTTGTTGTTGTTCATAATAGGTTTGAAAATTTAATATAAACCTAATTAATAATAATAAGAATAGCTGAAAAGTAACGAACATTTGTTTCAGTCTAGCTTGGAATCGGATGGAGTCTTGGTTTAGGCTTTGCAGGAGCATGTGATTTCATTATAAATGCAGATTTTATTGTTAAATTATGTCTACTTTACTGACAGCTGCCGAATATGTCGGTGACTATTGACATTCATTATTGAAGCCATTCATTCAGTTGTAATGTACTGTAATTTGTATAAAATCTAGTAATCTACTGCTAGTATATTGATATTGGATGACAAGGGATGCTTACATAACATAACTGTAACATATTTACAATTTTGCAAATATAAAATAGTAAATTATTTGCTATTCTTCTTATTATTCATATTTTATGAGTTACTAACTCTACTTATTTTTTCCCCCATGATTCAGTTTTGATAGACTCCAACAAGTATCGTCCTTGATCCTATATAATACTAGGCCTAAATCATGAGTGGTCAGAAACATCAAAATATATCTTCAGTTTCTCCACAAGCTTCAGCCAATGTACCATTTCCTCACCGAGGAATAAATGATCATGCCACAAACTTTGACATGCAGCAAATATATTTTCAAAATTGCTATCCACCCATACCTATGAACACACCTGGAATATCACATAATTATTTATATACGAACAGTGATTACTTACCACCGGCCACACCAGTAGATGGATTTGCTAAGCGCTATCATGATCCAACACATCCATATTCAAAAACTAATGAATTTAATCCCACAGCAGCATACACAGAGAGCAATCCTACAAACCTTCAATATTCATTAGATGGATTTGCTGAAAGATATCATGATCCGATATATCAATATTCAAAAGCTAATGAATTTAATTCCACTACAACATACACAGAGAGCAATCCTACAAACTTTGCTTATGTACCTGGAATGCCTGTACAGATGAACCATTTTGAACATGTAGACATGGTTAGAGATTCTATTGGCAGCGCTTCCGAAAATCAATGTCAACAGAATTTTGCTTGGAATGGAAAAGGTAAAACTTATCAGCCTTACAGAGGAAAAGGGAAACCCAAATACCAAAGTCGTGGCAGAGGCTATAAGAACGCACACGGTTACTCATACCCAGCTTATGAGCAGGATGACTATTATGATAGAGATGATTATTACTATGAAACTCCACATTATCAATCATATAATTCTCATTCAGGGAGGAGAGGAGGGAATATTGATAATGGTCACAGGGGAAGGGGAGGGGGCTATCAGGATAAACAATTTAGATTAGGGGATGGTGATGGCAAACCTCACAGAAAGAAAAACTATGGATTTCCAACAGATCAAGATGTTTTTACTAATAGTGAAAGCACAGTATCAGCAACAACAAAACCAAGTAAGAATATGCTGAGTCATAGCAATAAAAAGGTGATTAATCAAATCTTTGACTCACAAACAGTTCAAAGTAAAAGTATACAAGGTGCATATAATAGAAATTTGGATGCTGAAAGGCATGACCAGATTGGTCAAAGTAAGCTTGATTCCAATAAGGACATAGTTCAAATGAAGGAGTCTAGTGGTGAAAAAAGTTCAAGAAGTGATGGGTCTTTGGGTAAGGATAGCAAGGAGAAAGAAATTAGTACAGACAACAGCAAAGATCAAGCATCACATAGCAGGGGAAGGGGTCATGGCACTGTTAACAGCGCAAGAAAAGGAAATGGAATATCAAGCAGACCAGCAGACACTAAAAGATACAAGACTGGAAACCAAGATTACGAGTCGGTAGAAAATGATGAAAGTCAAAGAGGTAAATCCTTATGTATATATTCTTCTTTAGCCTTCATTCTCAAACTCACGTTGGATCTTTTGTAGCAGTAGAATGGTCCTACTAGATTTCCAGCAGGATGTAGTCCAGAGAATTGAAATGTGTTGTGTCACCGTTTAATTTGTGCCAATGACCCGACACATCCATTTTCGGTGGCTTCTGTATATAGCTTATCTTGTTAGTGGAAATTCAGCATCAAGTATGAGATGTGTGAAATAATTGCATAGAAATTAAGTGTCCTTATTTTTGTGTTGTTTCATTCTTTGCCTAAAACCTGATGTTGTTTTCATGGTAGGGATTAAAACAGCCGTATGGAGAGAGATAATACAGTGGAATCACTCTATAGTACATTTTTTAATAATAAATTTCCCTCTATAATTTATAGCAGCACGTTTCAGGATCCCCAATCATATTTATTCTATATTGTTTGCACTGTATATAGCACATTTCTGTTATTGCATACATGTTTGTTGGTCCGAACAAAGTTTTTATAACAGAGGTTCCACTGTATTATAGTAGTTAACTAAATTAAATTGCATTAAAACTTCATGTACATGTGAATTTATTAGATGTTGATATCTGTCTTTGGAGCCCCGTTAGCTGAGTGGTTAGTGCACTATCTTCCTTATTGGATGGTTCAAGGTTTGATGGACCAAGTTGTTATAACAGGGTTCCACTGTATTATAGAAGTTGACTTTAAATTACCGTAAATTGCAGTAAAACTTCAAGTACATGTGAATTTATTAGATGTTGATATCTGTCTTTGGAGCCCCGTTAGCTGAGTGGTTATTGCACTAGCTTCCATATTGGATGGTTCAAGGTTTCATTTCAAGCTAAACTGGCAATATAGATCACTAAGAGCTCCTAGATGTCTGGCTCTGTGGCGGAATGGTACAAAGTGCATCTGTGACGGCCAAGGTATCAAGTTCGATCCCCGCCATAGACAATTGTGCATTTGGACAGTTAATAAATCAATGGCAAACTATTGAACATATTTATATTGTCTAGAAAATCACTAAAGCCAAAAAATGCTGGGTTGATTATGGCTTCATCCTGAATAGGATTCGCTACCAATTTTGTTTTTAAAGAGCTTCTAGGGTGGAACCAAGCCTAAGAAAATGGATACCATATTTTTTGCGACAGTAATTGTGTCAACTCTGATGCTGTTCATTTCATCCCTAGGAAGAGACAGAGCTGAGTTAACTAGTACAGTTATGCATACACTACAAAGTGATGAAGAGGATTTGAAAGAGACAATGTTCAAAGAAGTATAGAAATTTATAGTGACTAAGGGAGATGGAGAGGAAGTGCGTCTTCACTGGGACCAGAAGAGCCCATACTCAACAAATGACTGGGACACTGAACTTATATACATTTAGATTACTGATGAAATGACAAGTGGAGCATTTATGGGAGCACCCTTATTCAGTGATGCTGGTTTTTGATCATCAATCAAGAATAAAATCATTCCTAGGTGTGCCATTGGTCAGTGACAAAATTGAGCCAAACACCATATTCAGAATTATACCTCAGTTGTGTAAAAGGGACTACTGTACTGCTATAGACTGGGTGCCATAGTCATGTTGGTTGTGACCCAGACAGTGGTTAAAGGTCAAGCATTGTTGACTGTGGCCAACACACATTGTCAACACTCAGTTGAGTACCAAATAAATCAGTATGCTGTTCAAGTGAGCTGATAAACAGGTTGTGTGTACAGGCAGACCTACTAGTGATATTGTTATGAACTTTGCCATTCAGTTGTATTAATGAAACACGGTATATAAATACCACTGATAAAATCAGACGTGTTGGGCCATTGACACAGATAACTAAGTGACACAACTCATCTCCGTTCTCAGGACTACATCCTACTGGAAATCTAGTATGGTCAATGTTCTGCTACAAAAACAATCTATTGGAAGTTTGAGAACTAAGGTTTAAAAAAAAAATCAACTGCTACTAATATATCTGTTGTGCAAGAATACAATTAGCGAGGCCTTTTTAATTTGTCAATGTATTTTCTAAATATGTTGCATCATTTAAAAATTAGTTTGCATTTATTTTTTCTTATAATTTGATTTGATTTGATTTGATCTGCTGCAATGGCTGTGATTAATGTTTTTGCTTGTGTTCATCAGCAACCCTGACTGAACAGCTATCCTCCAGCAAGTACGAGTGCATGGTGTGCTGCGACAACATCAGACCAGAGTCAGCTGTGTGGAGCTGCCAGAACTGTTATCATGTCTTCCATTTATCATGTATCCAGAAATGGGCCCAGTCTTCATTATGTAAAGGTGTTGTTACTAGTATAACTAGTATTTTACTATTGTAAGATAAAATATTTGTTGACGGGCATAACATATATTTTGCATTTGCTTTTAAGACACACATTATCACATCCTCTCTCTATAAGCTCATCTGTCTTGTCTAGTCATCATGCCTTTACAAGTGTCATTTTCAGATGTTGTTTGATGTCTAGTATCTATCACTACCTGTGTTTGCATCATTTTCATTGCCCCTGAACCATCCCTTGTGTCATTTAATGTGGCAAAAAATTGTAATATTTTGTAGAGGAAATTCTTGAATAACCAGTTCTTGACTTTTAATATCTCATTGTGATTATTTAGTACATGATATTCTCAGCAACTTTATGTGATGTTTTATTTCAAAAGATGTTTTTCACTGTTGCTGTTATTGCCCATAACTCAAACCATAGATTGTGACTGGGAATATACATATTCTGCAATGAGTTTTGTGTTATTCCTGTTGCATTAGTCTTGAATTTAACAGAAATAAAGCAGCCATTTTTGCAGATACTATATATATTTTTATATATAAAAATTCAGATCAGATGACATGTCATCACATTAAAGGTTTAATGAATAATATGATGAGAAAGCATAATGGAATTGTTGAAAAAATACAGAATGTAACATGGGATTTGTACCAGTTGAATCAACATGTATTTTAATTCGACGGCACAATGATCGTTCAGGTGTACACTGTGCCCTTTGCTCTGGTTTCGAGGTATTACCTAACCTTTGCAGTGTGATTTGTAGAATTTATATTTAAAATAGGGTTAGGAATAAGAGTTCGAATCAGTTATAAATTACTTTTTATAAAAGTTATAATTATAAATGTGGTTTGTGTCGAGAGATCTGACGTCACAGCATCCATTAATTTCATTGGTGTTACATGCGAAGTGTACACCCGAACAAAAAATTTACCAATTCGACTACTCCATATGCCTAATAAATATGCAATTTTATTTAAACCATCCAATGTGCATAAATACATATTGCACTTTTATAAGAGATGTGTGTTGGTTGAATTCATTAAATGTGTTGAAAAGTTGTGAGGTGATTGTTGTCAGCTGAACACACCTAGTTCAAATCTCATCTTTAACATTCTGATTTCATCAATAATGTAACGTATTGGGTTTCTAATCTTGTACTGGGGTTAGTTTAAAACATTTTATTATATATACAATTCTTTGGGTTTTTTCTCTCTTTGTATTCTTGCTTTTCTCTTGCCCTAAAACCTTCAACCATTCTAACAAATACAGTTCTCATGAGTATCACCTCTGTACACAAAAGAATATTTTCTTCTCTGTTAACCTTTTAGCTGTTATCGACGAGTTAACTTGTATTTTGTTATCCATCCTTCTCAGTGCTAAAAATTATTTCACTCTGAAATCGCCAAGTGAAAGTACATGTCAACCATCCCATCCATGCACTATATATTTCTTGGTGTCAATAAAAAGCCAGTACAGTGAAAGACCTCTTCTTTTTGTAGGACAAGAGAAGGACTGAACACAGGATGAAAGTAATTGGGGAAAATTTAGCAGCTAAAGGGTTAAATGAAAATACTGTTTCCTTGTTAGTTTTATTACACTTATGCGTACAAATGCTGGGGAGACAGTTGCACAATTAGCATGCAATAACTTGAATGATGTCAAATTTTTATTATAATGATTGCCATATTGAGCTCTTTATATGGAGGTTTATCAAAACTATGGAAAACACAAATTTTATTAACTGGCATGGACTGCCCAATATTAATAACTTGCAGCTTTAGATAGAAGAAAAAGAGGTATGCCTGTGTACAATTTTTTACGTGTAGAAATTTGACTGTGAGTATGCATCTGTTGTATGTTGACATCTAACTATTGTTTATGTTTAGG
Organism: Meghimatium bilineatum; assembly: GCA_034231615.1. Classification (NCBI taxonomy): domain Eukaryota; kingdom Metazoa; phylum Mollusca; class Gastropoda; order Stylommatophora; family Philomycidae; genus Meghimatium; species Meghimatium bilineatum. The sequence continues at coordinate 10,606,914 of CM067299.1, forward strand.
ATAGAAACAAATTATTTTTGTGACCATATAACAATATGTAAATTAACTATTTAATATGAACAGAAACAAAGAGCTGGCGTTGCCCTGGCTGCCAAAATGTCTCTATTAACATACCGTCCCAATATCGATGCTTTTGTGGTAAGTATTAATTCATTAATACAACCTCTGTATTTCTTACTCCTTATCTCTGACGAGGCACTAAAACAGTTAGCAGTTAGTTAAGCAGTTCTCTTCTGTCGTTAAGCCTCTAAAATCACAATTTTTGAAGTTACTTATAAATAAATTATGCCAGGTCAGGAAGACCTCTACGAAGATAAAGAGTAAAACATCACACACATTATTTATATTTCTGCGTTAACATATTTTTAGTGTCTGGACAGAATTAATTTTTTTCTCCACATTCATTATAGGAACAAGAAATAGTACTTCTAAATATATTTAAGTTATATAATAAAATTAAATTTTTGAAACAGAAATGGACAGAGAATGTGGCTATCACAAGTTCATTATGAAAAAAATTTCTGTTATTATTTGAAAATAAATTTTACAAATAAATTATAATATTTAAATGAAAAATAAAAATAACTGTGGACATGAAATGTGAGCAGTGTTGTAGATAATCCAATTGCGAACACAAAAATGTATAGTATATAGGCATAGTGTTTCAATTATGTTTGTTATTCCCTGAAAATTGGACAGTTTCTCTGAAATTTGAATGCATTTCTAAGAATGCATTCAATATTTTAGAATGTAGGTCTAAGATTTGGATCCATATTGTTGTCAGATTTATGCTACAAATTGGCATAAATCTACCTAGGTATGTTGGACTTACGTAAAACAGGTTTATATTTCGTTTCAATGAGACACGACAGACTATAGCTAAAACTAGTAGGTAATGATGGGAAATGATGAGCACACAAGAAATCATTAAAATTACAATACACAAATCACATTCAACATTTCAACCAAAAGGTCTTTATCAAGACACAAACAAAACATCAAAAGACGACGAATGGAAAAATTATCACAATGTCAAACTGAAAAATATGGTATGTTTAGGTATGTTGCTTACGTACATCATCTAGGTATGTTGCCAGTTATTGCCAGGTTGGATTTCAATAATTAATTTGACTAAAGTAAATAAAATAGTTATACTTTCACAAAGTAAAGTAGTAAGTAAAGTAACCCATAGCATTTATTAATGCCGTAGGGGTGTGAGATGTTAGCGATCTCACATTTCACAGGCTCTGCAAATGAGGGCGGTAGCCATCTCCTCTCCCTTGCAGTCTTTACTTCCCGGATTAATCCGGTACCCATTTAAGGCTGGGTCGACCTGGGAGCCGTTGCGATCTGAAAACATTTCCGCCTCAGCTGGGGAATGAACCCAGGACCACTCATATGCGAAGCCAGTGCGCTAATGCGGCTCCCCACAAGTTTCCCCACTTTCACAAAACATGCGCTAGAATATATATATATATATATATACACAGAAAATATAAGGAAATGGGATGTCACATAAGACGTGTTCAAAACTTATCAAAATCATGCCAGAAGTAATGTGGACATATACTTTCGATCGGAACTATCCTTATGTTGATGTAAGTGCCAAAAATGATTAAATAAAAAAAAAATGCCAGCGTCACTTTATCTATCTATCTATACACTGTATCCCTTGTTTTACACTGTATCCCTTTTCCTCGTTCTCATGTTGGAGTTGGATGCTGTTATGGATTTCATCAATGAAATATACTTGTGGTCATGAGCCAAGTGACTGGGCTGTAGACCTTGTTCATATGGCCATAGCTTTTTTCCTTTTGTGGTGTGGTATAATATGCAGATCAGTAAAAAAAATGGACTATATGTTTTAAAGGAGAATAAAATGAGTAGATTTCACAAGTGCTGCTTAAGGCACATACTTGATGATGGTGGATAGGAGACTCGTCTCTGGTGCGGCACACACTTTCAACCATGGATACAAGTTCATCTTGGTTATTACAAGATGTTTGAGCATTAAAAAGGAAGGCATTACTAAGTTCAGGATGTCACAAAGAGCTGAACTTCCTGAAGTGATTGGGAAGCTAACAATGAGGTACTTGAACCAAGAATTCCCAGTGGTGGTGGTCACTCACCTCTGGCAACGTTGCTTAAGATGGCTGGGCCACATATGGAGAATGGTATCTCTGATAAGATATTCCATATGTAGAATTGACCTGTAGCAACATAATGCAAATAAGACCGCTTGTCCACTTTAATAGTGCCTGCTACATGATCTGAAGGTACTAGACATGAATGCAAACAATTAGTCATATTTATCCAAATACTGGTACAGTTGAAAGTAGGTTGTACAAATATAGTTTGAAAATTTAAACACCAGATTGTTACAAATTGAACTTCTTCCATCTGCTGTAATCGTTGTACCTAAATATTTGAATCGTGGACTTGTTTTAATACTATATCATTCACTTTGATCTTGCAAGGTGTGTTGTTTTGTTTCTTTGAAATAACCATTACTTCAATTTACTTGATATTTAGGAAGAGGCCTTTCTCTTTATTTTCTGTGACTACTACATTAATTAAATCTTGAAGGTCTTCCTCACTTTTTGCAATCAGAACAGTGTCATCCGCATATCTCATATTATTTATGTTATGTGCTTCCACTGATATTCCTGGGATATCTACTATTGCACACAATATGTTTTCACTGTATAAAGAGAACAGGTCTGGTGATAACCGATAGTTCCAATTATTTGTTGTTTGACAATTCTTCTAATCTCAAAGTAGTATTCATTTCTGGCAATGCTGCATTTCAAGCCCAGCTCCTTTATTGTGGACATGGAAAATGAATGGTTGCTGATCCAGCTGTCTGTGGACTCATGCCCTTTGACCCATGGAAAAGGGATCATCATCCTCATTAATTTCATTTGACTGTATTGTTTATATCCTAACCTATAATCCAGTAACCCATCAGGGTCGTAGGGGTACCACATTGGATGCTTCAGTACACAGAGTCCTCCATTGATTTCTATCTTCAACGAAGCACATGAGTGAGGAAAAATCTTGTCTTTCCCATCCCTTGATGCCTGTCCATACTTTTATTTGTCCTCTACTTCTTCCACTTTTGACAGTTCCCTGCAGTATTGTTTTTGACAAGGAATCATGTTGGCATACATGTCCAAAACATGCAAGATTTTGAAATTTCATTATTGAAATCAGTGGAAATCTATACCATGAAGGTATAGATGGGGCTGTAAATACCATTTGACATGATACGTAATTAAACAATTTTTTACATGTTTGAATGTGTATTTCTTTAATACTTATTAGGTCGTAGACGTGACCCAAATTATAAGAGAGGAGAAATAGCTCACAGTTGTGGTGACACATGCCGCAAGAAGAGAAAAGATGGCTGCAGGCATCCATGTACTATGTGAGTATGAAAAAAGAGACCTAAATCTTGAATAATTTGTGTTTGAATTTAACTTGTATCGGCCCAAATAAAAAATAGCGCATACTTCCTCTGGCACTCTGCCATTTTTTATGACTTCTGGTTTTTCCGCACGTGTTTACATTTATGGCATAAATGTTTTATTTATTGAGTTATTGATTTAAAATTCGGAGGCAATAGAGATAACTGGATGCTAGATATGATTTGGAAGTGTTATTTGCTTGTGTGTGTCAGTGTACAACAAAAATTGAGAAAGTGGACAAATGCAGACAAAAGAACTTATCGCATCTTTATCATGTGTAGGCGTAGCTGTATAAAACATGGCTCCTCAAACTCCTCGTCGTAAATGAAAGCATTTATATCACTATTAAATATTAAAAATATCAAAATCTTCCTCTAATCCCATACGTCGATCTACAGTACAAGCAACACTAAAGCTTTAAAAAAATCGTCTTGGTCTAAATTATAATCCGTGAAGAATTGTGCAAAAATGGCGGAACTGATTCTAGGTCTGCACAGTTCGGCTTGCTAACGTGAAACTGTTGAATAAATTATGACTGTATTTATATAGCTCTTGAATGGATACCTACAGGTAAAAGAGCCAGGGGTAGACCAAAAGAAACACTCAGAAGAACAATACTTAGAGAAAGTAAAAATTCTTGAGACTAATGGGAATTGAACCAGTCCGTTCTACGGCACCAAATCGCCTAGCAACAATTGCACATGCGTTATTCCATACTTGACTAACCGCATCTCCAAAAAAAGATGCAATTTCATCAAGCCATTCAAACCGTGCACACAAAGTCTACTTAGATTTACTTAGAGAAAGTAAAACAATCAATATCCATACTATTCAAGAACTGCACAGAATAGCTTTGAACAGACAGAATTTGAGAGATCTGACCTCTGCCTTATGCGCTAACGTCAGCGCAAAAGGAAAATGAATGAATGAAATTAAATTGATATAGTTGCGGGAAAATTAAGGGACAATCGCTAGCACACAGTTACTATAAGAGCATGATGGGAAATAATAATAGAAGATTGTTGTCCATGGCTACAAATAACTGCCCCAATGTAGACATTTGTTTACATTTGTAGACTTCGGATTGCTACAGGTTGCAACCTTTAATCATGTGAAGAAAATTTAATAATAATTTTATTTTGTAAAATTAATTTGTTTTGGATGAAATTGTTTCAGATGAAGACAGATGTGTTGGGCCATTGGCGCAAATAAAACAGCGACACAACACATTTCCATACTCTGGACTACATCTGCTAGAAATCTAGTAGGACATTGTCATGCTACAAGAGAGAACCAGCAGGAGTTTGAGAATGAATGCTGAAGAAGAAAAAGAATGATGAAATTTGTAGCATTATTTAATAACATATGCCTTGCAGGTCAGGGGTAGAAGAGTTCTCTGGAGTTGGCCTTTCTGTGTGCTTCATGTATGTTTTTTCTTTTATTTCTGTACCATTGAGGATGACAGCGTGAGAAAATAATAGTTTAATATATGACATAACAAAGAGTCCACAGTGAACCTGATACAAGATACTAATGATAGAAAGTTTTGGAGATTCAGGATTATCTACACTAGTTGGAATGGCACCTGGTGATGATTGTTTATTCCCGGGTGGATGATGGTCAGAATATCCACACTTGCTGCTTAGCGTAGGGGGTGGTGAATATAGTTGAAGATGATTGTCTAGCAATAATCACAAAATTATATTGCCTAAAATGGATACACACAAAACCAACACTCCTTGTACAATGACACAGTCAGTAGAATAATGTCCTGAAACACGACTACACTTTATAAATCTCTGACATTAGAGTATACTCTATAGAAGTACTTGTACCGTCAAGAATTGTGCTTTCTCATGTTGTGAGCAAATCCAATATTAAGTTGAATACTGTACTGAAATCAGATGTGCTGGGCTGAAAGGTGCAACTAGCGCAGCTATGCTTTGAAACCAGTAGCACAATGTACTTCACTGTCTCTGGCTCAAATCACATGTTGAATACTTGTGCACAATGTACTTGACGGTTTCTGGCTCAAATCACATGAATACTTGTACTAATTATTTGAGACTGAACACAAGTTGAGTACACCTCTATGTTTTATGTTCCAAAATTTCTATTTTAACTTTTTTTTTGGTGTCTCATGCAGTCTGTGTCATCCTGGTCCATGCCCATCTTGCTGTGCTATGGTATGGATAACCTGCGATTGTGGCAAAGTCAGGTAAGTCCACCTTTGTAATGATTTAGTAAATGTATTTGTACTTGTTTCACAGCCACATGCAACGAGGTGTTCAACATGGGAACGACTACTGCCATCTTTGATCAAAAACTAAATAACTAACTTGTTTCATAGTCAACTTTATTATGGCATATTTTGATTAGTAAAGTGAACCATTTATTGCTTTATAAATTGTTAGTATGAGTGTGATAGTATCTTCTTCTGCCTGCGTTCTCAAACTCCTGCAGATTAGCAGGATGTAGTCCGTAGAATGGAATACATTGTGTCATGGTTTAAAGCATTGCTGTGATATCTGTTCCGTTTGGCCAGACACATCCAACTTCAGCATGGCTTTGGGTCATTTTGATCCTATATGGGATAGCAATGCCAACTCCACTCCATAACCTCTTTACTCGCCTCTTACGATATATGTGGAAGATAAACATTGTTGCTATTCTTTACTCCCATTTCGGACCTGGCAACACATGGGTATAAAATATCCCTTGAAAATATGCCTTCACTGTATCTGTGTAGCATAGTTTGCTATGGTAGTCTGCTGATGTGCGCAGACCATTTGATCTGTCTCTTAATATATTCCAATATTGAGGTGGTGCTGGTTCTTGTATAATTTTCTCATTACTCACTATGTCTCTTAGCGATATTCCTAGGATTCTGCGTAAGCATGCCAATTCAGCTGTCACAAGTTTACATTTGTCTTGTATAGTTGTTGTCCATGTTTGGCATTTGGTAACACAGCATTAGCATAATAATCGTTTTGAATAGTGTTATTTTGGTGTTTAAATCTACATATTTGTTTCTGAAGATTGGTGTCATTTGCCCTAGGTCTTGGTATGCTTTACTACATCTATTGTGTATTTCTTTATTTCTCTTGCCGTCTATTGTTATATTACTTCCTAGGTATGTGAATTCTGTCACTTGTTTAAGCCTGTTCTTTCCAATATATATATATATATATATATTGGTGTTTCTTTTCTGTTCTTCCTATCTTCATTATTTCGGTCTTTTCTATATTTATCTTCATGTTAAAGGTTTGGCATGTTTGATGTGATTGGTCTTTTGCTTTTGTAGTTGCTCTTCTGATGATGTTGCTAGTGCTTGGTCGTCTACAAATAGCAATTTGTTTGTTTTCCGTGAGGTTGTTTTCTTTTTTCTTCCGTTGTCTTTACTGCTTTGTAGATGTGATCTATATATGTTATGAATAATGGGGGGGGGATAGTACACATCCCCGTCACACTCCTGAGTGAATTTGGAAATTATCAGATGTACCTGTGCTGATTCCTACTGTGCATTGACTATTGGTGTATATGCTCTGACACAGTATTATCAGATGTTAGGGAACTCCTTAGGGAATGTCTGCAGTATTGTCCATAGTTGTGCTATATTTATTTTGTCAAAAGCTTTCGCTTGATCCACAACAGCCAAATATAAGACTTGGAACCTCCGGTAAAATGGTACTAAGTGACACCTGTGTTATTTCTTGTGACCACAAATGGAAGTCCAGTTCAATGTTTCAGGAATATTTGCATTGAATATGTGGTTTCTTTCTGTATGTTTTAGTTAGAAATCAAGGTGTAGCCATATGAATTTCCTGATACAACACTGAGACAGAATTAGCAAACCGTCAATGAGAACACAATGGCTTGTAGTAAAAATGGAGAGCTCTTCTTTTGAAAAGAATAATTATTAGTAGTAGTTTGCTACAGAAACATAGATAGTTTCTGACATAGAACATAGATAGTTTCTGACATAGAACATAGATAGTTTTTGACATAGAATATAGATAGTTTCTGACATAGAATATAGATAGTTTCTGACATAGAACTTAGATAGTTTCTGACATAGAATATAGATAGTTTCTGACATAGAACTTAGATAGTTTCTGACATAGAACATAGATAGTTTCTGACATGGAACATAGATAGTTTCTGACATAGAACATAGATAGTTTCTGACATGGAACATAGATAGTTTCTGACATAGAACATAGATAGAAGAGAAAATTTAAGCAATTTGTCTTGGAAACAGGAATGAGTAAGTAAATCATTGACAAACTGTTGGTGCATAGATATTATTGAAAGATGAAAGTAGGCAAGAAAAGTAAATTGGATATACATATGAGAAAGAATAGCTGCAAAAAAGAGACTACAAGAATGAACACATTAAGATGATCATGCGTTACCAGTATCAAAAGAGAGCAAAGAATAGAAACACTTGGACATACTTGCAGACAAAAAAAGTCTTGGGCAAGGGATGGTCATCTTATTCTGTAGAAAAATCAAATATTCCAGTAATGTGGTGCTGAATTTGGATATTTCCAAGTCAAAACATGTAGAAATTGCAGCCAAGTAGTTTATTAAACTAACTTCTAGTTTAGCAAACTAGAAATATCAGTCAAGAAATACTATGTTTGTTGTTCTCTGGACTAATCCTACTCAACAGCAGTGTGAGAATGAGCATGGGGAACAGATTCAGAGAAACTAGATAACCATCCATCATGAATCTTGTTTACATATCTGTTTGACAACCAGGGCTTGGGTTTCTAGTTCATGGAGCAAAGAATAGGACCATTGGTTTTCTTTCCAGAAGTGTTGTAGGAGATGAATAAGAAAAGTTGTGGGGAATGAGCTGACAACCTGTCATCTGTGAAAAAAATCATACTGCATGTTTTGTGTGTTTTTTTCACCTGTGTCTTATGTGAAATGGTCCAGATGGGTGATGAAGATATGCAGGTCTGCCATCGCTGTAGATAAGTCAGTAGATCTGACAGAAGAATGATGAACTGGTTGGCCCTGATGCATATGGTGGACTTTTGACTGGACATGATGAGTTTGAGTTAAAGCTGCATTGAAATACCTTCCTTCAAGTATTAAAAAGAATATCTCTTAACTATGCCTTAAGACAGCAAATCATTTGCGATTGTCACCAAAGTTACTCAACTGAGGAAAACTTATGCTTCTGTCAGAAAGCCTGTCTTTTGGCTTGAAAGGCCTGATCGACCTTGTGTTTTACGTAAGTAATATTGTATATTACATAAATAAAGCAGACAAGAAGCTGCAATTGATTTAGGTTAAACAACAAAATTTACTATCTTGTAATTATAATTATTTGTGTATATGACAGGAAACATGTTCGGTGCTCGGCTGTTGTCAGTTTCAAATGTGATAAGATTTGTGATAAGATGCTGAACTGTGGAGTGCACAAATGCCAAGATGCATGCCATGCTGGCACCTGTTCTTCATGCTCTCTTTTCAAGACACAGGGTGAGATAATTGTGTTATAACTGTATTTAATGTAAGTTACATACATACATAGCTACGCATGCAAGTAGGCAGACAGGCATGCTGAGTAACACCACACTACATACCATTACATATGTATGTACATAAGTGCATATACACACATCATCATCATCATTAGGTGCCATCTCCACATAAAAGGTTGGCTGCAATGGACCTCCACTTTCTGTCTTTGCAGTGCACTCTGCTAGACTGTTTGCTATACATCTAATGATGTTTCCCTTGTGCATCCCTTCCACTTTCTCTGCATACCTCTAATGCTCTCTACCTTAAAGTAAGGTCTTCAACAAGGTTTCACATCTTTTAATTCCAAAATATTGAATTTGTATTTCTTTAATAGTTCTTTATTCTTACACAGTGTTGTCAGAACCTCTTTGTTTTATTCTCTTTCTATGAAGTTCTCACTATTATTCTATATATCCACATCTCAAAGGCATCAGTTATATCTTCTAGTTGTTTGTCTATTATCCATGTTTCAAAGCCATACATTAACTTTCACCACACTGTGTTAAAATTTAGTAATTTCCACATGCTACTGCATTCTTTTTTCTCTTATGCACTATTTATGGAGGGTATTTGAAAAATGCAATAATGTTTTTGTTTTTAAAGATGTGTGTATAATTTTTGTGTGTGGAAATTAAAGGAATGGTTACTGACTGTAACAATGTAAGTTTTGTTGGTGTATGTATGATGTCTTGAGAAAGTCGAACCAACATTATCCTCACTAGGCCTAGAATTTTAGAGAAAACTTCAATACATTCAATCTGGGATGAAATGCCTCTACTAGGCCTAAAAAATTACCCAGCAGTTATTTTAAACAAATTAATATCTTCATGTAATATAGTCTTTGAAAACAAATGAGCCATGTCAATGGAACTAACATTATCGGCTACGCAATAAAAATCAGAGTTTAGACAAATATTCCTAAAAAATGGTTGTAATTTCTAAAAATGTTGATGGATTATATTGACAGCTGAATAGTCACAATTGATCTATAACTCGTCTTATTTAGCTGAAGAAAGTGCAATGTAAGCTAATGGTGTCTATTTGCATTTCCTCTATTTACCGGGTGGATAAAATGTTTACAATTGCGATATCTTTGTTCAAAGTGGTGTGTAGCAACGGGTGGCTGTAGTTGCGGACAGCTATAGAAAATATGTTTTGTATTTCAACTATAGCCGTGGCGAGCATGGTGAAGGTTAGTGTAGAATAGATATAACATTTTATAGTTATAATGTTTAGTTATCTAGTATAACTGCACACAGATACATACATGAAAATATATATATATATATATATATATATATATATATATATATATATATATAATGCCATCTAAGATTAATTTCTGTACTTATGAGTAGGACACCAATGCTAGATGTATCAATTATCCACCGACCCCCCATCGAGGCCAGAACCTTGAAGTGGTGATGGGGCTTAGTTCAGCCACCAGAGGCTGGAAACTAAGACTGGTCGGGCACTCCCACTCGAGTAGGACCATAGTCCGGCCCAAGTAAGCAGAGTGCTGAAGACGGAGGCAACCAGCCAAAAGGCGCACAGATAATCAGGTTGCCACGCATAAAACACAATGGAAACATGTCTGCATCTAATAAACGTTATGGTGCCTGCCCTGTGGCGGACGTTCAGGCAGGGACGGTGCCAGGCCCTATACCTCGAAAGGGCCCAACCTCAGTTACTGGAAGTCCTTCTCAATTGCCCCGAGGAGCCAGGAGGCAAGGGAATAGAGCTACTGGCCAAACAAACAAACGACCAATAAAAATAATGCACTGGAATGCTGAGGGTGTCAACAGTAAAAGAGATGGATACAGCAAAAAATTGGAACTTGAAAATGTCCTCAGTGAAGAACAAGTTAATATATGCTGTATCCAAGAAACACACCTCAGCAGCGACATAGCCTTCAAAATAAGAGGCTACCAGTGCTACCGATCTGACCGAAAAGACAGGCGAAAAGGTGGAATTCTGACACTAGTTAAAAACAATATCAGCGCATGTCAGCTGGAAGTATACATGGACGGGGCAGAATACCAGATGCTCCACCTAAAAACAGACAGTGCAGAATTCCATCTCCTGAACTACTACTGCCCAAATGATAAACCATTGGCACTAGACACAATTCCAGACAAAGAAAGGCTTATGGTGTGTGGTGACTTCAACAGCCACTCTCAGAGCTGGGGCTATGATCATATCGACAAGAGAGGTGAGGAACTTGAGAGCTGGCAGGATGAAAATAATCTCATTCTTATTAACCAGCCAGCTGACTCACCAACCTTCTACTCGAGAGCATGGTACACCACCTCTACACCAGACCTGGCATTCTACTCACCAGGCCTGGAATGGAACATCACACGTGTCGTTGGAAAGCAGCTTGGGGGTAGTGACCACAGACCAGTATTTCTGGAAATTCACAATGAATATACCAAGGACAGCAGCACGCTCACTAGGTGGAACTATAAGAGGGCAGACTGGAAAATGTACCAGCATTTAACCAGTGTTCTAGCTAAGGACATGAACTTGGACAAAGACATCAATAGAGCAGTGAGTGAATTTAATAGATGTATACTACATGCTGCTAGTAAAACCATACCCAGGGGGGCACGCAAAAACTACAAACCCTCCTGGAATGATGAACTGGAAAAGCTGCAAAATGAGATGGAAACATCTAGAAAGCAGGCTGAGAACAGACCTAGCCAAGAACATCACAACAAATATCAGCAAACAAAGGCTAAATTTCAAAGAGCCAAGTTACAAGCCAGACGGAACAGCTGGAAAGAAAAAACAGAGTCGCTGAACCTAGAAAGAGATACTAGGAAATTATGGAAACTTGTAAAACAACTAAATGATGAAGGTACAGGGAGAAATACCAGGATCACACTTTATAAAGATAGAGACATTTTAACAGGTAAACATGCAGCTGATTACTTTGCAGATTCCTTTGCAGAAGACAATAACGTCAAAGTCAGCCCAGACAAACAACAGGAGGTTCGAGCGAACCAGCAAAACATTGGACAAGACGAACCTATACCTGAAGTCATGGAGGCACCAATCACAATGAGAGAACTGGAGCATGCAATATCCAAATTGAAAATGAAAAAGTCCCCTGGAGCTGATGGAGTGTCCAATGAAATGATTAGAAACCTGGGAATTGCAGCAAGAGCAAAGCTGCTGCAAATCTTTAACACAAGCTGGTCCACAGGTAATGTACCACAGGCATGGAGAGAAACAATAATGATACCTCTCCTCAAATCAGGAAAAGATGGCAACACAGTCTCCAACTACAGGCCCATCAGCCTCACAAGCTGTCTATGCAAAACAATGGAGCGCATTATCAATCTTAGGATGCAGTGGTACCTTGAAAGTGAAAACCTTCTGGTATCACAGCAAGCAGGTTTCAGACAGTGCTACTCTACTGAAGATCAGGCAACCTATCTCTCCCAAGAGATTGAGGATGCCTTCCAAGATAAGAAACTGGTACTAGCAGCATGGATAGACCTCAGGAAAGCATTTGATAAGGTCTGGAAAGAAGGGCTCCTAAAGAAATTGCGAAATTGCAGGGTTAGCTCAAGAATGTACAAATGGGTAAAATCATACCTGCATAATAGAAGAGCCAGGGTACAATTAGATGGTCGCAAAAGCAAGAAAGTCCTACTGCGTCATGGAGTCCCCCAGGGAGGAGTCCTGTCACCCACACTTTTCTTGGTTTACATCAATGACCTAGTTGCTGAACTACCACACGGGATCAAAGTGGGAATGTATGCTGACGACCTGGTGATCTGGTGCACGGAACAACATGCGACAGTGGCCACTAAACAAATACAAAGAGCTATCGATGCCCTAATCTTATGGGCAAATAGATGGTGCGTCAGCATTAACACAGATAAGTGCAGCACTACACTCTTTACCCTCTCACCAAAACAAAAAGCTGGTAATATCAAGATAGATGGAGAGCTCTTGAAAGAAGACAAACAACCAACAGACCTCGGAGTTACTTTTGATGATAAGCTGACATGGAAGCAGCACATAAACAAAGTAACAACAAAAGCCAGGAGGAAGTAAGCTATCCTGAGAAAACTAAGTGGAACCACATGGGGAGCCAGTGGAAATATACTCAGTAAAGTTTACCAGCAAGGCATAAGACCACACCTGGAATATGGTTCAGCTGCGTGGTGTCCTGCATCAAACACCACATTACAAGATCTAGATAAAGTGCAAAACCAGGCACTTAGAATAATGTTGGGAGCAATGAAATCAACACCCATATCAGAGATGCAGAAAATGGGAAGAATGCAAACACTTGGCGAACGCAGAGACACAAAAGTACTAATTCAGGCAGAAAAGTTTCAGTGTATGCCAAGTCATCCAATGAAGGAAAGATTCCAAAATCTAGCAATGGGGCGACTGAAAAGAAGCAGCTTTATCCATCAAGCTAAACGACTCCGTAGACAACTTACACACCTACCTGAAGTTGACAGCCCCTTAAGGTCTGTACCAGAACAAACCCCATGGAGTGAAAGGCATGGAATGCCAATATACATTCAGACCCATGTGAAAGGAATACTAAGCGAGGACGAACAGAACAGTGTGCAGCGGAGGACAGTCACCCTCAGTTTCCTGGACGAGGAATATCCACAAGATATATGGGTCAGAGTATACACAGATGGGTCAGCACAGAATGCTGTGAGGAATGGAGGTGCAGGTGTATATATAGAATATCCACACAAGCCTAGAGATACAATCAGAACACCGACAGGAAAATTCTGCAATAATTATGATGCAGAAATCCAGGCAATTACTGTGGCAGCTAAAAAACTGCTGAACTCCAACTCTGACCTACAGCCTGTAGTATTCCTGACAGATTCAAGGTCAGTGCTTCAAGCTCTCCAGTCTGGAAAGCTAACAGACTTGAAAAAACTACTTAGCGAATTGTCTTACCAGTATAGGGTAACCATGCAGTGGATACCCTCTCACTGTGGAATACCAGGAAATGAAAAAGCAGACCAACTGGCTAAGGAAGGTGCTGCCGAAGATCAACCAGATATACCAATCACCTACCATCAGAAAAAACAGATGATCAAGTCAATAAGAAAGCCACAAACACCAACACAAGATGACTATCACATTATGAACAGATCAGAACAAGTTATAATTCTACGTCTCAATTCAACAGGACACAACCGACTCCGCAGTCACATGTATACAAAGTTCAAGATTGGCAACACAGCCATGTGTACATGTGGACAGGCAGTACAGAGTGCCAAACATATACTTCAAGAGTGTTCTGAGCATGATACGCTGAGGCAGACATATTGGCCAGAGGAAACAACACTGGAATCAAAGCTCTATGGGACACTGTATGAACTACAAAAGACAGTGAGTTTTATTAAGGAGACAGAATTGCAGATATAGACATGTTTCAAGTGAACGAAAGAAGAAGAAGAAGTATCAATTAAACAGAAATGGTATTTGGAAATGGTAATCACACAAAAATGATCACATCAAGAGGTTTGAGTGCCGGGAGCAGAGATAATCGTTTAGCTAACAGGACACATAGACTTAGCAAACACTTTGACTAACAAACCTCTTCACAGAATAAATTGCAGTGATTGTAATTATCAATAAAAACATTTATAACACATAGCAAAAATGACCACAGTAACATGGCAACAATTACTCTAACATTCACAAACAGCCTACACAGTATCACACAACAGTTACAAAACATCTTCAATTTCCTGAACTGAACATTTGCTGCCAAGTTGCTCTAGTTTTCACCGACATATGCACTCAAGGATATGATTTAAGAAAAAATTATTTTCTGAAAATTGTAAGTATTATGGAAAATTCAATTAAAGTTCTTGTTTTATTAAAGGTTTGTTTTATGTTTCTTCATGAAGTAACTTTCTTATAGTATTTCTTTGACCACTTTTTCCAGAGTGTTTCTGTAAGAAAAAGACACGTAGGGCCATGTGTGGAACTGAAGAGTTCATGCTGACATCATTCAGTTGTGAGAAACCTTGCGGAAGGTGAGCTAATGCAGAGTGGTCATATTGCATTAAATTCAGTAACTGAAGACCAGTAAACATTTCTAATTATATATTGTTAATCATTCGAACCCGATGTCCAGAAATTTAGATCCATAATGTAAAAAAATCTGACCCCACAAGAATCCAATATACTGGTCTCGCAAGATGTCATTAGATTTTTGAGCTAAGTGACCAGAGCTCAAGGAGTTAACATTTACCAATATATTTCGATCACTCATTATCTAGTATGAATGAAAGAGTAGCAGTTATTCATATGTTGTGTTACCTGATGGGGGTAAAGAATAGTATCTGAATATTCCCTCTAATGTGCGCAGGTCAGCAGCCACGCACATAATTAGAAGATACTGCTCATGATAAGTAACACCTACGCACATGAAGTACGAGTGAATGAGCATTTTATTTTTGTTAGTAGAAACTTTCATGTGAAAATATTTACTGCTCAGACATCTTCATATTTGCTCACATAAGAAGAAAATTAGAGGGAATATTTGTGACGCTGTTACCTGCCATGCATGTTGTAAAAGGTGACTAAGGAGGTTTGTGATGGAGTTAGCTGTATCTTTCATTGAGAGTAAAAGTAACCCATCAGCCATACTAAAGTCAGATATTTCAGGCTGAAAGGTGCAGATATTGCAGTCGAGCTGTAAACCATGACACAACACATTTCATTCTTCTAATGACATCTTGCTAATTTGCAGGAGTTAAGAACAAACACAGAAGTAGAAAGGGCAGCAGTAAAATAAAAAACGTTTTGTTTGACATGTCTAACTTCTTTTATATGGTTTTTTTTTACAAATAAGGGAATAAACAGCAGTCATGTTTAATTGCAATAATTTTATTTTGGAATTTTTGATTGACATATTAGAATTGTATCATTTCTTAATGTTTTTTTCCATGCCATCTCCAGCACTTCTAATTCTTCCTTTGTAATATTTTCTGGTCCAGGAGATTTATTGTATTTCAAGTGTTGTATAGCTTCTTCTACCTGTGCAGCTAATATATGTATGTATAGTGTTATACATTGCTAGTTTATTTTTTTCTGTTTACTTGTCAATTAGAACACTGTTGTGTGGTAATCATGTTTGCGAGGAGATTTGTCACCCTGAAGAGTGTCCTACCTGTCCACTAATGCCTGGACATCTACAGACCTGCTGCTGCGGCCAGACACAGCTCATACAACTGGAGCACCCTGAAAGACATTCTTGCCTGGATGTAGTGCCCACGTGTCAAAAGATTTGCAACAAACCCATGCCTTGTGGATCACCATGTAGGTTACTATAGGTTGTAATCAAATGTGTCTTGACCACACATCTCACCATGTTTGACCACACATCTCACCATATTTGACCACACATCTCACCATGTTTGACCATACATCTCACCATATCTATTTGACCACACATCTTGATTCTTGATTAGAAAACTGGCCTCACAGCACGTGGGGCATATCCATAAGTGCTCTGCCCTCTGTTCCAGCAGCCATTCGACTCGATGGTGTTTGGAATCGATGGTGTCCAATGCCGCCGAAACAGACGCCGACAACAGGGCACAACTCTGGCCCCTGTGACAGTTTTCTTTGTTGTTCCGCCCACCCAACCTGTGCCCGTAACTAGTTCAAGCACAACGTCGGCATGTCAGAACAACATGGTAACTGTTATCGAAGGTTACGACTACGGGATTGTATAGATGACGTGCCATGAAGCTTCTGTAAAGAAGATAACCTCAATATAAAGGCATGTCATCTACTATGGTTTTCTGTTGCATGGTTGGTTTGTCTAGTGAGCCATTGGTGAGACCCACAGACACAACTGCATGCGCAAAAAAGACCACACATCTCATCACATCTACTTGACCACACATCTCACCATGTTTGACCACACATCTCACCCTATTTAACCACACATCTCACCTGGTTTCTAATAAAGAACCAAGACATGTCTACACATCTCATCACTCATTAGATATCTTGTATTTAACACACACACACAATAGACCACAAGTGCCCCATCATATAATGATGACATGTCTGATAATTCAGAGACTGGTTAAAAAATAAATAAGCATAATTTATTTGTTGGTAACACATCTAGGGTAAGATTGGCGATGTTACTTTGTACCTTGCTGGGCCATATATGAATATTGCCATTGTTATAGAATCTCTCAGCAACTGACAGACAACCATGATAGACCCAAATGTGAAAAGTGATCAACTTGTTTGTGTTTTGTGCCCAAAATTACTGAACAGGTTGAATGAAAATTCAAGTTTGTCATAAATTTAGTGATGCCCAAGGCTAGAAAAGATTTTTAAAATGGTTGTGTTCATGAAACTACTGGTGCTGCACAGATTAAAATGATACCATTATCTTAAATTTTCAAATGAAATGCTTTGAGCTTCACAGTGCTGCATCTTTTTCTAGTTAGAGAGTTGCAGGGAAGCTGCATATGGCTTGTATTTACCACCCAGTAAATAACTGGAAATGAAAAAACAATAAGAAAATATATCAAACTCATCAAGTGTTATATATTATCATTTTTAGTTTACTAAACAACTGATTAACATTCACCTAGCTGGTCGCGCAAGCGAGTGGTTAATTTTTTTTTTGCTCGCATAATTACATGTCTCTTTTAAATGAGTATTTAATCATACAAAGGTAAATTTCCTGTTACCAGTACTTCGCGTGACTTCTGGTGGGAAAACGACACTTCCGCCAAATCCAAACTGTGTTCACGAATGGCAGTGGACAAAATAATAGCAAAATCGAGAAATACTCAGTTCATAATCCATCAGTGGGTTACAATTGTTGTCAATATGTAAACTTGATGTAAAATCATTATGGATTTTATTTTGATAGTAAGGAATTTTTGGGAATAATGTTATTACCATGAAGATATAGTAACAAGTTGATTTTGAAATATGACACTGAACATTAATGGGAACAAAGTTGTGACGGTTATTTATTGACATTAGGTTTTCGATTCTAGAACCATTTTTGAACAAGGTAAGTTTTTACATGTTTTATTTATTTATTCCTCTCATATGACACTTACACACACAAAAATTAGACACTTATTTGAAATATGCAATTCCTTATTCAAATGCGCAAACTTTATTCTCACATCTCTAATAACCAAAAAGTTATTTTCAAAACACCAACCAAAAATTATGGAAATTTAAAAAAAAGAACCCTGTGGCAGGGGAACAATTGTGTACAATTGTGTAATTTTAAACCAGCTTGCTAAAGGTTAACTCAAATTTAGTTTTTGTGTTAACATATAAACCAGAAACAGAAGGGCTTAAATTAATTAGAAAATAAATGTCTTAGAAAATTTAATTATTGATTGAGAATTAAGTTAAACAAGAAAACGCCAACTATCAATATGTTTCTACAACAATAGAAGAAAATTAGTGGACTTAATTGGATATGTACTTAGAATGATTGATAATAAACTGCCACTAAAAGCATTAAAATGGGTACCAGATGACAAAGAACAAGAGAATGACACTTTATAGAACAACGATCAAAGAGGGTATTCTATGGTCTCAAGAACATACAAAGCACAGCAACAACACATTGTTCGATCTTGGTAATACTAGCTTGTGCCTTCTGCACCATATTTTGTGCTGTAGGAATATAGATATATCAATGGGTAAACGTTTTTTTGTTTTTGTCACCAGGAATTACGAGCATTACAGGTCATGTATCCTTTTATGCAATCAGGTTTCTCTAGACCTTTACTTCATACCCATAAGGCCCTAACCTATCAGCAGCGTACAATGGGGAGGTTTCTCTAGACCGTTACTTCATACCCAGATGGCCCCCAACTCTCAGAAGCGTACAATGGGGAGGTTTCTCCACAGCTTTACTTCATACCCATAAGACCCCCAACTCTCAGTGGTGTAGAATGATTTGAGAAGTGCCCTCCTTCTCAGAAGAGTAAATACACAATTGTATAGATGACATGCTGTATGGTTTTCATAAAACAAAAACATTACTAAAAAATACATGTCATATGCTAGAGGTTTACTGTTGTATAGTCATTTGGTCTGATGGACCATTGATGGGATCTTCTGACTATGGTCTCTTAAGGAGAAAAAAAAATCCAACCTGGGTATGTCATGGTGGCTGCTATGACAAAACCGTCATTGTTTTCACCGCTTATAGAGCCATACCTGTACTTATTAACAGGATAACATTCAATAACAACATTTATTTTGTTAATAAAATTATTTTGAGAGTGCATAGTTGAAAACACTAACATGTTATTTTCTCATGGCAAGATGCTGCCACAGTATGGACAGACATTTTAGGTTGTCTCTTTCTGATTTTTCATGTGAGTTTAGCTTGAGTTTTACTTATATTTTCAATGACATGTCTGGTATTTTAAAAATTTGTTTTGTAATTATTCTCACTAGCTTCAAAGATTTCTGAAATTTGAGTATATATTTCAATGTCTTCCTATTTTTTTTTGCTTAGCTGAGCCTCATCTTTGTGAAAAAATGTGTCATGCCGGAGACTGTGGTCCATGTAGCAAGGAGACCAGTCTGAAATGTCTCTGTGAAGCCACAGAGAAAAAGATGGCGTGTGAAATGGCAGTAACATATAATGGTAAATTTAATATGTTTGATAGTAATTGTAAGTTTAGTACGAGTTGTCAGGCTCTATACCAGAAAGAAGTCAGGCTCTGTGCCATAAAGTTGTCGGGCTCTGTGCCAGAAGACACAGAACACGTCTCAGTGGGCCAAAATAACAGGTTAAATTTTGTGTCTCGACCATTTTGAAATTAATGGCAACATACTTAACATAAAATATTGCCCAGAAAATCACTATTGTCTTTCCCCAGGTGAATGATGGTTGATAGTGTCCACACTTGTCATTAAGTGTAGAGGTAGAAGCCTCAGTTGTTGATTCAAGGCTAGATGTGTCACCTTGGTTGCATGAAGTCCATGTTTGGTCAAGGTTATCTGGATTTTTTCTATCCCCAGTTTTCTTATTTTACCTTTGGTTTTTTTGTCAGGATACTGTATACTAGAAAATCACTACAGCCAAAAAACTATAGAACCACAATATTTACCCAGTTTTCGTTTTTCATTAATTTCAGGATGTCCTTATTACTGGTCATTTTGATACATATTATCCCGATAATTCTTCTGTAATAATTTGTTAAAAAAATGCTTTTTTATTTTTCACTGCATTGGTGATTGTCCAAGATGCACTCCCATATCCAGAATATGATACACTACAGAGAGTAATGATAAATTTAGCATATGGTGGCATTAACATATTATAGTTATGAGTGTTGTCAGTTGTGCTTGAGTTGAGAATAATTTTAAGATAGCATTCAGGTATATTTACTTTCTAGCTTCTCATCTGGCTCTGCAAAGGTGAGGTTTAGAGTACATCTGTGACACCAAGATGCCATGTTCAAATCCCATTATTTATATTTTTGTACTGTGTAAGACAGTAGTAAGTTCATTGTTTGATGACAATAATCGTAAGTTTTGTATGTGGTAGTAATATTATGTTGGTGTGAGGTGATAATAAGTAGATTAATACCAAGTGAAAATTGTGATAATAAGTAGATTAATCCAAAGTGCAAATTACAAGGTATTTAGTTGAAAGTTGACATTTAGTTATGCTTTTAAAATGTAAGTTGGTTTGGCTGAAGCATAAATTTAGTTTAAGATCTTCTTGTTCACATTCTTTTTTATAGTCCTGGTGCATGATATCATGGTTGCTGGTGCACCTTTCAGTTTGGTATCTCTTAACTTCACCACCAGTGATTGCATGGGCAGGACTGTGGTTCTGATGTCTGGGATGGCCAGACGAATCTTAGTTTCCATTGGCTGGACTAAACCCCGTCTCCACTCAAGGAGTTGCCTCAATATGGTACATTCCTGCTCACATTGCAAAAAGCTTTTCAGTCCAGATTGAACTCATATCTTCAGCAAATCTGAGGACTCACAAATACCAAACCTAATTTGGCTACTTCAATGCCATACTCATCTTTCGCTTGTGAAGGAGGAACATCACCATCACAGTATATTCATTCTCGAGAGCTCAAATCACAAGAAAAATCCTGCTGGTTGTTTGAGAGTAACAGAGACAATAAACATAATAAAAACAGTTGTTACATGTGGGTGTTAGCATTATGTTGTTTTTTTATTTGGTCGTTTCTGATGCAGTGAGATGGTTTGATCTTCTTCTCATTCGGAGTTTGACATGTCTACACAGCAAGTAAATTTTGTCGTGCAGACATGTCAACTATTCGGTTTGCATGATACCATGGTTGCTGGTGCTCCTCTCGGCCTGGAATCTCTGACTTCAGCACCTGTGCTTGCTTGGGCAGGATTGTGACCCTGCTCGATATTGGGTTGGCCCGACCAATCTTAGTTTCCAGCCTCTGTTGGCTGGACTAAGCCCCATCTCCATGTCTAGGAGTTGGCCTCGATGGGGAGATGGTTTGATGAGAACCATCTTTGTGCTTTTCTAATTTCAATAATTTTGTGTTTGTTTCCTGTAATGTGTTAAGATCCCTATTGAACAGTAATGTCGAAAAAAATCCTCGTCCCTTTATTATTTCTTTTTTTTATTTGATAGTTAGATCATATAGTCACATTATTACATGAACTTAGTATTTATAGCATTGTGAAGGGTAATTTTTTGTTTTGAAACAGAACACAATCCATTCAAATGTCAGCGAAGGTGTGGCAAAAAGAAAACCTGTGGCAGACACAAATGTTCCGACAGCTGTTGTGTAGTAAGTACTTAGGTTGTGTGATGTTTATATATATGGTGTTGTGAGTACATATGTGATATATATATATATATACACACACACACACACACACACACACAGTGTTGTCAGTGCATGTAGTCTGGGGTGAGTACTTGTAATGTGCGGTGAGTACCGTTAAATTCCGTGTATAACCCGAGAATTTTTGGACAATAAACAGAGATGACTTCATACTCTTCGTCTTATAATCGAGTAACATCAAATTAAAAAAAAAAATTACGTCCAAATCACAGTAAAAAAGGAGAAAAACACTTTAAAAAAAATGCCAGTGACAACTCACATGTCCCGATATATTAAGCCAGGATAAAATGACTAAGGCTCTCCAACAATCTAGAGCGTACTACCATACTGCTAAGCCTCTAATTACATTAATTTCTATATATCATACAATATTTCCTTCGAAACCTCCGATATTTCTTGATAAAACTCACTTACTAGGTCTATATCGTTATTTCCGACATGCCATGCCCGCCATTTTTACTGAGCTTAATTTCCCCGGAAATGCTATTTTTAGCAATGGGTATTACCGTTTTTTATATATTGACCAAAATATGGTAATGGTCTGTGAAAAAACGAAATATGGTAGCCTAAGCTGATCTACCAGTAACACATGTTTATCATCAAGGCCCAGTCTTGTTTGTGTAGGGAAACACAGACTACCAGTAGTCTAAACACTGTCACACACTTTCATTTTGGGTAAAGCAAATGTTACAACAGTTACTGACCGTCTACTAGGCTATAAGACCTGTGTACAGAAAATGTAAAAACACATCAAAGGCAGATTTTGAGTATTTCCGTGCATGTGCTGATCGGCCTTGCCAATTTTTAACATGCGACTCCAAGTATATAAATAGGGACCAAGACAATAATCAGAAACATAAAGAATGAAGTCCTAATTAATTCTGTACAGAGGTCTTTTCTACATTAAACGGTCTTGCACAAACACGGTCTTGCACAAACATGTAACTGACATCCAAAACTTTGCTACTTAGGCAGTGTTGGGGTGATGGCGGAGAGAAATAAATAGTGAAACTCATCTGAGCTGTGCCTCATGTTTATATTACTGTATAAGGTAAACATACAGGTCACACAAAGTTCAAACTCGTTGTTAAGTTCAAACTGTTGATTCTGTATCTTTTAAAAACAAAGCCGGGGAATGACTGTCTGCAATATTTCAAATACTGGTAGTTACATACTGGTACTCTGTATATTCTGTTAATTAGTCCAGCCCACTGAGGCTGCAGATGAACTACTGGCCCTACCCATTTCAATCGGCTCAACCAATCCACGTTTCCCTCACATTATGTGATGCCATTCAGATAAGTGACTAAAATGTAATCTTTCTTTATAGAAGATTTGAAACGGGTTCCAAATCACAACACATCATAGGCATTTTGTAGTAAAATTGCACCGTAATTGATTCCCTCCCCCAACCACTGTACATGTAGTGGAAGAAGAGATCAATTTCACAATCCTCTGTTATGTTTATTTTATTACTGTATTCTCCCCACATGGTAAACATAACCAGGAACAAAGTTCAAACTCTTCCGTATCTTATAAAAACAAACGTGATCTTGCTGTCTTGCCTTTCATCATTTCCCACTTAAACGTCACTGTCAGAAGCCAGTGACATAATAGTTACATAGTAATTACTATTCACTAGCGCTGTTCCGCGTCATAACGTCCAGACACCCAACACAGACAATTCATTCAGGAAAAACTTTGTTCCCCAAAGTCTTGCCACCTCATAAACCGTCTATAGTCATGGATAGGGAAGTCAGCCTACATGGGTATTCATTATTTTCGGATATATTGATCCAGAATACAGTAGCCACCGGGGTTTCATTCCTTGATTCATTCAAGTTACGTGAGTGAAGCAAATGAAAGGAATGCTATTTTCTTAGAGTTGCAAAAGTTTGTGTTAATTTCCATTTAGCATGTCCGTTCTTTCTTATGATGATGAAGTTCATTATTGCCGGCTTTGTTAAGTTGGGGATGTCGGTCTATAGTCGGACTTTCGACTTTCTCCACTTTTGGGAAGGGATAGTTAGGTTATCGGCCTACAATCGGATGGGTTTATATTCAGAATTTAACGGTACATGTAATGTGCGGTGAATACTTATAGTGTGATTGTAAATGAATACATTTCCTTTTACTTTTGATGTACTTATGATATGCTTTTTGATGTACTTATGATATGCTTTTTGATGTACTTATGATCTGCTTTTTGATGTACTTATGATATGCTTTTTGATGTACTTATATGCTTTTTGATGTACTTATAATATGCTTTTTGATGTACTTATGATATGCTTTTTGATGTACTTATGATATGCTTTTTGATGTACTTATGATATGCTTTTTGATGTACTTATGATATGCTTTTTGATGTACTTATGATCTACTTTTGATGTACTTATCTGTTTTTTGATGTACTTATGATCTGCTTTTTGATGTACTTATGATCTGCTTTTTTATGTACTTATGATCTGCTTTTTGATGTACTTATGATCTGCTTTTTGATGTAATTATGATCTGCTTTTTGATGTACTTATGATCTGCTTTTTGATGTACTTATCTGTTTTTTGATGTACTTATGATCTGCTTTTTTATGTACTTATGATCTGCTTTTTGATGTACTTATGATCTGCTTTTTGATGTACTTATGATCTGCATTTTGATGTACTTATGATATTCTTGTCTACAAAATATTCAAAAAATTGTAGAAACTTTAGCAATATTGAACACAATTTTGTCTGTTTGACAGAAAGACATTCACATTTGTGAGATAGTCTGTGGTCAGAAGCTGTCTTGTGGTGTTCACAAGTGTGAGGAGCTGTGTCACAGGGGAAACTGCAAGCGATGTTTACAGGCCAGTAAGTGATTGACAAACATGTTGATGTTCTCATGTACGTCCATCTATAGGGTGTATGATAATGTGTATATAAGAAGGGTATGAATAATAAATAAGGGAACCTAGAGAAATTATGATGAATTGTTGGTGGTTGGTGACAAATGAATATACAGTATTTAAGTTTGTGTGCAATTTTCGTATTTCTATCAAACTTGATACGCATGCGGTTGTGTCTTTGGGTCTCACCAATGGCCCACTAGATAAACCACCCATGCAACAGAAAACTTTAGTAGATGACATGTCGTTATATTGAGGCTCTCTTATGGAAGTTTTGTAACATGTCATCAATGCAATGATAGACCCCCTCCGAGTAGAAGGCTCCTTCAATAGATTGCACTAAGCCGAAAGCTGAAGTCTCCAGTGTATGAAAGAAAGCTCAGAAAAACCACCCCACTGCACATAAGGAAGTAAAAACTAATTGGTAGCAATTCCTGGGGTTCTCAATCAATAAAATCAAACACCTTGAAGTTTTGTACTGAAAAGTCCTATGAAGTAAATTTTTGAAGCTGCCATGTTTGTTTTGGACATGTTTGTTTCTGTTTGTCAACTTTAATGTGTGTTGTTTGGTCTATGCTTGTGATTTATTGAACAAGCAACATACCTGTAACTTGTGTGTATGTGTTTTGTATTTATTTTCTAAGGACGTGTTGAATAAATGTGTTTATAATACTTGATGTCTATGCCATTATGTCAGACAAGTTAGTTGACATTTTAAAGTATACAGTAAGGTAGGTTGAAAAGACGTAAAGAATTGAACTAATTGTACTTGAGATATATGACCAATGTTTTATGCTGTGCTCATGAGTGCCACACACAAAATATTAACACTCTGCACTCATAATCTCTAGAACCAAGGATTTTTAAAATTCCTGAAATAGTGTATTAAGAGAAATTTTGTATTAGTCAAATAACGGTCTAATTCACACATACAAGTACAAATGTAAAGGTAATGTAGTACATTACATTTTGTTCCATCAGTAAGTTAAAGAGAGCAAGTTTGCATTTGTGACTATGTAGATATGGATTTTTACAAGTCCATGAGTTAAGCTTTGAACTTGCGACCAACATGTAACTAGTTCTTTCGTATGGATGGCTTACCACGTCAGAAATATGTTTCAGATGGCCACCATTCAATGGAAGTGGAATAGGCACTGAATTTATTGGTTAGCATTGCAGATACCAGATGTGTCAGGCCACATTTTCTGTTCTCTGTGCTACATCCAGGTGGAAATCTAGTCGGACAAGTGTCCTGATCTGGTGGGAGTAAGACAAATCATTGTTGATCAATAACATTTTAAGAATGGACTAAAAGTGATCAAATGACAATATAATCAGAACTAGTTGGCTACAAGATCAATAATATGTACTTACTGCAGCAAAACTGAAATCCAAAAGGCCAAGCTTGGAACAGGGTAATGAAGTTTTGTTAATCACTGGAAATAGATGACAAATATAAATTGATGTTTCGACCAGAAAGCAGGTCTTTATTGAGACTACATACACAACAAAAAAACGATGAGTAAGAACGGCACTCCCCTTTCCAAGCTTTTCTAGCTGGCTAGAGTCAAGGAGGTGAGAAATCTGACAAAATGAAATATGAGAGAAAAGAGAGAGGGTAAGCAGCTCATTTCTATCTATTTTATATTATTCTATCACACATTTATTTCTTACTGAGCCCATGAAAATTATAACGAACTAGCATATTATATTGAATTTAATCAAGTGTTTTGTTCTTTTTAACCTTCTGCATTGTAAGGTTTTGAAGAGCTAACTTGTTACTGTGGGGCTGAAGTAATGGAACCCCCTGTACCGTGTGGCACACGGCCTCCAGAATGTCGTCTGCCTTGTAGTAGGCAACATGATTGTGATCATATGGGTATGATAATTTTTATTCGTAATTCGTGTGTCGTAATTTTTAAAACAATTGAATGTTTGATATATGGGTATACAGGTGACCCATAGCATAGCATGTTGACAACATTATGGAATACCTGATCGTTAGATTCAATCATAGCAGGTTTATTGGTTTATGCAGAAGATAACCCGATCGTTAGATTCAATCATAGCAGGTTTATTAGTTTATGCAGAAGATACCTGATTGTTAGTTTCAGTCATAGCAAGTTTATAGGTTTATGCAGAAGAATGACAAATGAGAGCCTCTGAACCAAAGCATTTATTATTTACCTTGCATATTTGGAGAACTGTCAAGGTTAGCTTGATGTACCAACCTTATAACAGCTGACTAAGAGCTGAAAATGATCTAGGGGTGTGTAGAAACATAATAAAATACCAGATAAGGATCCTCATACGCATGATTTCATATAAGCATGTTGTCTAATATCAGAACAACTATGGAAATAAACCCACAGACATATATGTTGTCATGTATACTTGGAAATAAACCCACAGACATATATGTTGTCATGTATACTTGGAAATAAACCCACAGACATATATGTTGTCATGTATACTTGGAAATAAAAGAAATACAGAGAATCACAAAACTTATATTTAAACGTTTTATATTTAAATATTGTATTTCTCCATTTTTTTTACAAAAAGCTATGCCTTTTTGACTGCAGAACGCCCTGTAGATCTGCTTCATGCAGCATCTTCCCAGGTATATAGATTTATGTCCAAGATTTTTTGTGAGATCTTCAATGAGTTCTTGTAATGCTTCTTTGGTCACCTTGAGAACATATACCCTACTGTATCTCAACATAGAGATGACTGGTAACATGATAAGAATACAAGTATGTTAGACACAGTATGTGCTCATGCAACATTTTGTGCAACCATTACATTAACTACTTGCTATCTCATGCAACATTTTATGCAACCACTACATTAACTACTTGCTATTTTATGCAACCACTACATTAACTACTTGCTATCTCATGCAACATTTTATGCAACCACTACATTAACTACTTGCTATTTTATGCAACCACTACATTAACTACTTGCTATCTCATGCAACATTTTATGCAACCACTACATTAACTACTTGCTATCTCATGCAACATTTTATGCAACCACTACATTAACTACTTGCTATTTTATGCAACCACTACATTAACTACTTGCTATCTCATGCAACATTTTGTGCAACCACTACATTAACTACTTGCTATCTCATGCAACATTTTGTGCAACCACTACATTAACTACTTGCTATCTCATGCAACATTTTGTTCAACCATTACATTAACTACTTGCTATCTCCTGCAACATTTTATGCAACCACTACATTAACTACTTGCCTCTCATGCAACATTTTGTTCAACCATTACATTAACTACTTACTATCTCATGCAACATTTTGTTCAACCATTACATTAACTACTTACTATCTCATGCAACATTTTGTGCAACCATTACATTAACTACTTACTATCTCATGCAATATTTTGTTCAACCATTACATTAACTACTTGCCTCTCATGCAACATTTTGTTCAACCATTACATTAACTACTTACTATCTCATGCAACATGTTATGCAACCATTACATTAACTACTTACTATCTCATGCAACATTTTGTTCAACCATTACATTAACTACTTACTATCTCATGCAACATTTTGTGCAACCATTACATTAACTACTTACTATCTCATGCAATATTTTGTTCAACCATTACATTAACTACTTACCTCTCATGCAACATTTTGTTCAACCATTACATTAACTACTTACTATCTCATGCAACATGTTATGCAACCATTACATTAACTACTTGCCTCTCATGCAATATTTTGTGCAACCACTACATGAACTACTTGCCTCTCATGCAATATTTTGTGCAACCACTACATGAACTACTTGCCTCTCATGCAATATTTTGTGCAATCACTACATTAACTACTTACCTATCTCAACGTGTAGCTTGTATTCATGCTTTACTCTACTTGACTTCCATGAATTTGTTCCTATGGTAACATAAGTGCCTACATATTTTTCTGAAATTTAATTTGTGTGTCTATTCCAGTCTGTGTGTTGTCCTTATCTTGACAATATCCTTTGTGTCGAAATGCTGAACCTGTGTATCTTGTAAAACTGATTTTCTAAAAATATCATTCGATAATTTGTTGCTGCCTTTTAGACAGATGATTAGTCTGCTTTGCTGTATTTAAGAAAACAAGAAGAGGGCTGTATGCAGACATACATCGTACCCACTACTTATATAAGAAAACAAGAAGAGGACTGTGTGCAGACATACATCGTGCCCATTACTTATATAAGAAAACAAGAAGAGGACTGTGTGCAGACATACATCGTGTCCATTACTTATATAAGAAAACAAGAAGAGGACTGTGTGCAGACATACATCGTGCCCATTACTTATATAAGAAAACAAGAAGAGGGCTGTGTGCAGACATACATCGTGCCCACTACTTATATAAGAAAACAAGAAGAGGACTGTGTGCAGACATACATCGTGCCCATTACTTATATAAGAAAACAAGAAGAGGACTGTGTGCAGACATACATCGTGCCCATTACTTATATAAGAAAACAAGAAGAGGACTGTGTGCATACATCATGCCCATTACTTATATAAGAAAACAAGAAGAGGACTGTGTGCAGACATACATCGTGCCCACTACTGAACTTCTAGTTACTTTTTGCATGCTGTAGTCTCCACAATATGTGTATCAGCACATGCTCATCAATCTCTAGAATTATGTACACTTGAACATTTACTAGTTTACATGATTATATAACAGACATCTTTATCTTTGTTATTGTTATGTTATATTTCATCATGTCTGTTATATTGATAATGTTAATGTTTGCTATATATTGTCAGTTTGTCATGTCTGTCACATTGATGATGTACATTTTTATATATTTTATCAGTTCGTCACTTCTGTCACTTTGATGATGCATGTCCTCCTTGTACCGACCTGACAGACAAGATGTGCATGGGTGGTCACATGGTAAGCCGTAGCAGGCATGGTAACATGTTAAGACTATGCAATAATTTGAGTTCATAGTTGGGTGCTAAATGTGAGGATTTATTACCTGAGTTAATAAGACCATTTGATGATACTGATGGTACCGTTGCCTTGTTACATTACACATTTATTGAGGCCCCAAGGGTATGACTTAGCTTTCACCAAGCAACATTATACAATGTACTTCTTTCAAGATTTCTCTCCATCTGTTCCTTAATTTTATTCATATCTAGTATCCACTGTAGTGTCTGTTATGTCATTCTCACGCTGGCCAGCAAACTCGTGTTTCAAATCCTCTCGTTACTCGTGATTTGAAATAAAAATTTACTCCTGTGGTTTGCCCAGCCACTAGAAAGTAGAGTACCAGGGCTATGCTCTGGAAATGTCGAGAAATAACTAATGAGTATATGTGGTAGGCAACAGTGCTAGTCAGGCGGTTTCTGGTCAACCACAGACGTAGTTAGCTGAACAATTATGGGGAAACTGTTTTATAACTCATATTACCTTCATCTTTACCCATATCAGTTTCTATACCTCCAACTCTATGTGTTTCTATACCTCCATCTCCACGTGTTTCTATACCTCCATCTCCACGTGTTTCTATACCTCCATCTCCATTGGATTCATACATTTTCCTCTTGTGGAAGCTCTATATCACTTCATCAGCACAATAACATTGACTCCTTTTTTAGTAGGCAGCTTCTTTGCAAACATTATACATCTTGGAGAATTGAAGTCTTGGATAGTTGAAGTCTTGGATAGTTGAAGTCTTCTGTGTATGAGATCAAGTCCTGAAGAAATATCTCCATTCCCCCATTGCACAAAAGGATACAAGAATTTTGTTGCTTGCAATTTCTTTGGATCAAAACACACAATCAAACAAAAATGCCAGAGACATTAAGTTTGTCATAAATAAAAAATCTGTTTTATTTAAGTTCAGAATTGACTTGGCTTCTACCCTGGTGTAGCTGAATTGATAAGAGCAGAGCCATGTTGATATGTTTCTATGTTGTGGGTTCAAATCTATATATTTGCGCTTGGCCCTGGGTTATTATGCTTTGAGAGTGGGATTAGTTTCGTCAATATGCACTGCCTTATTGTTTCAACTGCTCAAGTCCCATAATGACCACTCACCAATTGACTCATCTATACAAATGGGTACCAAAGTCAGACAGTTGGGAATGTAAACACAGTGAGGAAACCACTGATGCCCATCACCTGATGGAAAGATGAGACAATACTGCAACATCTCATACCTTTACAGCATGATAGGCTATGGTACATTACCCTTGCCATAACTGAATGAACATCTGTCGGTTGTCTTTTCTCTGCTTTTGCTTTTAGGCATTGCAGGATTGATTGTCTCTGCTTTTGCTTTTAGGCATCACAGGATTGAGTGATGATTGATTTTCGTGTTAGGGTACGTTTGGTTGCTTGATATGCAGTAATATTGTAACTTCGTCAAGCCACCTTCTTCTTAGTCCTCCTCTGTGTCTTGCTGTTTCCATTTTCATGTTGTATGATCTTGTTGTTAGCTAATAAGGGTTAATTCTTATTCAGTGGCTGAACCATTTCTGTCTCTGTTTTTCAATATATTTGATCACTGATGTTGTTCGAACAGTTCGTGTAATCTCTTCATTACTCACACAATCTCTTCTTGCTGTTAGCTGCTTTGCTTAGACATTTCATTTCACATGTAGTAAGCTTTCTATCTTGTTATTTAGTTATTGTCATGTTTGATATTGATAACAATTTTGGTATGAAGATTGAATTTATGATTTGCATTTTGGTTTCCATTGGGAAAGATGTGTACTTCAAGAGTAGTGTTAGTTCATAATTTATGTAGTTAGTTTTTAAAATTTTTCAACTCTCTATCCATTCTTCTGTTGTCTAAATAATGCTCCCAAGATACTTAAATTCCTTTACTTGATTCAGTAATTTCTCTTTATGTTGATTGTATTCAGTTTTTTTCAGTATTGATCTTCATCTTGTGATTGAGGCAGCTTTCATTGAGTGGGTTTATGTGAACTTGCAGCTCTTCACTTGAACTGAAGAGTAGGCACTGATCATCAACGAGTAGTTCTGTTATGTCATTTGGCTGGTCTGGTAGTGTTTTGATTGCTTTAGCAATACTATCCATATAAATAATGTACAAAAATAGTGATAGAAGATAATCTACAGAAGTTGACTCGCACATACAAAGAAAAATTGAAAAATGTCAACAACTTTAAATATCCTGGGTCAACCGTTATCATCACATTTGATTGTTCCGCAGAGATCAGAAACATTATCAGTGGCCATAAAATGAAAAATCACAGAGGAAAAATCTGTGACACGGTTGAACATAAGGACAAAGTTGTGACTTTTAAGAAGTTATATTTTGCCAGTGGTAACATG
The DNA here is from genome assembly GCA_034231615.1 of Meghimatium bilineatum. Lineage (NCBI taxonomy): Eukaryota > Metazoa > Mollusca > Gastropoda > Stylommatophora > Philomycidae > Meghimatium > Meghimatium bilineatum. The sequence goes on from CM067299.1 coordinate 10,639,043, forward strand.
ATTTTGAGACTTCAAAATGACATCTGCAATGAAAAAGAAAATATCGACATTTGAAATGAAATGTTATAGAAAGGTCCCGAGAACATCATGAACAGAAGGATGATCAAACACAGATGTCCACATAAAGACCTGAACATAGAAGACTAGTTCATGAATACTGTCAAAAAATGCAAGCTAGCATTTCTTTGGACATATAAAATAGACACAATGAGTTGAAGAGATTGATTACGGAGGGTACGATTCCAGGAAAAAGAACTATAGACAGACCAAGACTGTGATGGACACAGGATAAAGACATTCAAAGATGATCTGATATGACACTAGAAGAGGATTGACAGTCAGGGTCAGAGACAAGAAGAAGAATGATGATAAAACAAACCACTGTGGAACTCCTGGTGTAACTAAGAACAACTTTGTAAGATCTGCGCTTGTTCTAACACACTTTCACTATCTTTGTATATGGATGTTAGACACTTTAGTAATTGTTCATTTTGATATGTATGATCAGAAAAATATAAGTGGCTTGAGCTAGTGGGGAGGTCTAAGTTGGAAGGAGTCATTCATTTTTGTTCCTGGTCATTAGGGTGCTGAGGCAATGAGAGAGGAGATAGACTTGCAAATTTTGCCACTGTAATATGCGGTAGAGAAAGAGATCAGGCAGATATACTGAACTTCTGACAAGAAACAGCATGGACAAATGAAATTAATGAGTGTTGTCATTCATTTTCTGTGTCCAGAATAAAGGAACAGAGCTTAAAATGTACAGTCTTCAGAAATAAGTGTATATCAAGGTCTTCTGTTATATTCATTGTTTTATATACTCCTAATGGCATAGGTAGGTCTGTTTAACCTTTAGCACGCTAGTTTACAATTACGTAATATTCTCCTTCTGCTGCGGCATTGGTTTTCGCAAATGATACGCAATCGTCTGTGGCTGTTTTGAAATCGTGATAACTTTTTAAACAAAATGGCCGTAAAATTTCTACCCAATGTTGCCATCGGATTCTGTCAAAAAGTTGCAAAATTAGTAGACTGTTTATATCATAGGTGGCTCTTCGTTTTGGAAGTATGTACAAAATGTGCAAGCTGTCAAGCTTCTTCTAGTGTCATGTTTGGAAGATTTTCGATAGCATGTGTCTGTCCAAGACCTTCTGAATGTGATACTAGAAGGAGCTGGCACAGAACCAAGAGGCTTACAGAGTGGCAGTGGGGACTGTAATGATTGAATTTCATGCTACAACAGGTGAAGCTTGAAGTTTTATTATATCAGTTTGATTTTTTTTTCGTAACACTTGGTTATGTTTCTTCTATTTTGTGGACAGGTCAGGAAGAATGTTCCCTGTCACCTGCTCAACATCAGCTGTGGGTATCCCTGCAATAAGATGTTAGCGTGTGGTGAACATAAATGTCAAAAAATATGTCACAAGGTAAGATCATCACAAAAAAAGACTTGTGTTAGTGACATGTTTTATGTTCTGGGCTGACTGTGACATTTATTTTTATGTCATGCCATTTATTGATGTCACTTTCTAAATTGATGGTGACATTGTTCGATGCTAAGTTCTAAAAATAAGGGTGGGGGGAGCCGTGGAAAAATATGGCCGGCCAAGTCTTCTTGTTTTAAAAATCCTGCAGATTAGAAGTATATATAGCCTAGAGAAAGAAAATGCATTGAAACCTGCCACGTCATTTTTTTGAAAGACTGATTGAAAATTACTATATGCACTCTTATTGAGAGAGACACCCCCCCCCCCCCCCCGCGCTTAGGAAATGCTATTTGGAACTTCAAAGGGCTGAAGAAATGCTTCCTGGCAAAAAATAAAAGTGAAATCTTAGAATGCAGGAATTGATAAAACTCCATATTGAAAGCAGAATCAGACTTGTGAAAACAAGTGCTACAGACAGACATCTGGAAGAATTTGTTCTATAGAACATTTATCTAGCAGCAAATAAACAGACTTGCTGGTTATCAAAAACTATTTTTGACAGTGACGAAACAGCGTAAACTTATTTTTAAGAGATGACTTTCCCTCTAAAACTATTTTGCAAAGAACAGTTATGGGTGGAAGGAGTAGAAGAGGGCAGAGAAAATTCTTGATTGATAACATCAAAGAATGGTATGGATGTGATTATACTACACTTTTCCAAATGGCTGAAGACAGAACTAGAACTGTTTGGAGGGCATTTTGTGCTGATGTATCCAGTGTGGCACTTCTACGACCCTGATGGGTTATGGACCTTATTATATTGAGTTGTTGGTGCATCAAGGATTGTAGCTGATAAGAGTCTTGTTCTGACTCATAAAACAGTGGGAAACCACCGAGAAGTAGCATTTCCAATGAATTTTTAATGCCAAGAAACTCATCTGGCTAGCGGCAAGAGCATACAACATGACAATGGAAACATCCAGATGCAGAGAAAGACCAAGAAGAAAGTGGATAGAAGGAGTTTCAGACATTCTGAGATGTCACAATATTACCGCATATCAAGCAGCCAAACATGCCATAGTGCAAAAACCGATTTTCATTCAATTCTGCAATGAGTTACAGTAAAGGTAGAGAAAAGACAATAAATAGACAGCAGAAAATCATGATGACCACAAAGAAGACGCGTCATGGGGCTCACAAGCTGAAACTCGCCACTTGGGAGGAGAATGAAAGACTAACCTTGGAAGGACAGACAGGTTCCATGAAAGACAAAAAGAGGCATCACAAAATGGTGATGAACACATGATATTGAGGACCTCCTAGATATGACAATGGAGGAAGTAGGACAACTCGAACTAAAGAGTGGCAGTGAGGACATCATGTCATGTGGAAAACAAAGATTTATGTGTTGTGAATTTATCATATGTAGTGTGTTTTTTGTATGTAACATGGGATGACGTGTGAGTGTGCACATAGATGTGAGTCGGCATGTAGCTGTGAGTGTGCATGGAGCTGTGAATGTGGACATAGCTATGAGTGTGCTTATAGCTGTGAATGTGCTCATAGCAGTGAGTGTGCATGTAGCTGGCAGTGTGCGTGTAGCTGTTAGTGTGAATGTAGCTGTGAATGATTTATGAGTTTGATGAAAGTATCTTGTCGCTTTACATATATTTAGAACTCTAGATAGCAGACATGAAAATATCAAACAAAATATGTTTGTTAAGACAAGTCTATCCAGAAGTCAGATTTCAACACTTAGTTCTTATACAAGTCTACCCAGAAGTCAGATTTCAACACTTGGTTCTTATACAAGTCTACCCAGAAGTCAGATTTCAACACTTGGTTCTTATACAAGTCTACCCAGAAGTCAGATTTCAACACTTGGTTCACTGGAATGAATCATATTCAAGGAAATAGCACACTATACAAATCTCGCCACGGGTGCTAAAATCACTGTCTTTCAAAAGTAACAGGATGTCATCAAAAGTTGAGTTCCACAAATGAACATGCTTCTATATATCAAAGTACTGAGTATAAACTGTGAATATGGTCTGTATGTATTGTATGTCAATTTCTTGTAGCATTACACCAAGAAGTACACAAATTACATATTGAATGTTAATTTTCCAGAGTGATTGCCTTGATGAAGGCTCTGCATGTACCCAGTTGTGTGAAAAGATCAGGTCAGCTTGTGGTCATCCGTGTGCTGCTATATGTCATTCTGGTCCATGTCCAGACACAGCTTGCAAAACTGAGGTCAGATTTTCTCTTGTATTTGTGTTTGCATTTTTTCACAGAAATAATTTGGTTCTATGTTTAACCTTTAGCATGCCTGCGGAGAAACTTGTTGCTAACGTTTTCTATTTTTAAACAAAAGATGGGGACTTGCATCACCCATTGCTATGTACTCATTTAGTGATGAGAAACAGCATGATGATTTGGCTTACCGTACTGGAATCTGTGAATCCTAGTTAGAGATTCTATTATACTTCCTTTTCCTGCATTTTGTTTGGAAGAGAGAAGAATATTGGGAATTGTGTTTGCTTTCAAAGTAGATATGAGTGAGTTTCATTATGAAATCACACCGGAAAAGTATAGGATGAATATATTGACATTGTGGACTACGGATACCTTTCAAGCTGTAAGGCAATATGTGCCATCTTAGTGGACCAGGTTCAAATCTCATTTTATGCAGATTTTTCTTTGTTAATAAATCCTCAATGCTTCTATATTATTGTTTTTTTTTAGTGCGGTGGTGTTTCTCCTTGTATAAAGTACATGTTTCAGTTTATTCTAATCTTTACTACAGATCAACATCACCTGCCCATGTGGTAACCGGACAGCCAAAGCCCTTTGCTCTGTTGGAGGTGATCATTCAGTTGAGCTTGCCCAGTTTCAGCGTCTGAGTGTTCAGAGCATAGTAGAGTCTGGAGGTCAAAGTGTGGACCTGTCACAGTTTACACAGACAAGAAAGTCCAATAAGAGGTAAGCTATTTAGCAAGTTTATATTTGTTATGTAATCATAGTCTATCAGAACAATCTCAATAAAAAGTAGTTGTGCCACTTTTCAAGGATTGCTGACTGTTTTAGATGATGATGGAGTAATCCCTTTAGCTGTGAGCAGGTAGATCTTGACAGCTAAAAGCCTTTCTGACAAAAGCATAAGTCTTCATCAGATGTGTAACTGAGGTGACACCCAAACTTGTATAAGGTTGGTTGTCTTTAAGGCATGGTTGTGTTGGGGGGGGGGGACTAGAGGCATGTTTAGTCCCTGAAGGGAGACAGTCAAATCTGGCAGTATTCCATAGGATCATCACATTGTGCTAGGAGAACAGCATATACTTCTGGGCCATCTAGCATTCCCCTCCACCTAGAAATTTGCAACAAATGGACAGAAGTGCAATGTCCGCTGACCAACATCACTTCATCATCCATGGAGATCATTTGATAACAGATAAAAGTCAGAAATTGAGACAAGACATGGGGATCATTTGATAACAGATAAAAGTCAGAAATTGAGACAAGACATGGGGATCATTTGATAACAGATAAAAGTCAGAAATTGAGACAAGACATGCAGTGGCAACAGTGATTTATTCTTCACAGATGACATGTTATCTGCCTATTCTTCAACTTTCCTTAGTAGCTTCCTATGGCATGCCTGGAAAGAAAACAGTGGCCTTATTCTTTGCAATAACAACTATGATAATGTATTATTGTCACCTGCAAATAATATTTTTTTAAATTTTGGGAAAGTGTGATTGAGAAATATTTTATTGTATATGTATTGTATCTTTCAGACTGGACTGTGATACAAACTGTGCCATCATAGAACGTAACCGGCGTTTGGCTTTGGTTCTAGAGATTAAGAATCCAGATATGAGTGCTAAATTGGGAAATCCGACATTCACAGAATTTCTGAAGGATTATGCTAAGTATGTCACACTAAGATCAAATTCAGTTGATACTGCTTTAGAAATATGAATGTTGTGAACAGGAATTAAAACCAAGTCTGTCTCCGTGGCACAACACCTTGCTATGAAAAAAAGTTACTGCCAAGTAGCTGTGAGTACTTCACAAAGAGTGTTTTTATAGCATGTCATTCAAACACAACTATTATTTCACATCAGAATATAAAACAACCATTCCTTCACAAAAGAATATAGAACAACTATTCCTTCACATCAGAATATAGAATTGTTTCTTATTAGCATTGCTAGCCATGACGGCATATTCCTGCAGATATAATCTGTCTATGTTCATGCCTGTTCTTTCAATCAACAATTTAATTTAACGGATGCTGCTGATTTATAAGGTATGTCTGAAGGTCCCACTATAGTAGTAATAATGTACCCCAATATAAGGTACGTCTGAAGGTCCCACTATAGTAGTAATAATGTACCCCAATATAAGGTATGTCTTACTTTAATAGTAATAATGTACCCAAACATATGGTACATCTGAACGTCCCACTGATAATACTAATTGTCAACATGTATGTAGTGCCTGACCATGAACAAGGGGCGAGGTGAAGATAACTCTGTGCAGGACATGACAATTCCTGGGAAAGCCTAGGATTGAACTAGCATATTTGGAGTCCCTTTAAATACAGGGAATGTATAGCTGGATCAGTGACCATGATGCTGAGCTATATAGCTCTGGACACTTCTGATGGCAAAGAAATCTTGGCAGGGAGGGGAGTTGAAGCTTACGTAGGTAGAAAACCTCTAAAATTTACCCACTTCCAGTGGCACTGTAGGGTTTTTGGTTTAATATAGTGTAAATAAAATATTGTGTAGTATGTCCCTGTCAATAGACTTGAGGAAAAAAGTTCTACAGAGCTACATTACATTGATTATAACACATGGATGTGAAGCTTGTACAATAAACTGGATGGTGGATAATTAGAGGCAATAGAGATGTGGTTCTATAGTAGAATGCTGAGAGTATCATGGACAGTTAGAAAGATTAACAAAGAGATGCTGAAAGAATCAAATTGTGAGACAGGGTTACTAATAATATCAGAAAGAGATAAATCTTATTTTTGTGATATATTATGAGACAGGGAGGTCTGGAGAACATAGTTACAACAGGCAAGATAGAAACGAAGAGATTTAGGATGACAACATGAAAAAATATTTGTCAGACATTGTGGCATGGCAAATAGTGGACAATGATCCTGATAAAAAATATTAGACATAAAGAATTGTGCAGATCCATGATTGCCTTTGCTAGTCAGCATGGCACCTGATGATGATGATAATGTAAATGTAATGTCATAAAGATTGATATTATTTGTCCGGTCAATATCTTTTATTTAATCTGTGATCAATTCTCAAACTACCTATTCAGAGTATCACAGAACTGTGATCTGACATTTGCTAGTGTTCTCACAGAACTGTGATCTTGCAGAGTTGCCAGATATTATGAACTGTCTATGCACACAGTTCAGTTTAAAAAAATGGCCAAACTCAAAAACTGTGTAGGTGAATTACTGCAATCTTCTATTTAGTCAAAACTGTTTTAAAAAAATCATTTCTGTTTCTTCTTCTGCGTTCATTCTGAAATTTCTGAAGATTAGCAAAATGTAGTCAGTAGAAAAGAAAGTGTTGTGTCATCGTTTACAGCTTAGCTGTGATATCTGCACCTTTCGGCCTGATACATCCAACTTCAGCATGGCTTGTGCAACTCCTAAACCTCCTTAGTCACCTTTTTCAACATGCCTGGTATGTAACTGTGTCACTATACTTTGCTCCATTTTTAGTCCCCAGCATCACACAGGTGCAATTCATTTTAATAATTACATTTAGAAGATTAAAGTTTCTCTCTGTTTTTTTGGTTGTAAAAACAATTTTACCGACAACAATTCTTGCTGCACACTTTCTGTATTTTAATAAATTTAAAGGAAATATATTAAAAAAATTGATAAATTTTCTAATTGGCCAACTAAAATAAACGGTCAAAATATAAATCTCACGGTTCTGGCTCTTCAATACTACCAATATGGCAACTCTTGTGTGTTCAAATGCAATGATTTACTCATGTTTACTTCCAGGAAAAACCCGAAGTTTGCTTTAAGTGTTGAAAAGAGCTTCAATGACCTTGTGCAGTCAGCTAAACAGGTGAGAAGATATTTTTGATCTACCTACAAGTTTGTGTCTGCTTGTGTGGTATGGAAATACAGACAAGAATCAATCAGTTGGAAGATGGTAGAGAAGAATTTAGACTTTGAAATGCAGATTTAACAATGAATTTAGAGAATTATTGAATGAGATTTTCACCCTCGTTTTGTTGGACCCAAGAGGGAAGGAAAAATTAGCAACACTGTTCAACTTCCTTGCAAGAGATTACTAAGGAGGTTACAGAGTGGAATTGGCTGTTCCATTCCATTTAGGGTCAGGGTGAGCCAGAAACCATGCTAAAGTCGGATGTGTCAGGTTGAAAGCCGCAGAAAGCTGGAGACCATGACACAACATATTCTGCTCACCGGACTACATCTTGTTAATTTTCAGGAGTTTGAATACAAATGAAGAAAAATATGATTTTTACATTTGATCTCTAGGAATTATGAGCAGCAGAACTCTTGTTTCCATTAGTGTAATAAGGTGGAGTGAGTATGCAGCGCTTGAAGAGATACCCCCTCCTGTTCAGAGCGGGCAAACATTTTAATTGTATACATGGATTGCTGTAGGGCTTCTGCAATAGGATTGTCTCTATACAGTCATGTCATTTCTTAGTGGTAAATCAAATAGGACAAATCAATGAAGTTGGTCAACTAAACATATATAGTAGATAAGGGGCCACCCACCCAACAAAATTGTAAAGAACTCAGAGACAACCCTTGTTTAACTATGTTAACAAGAAAAAATGTTTTAAAAAAACCACACGCGCACACACCAATTATTTTTTTGCAGATTAAGTAAAAAACTATGTTTATTAAATTCATTTTTAAAAATATAATTTTTCACATTCTATTTAATTGGTGTATGAGATATTTTTCTGTTGATTTGAACTATTGTCAATGTCTCTCCACCCTCCCCCTTTCCATATCGTGTTAATAACTAACTGTCAAAATCTTTAAGACCTCCCTCCCTCCCCTAATTGTTGACATAATTTATGGACAGTCCCTAAAATACTGCTGAAAGGAAAAGTTTATTAAATTTTATAAAAATGGACAAAAATCAGTCTACATAAATTATGGTAAGAGATCTATTATAACCAACTTTAATATAAAAATAAAACTCAATCTCATGTTCTTAATATATGTCTTCCAGTCTGCCCATCCAAACAGAAGCCATGCATTCCAATCAATGAATCGCGAGCAGCGACGCTTTGTCCATGAACTGGCAGAGTTCTACGGTTGTCAGACGCAGAGCTATGACTACGAGCCTATGAAAAATGTAGTGGCGACAGCAGTCAGGTATGCACATGAAAAGATAACATTTATTGTTTGTCCTCCGCACGTGATGATGATCATTTAAAATTCCGTTATGTACTTGATTATGTACATACATAAAACACTTAAAGAAGGAAAAATAATAGGTTGCAAGTCCTTACAAGAAGTAAAAGTACAGACAACTCTTGGAGAATCAAAACCTCTGCTCTATGTTCCGCCTGTTGTATGAAAAGAACAAACAAACTAAGTAACTTGATTATGCGTTCGTAGATAAGCCATATTCTGGTCGCAATTGTCCTTTGACAGTTCAGGCATGTGATTACCACTACAGATAGTTTTTCACCTAACCGTGACTTTCTAGCTACTCTCCGCTCTTGAGCTGCTGCACGTCTCCTTTTTTCACAAGATGCTGTGTCTTTTTTTAATTGTTGAGCATTACGTAGCTCTAAATTGTGCAAGTTCTTCCCACATATCTTGGTCTAGTTCAAAGGTTTTCTAAGATAACTAACTTGAGAGTCAAAGTTAAAGGTAAGCTAAGTTGTAAATTAGAATCATAGCACATGGTTTTCTCATAAGTGCTCAGTTGCCTAGTCAGTGATTGTCTGACTGAACTGTCTGACTAGTGTCGACTTCACACTTGTTCAGTAGAGATGGAAAAATTTCTCATCCTTCCCAGAGCATGAGTTCTGGTACAATACTTCCTTCGGTTTCGCATACCATGGCAGTAATTTTTATTTTAAACCATGAATGAGTGAACTCGGAGCCTGAATCTGCGGGTCCGTGACTGTCTCCAGTATAGAAAACCTGTGTACAGAAAATATAAACATGTCCTAGAAGGCCCATTTGGACTATTTCCGTGAATTTCATTGGTTGGCTTTGGCTATTTTTTGCATGTGACTCAAAGTATATAAATATATTTACCAATGAAAAGCACAATAAAAAACGTAACAAATAAAGTTTTAATTAATCCTGGACACAGGTCTTTACAGAGGTGACTGCTATTCGGCAGGCGAGTGACTTAAAACACTACACTACCTGACTCACACTGAAGAGTTACATCTGTGCATGAGACTCTAGGATTGAGCAAATATTTACAATGGATTTTTAATAGGAAGTGTTGTGCAGGGTGCTCCATATAAAAGTATTACTAATGATAGAAAGTTGCAATAGCAATGAGGCTACTTTACATACTGCATTATGAGCATGGATTAATGGAACAGGAATGCTGACAACTGACTTAATGAGTTAAAGAATGGAATGTTAGCAAGGAAGAACACTGGCTACTTCACCTGTAAATAATTGGATCTAATATTGTTAAATCGCCTGTGTGGTGCCAGAGCCCGAAAGGGGAGCAAAGAATAGCAACACTGTTTACCTTCCACACATGTCATAAAAGGTGACTAAGGAGGTTATGGGATGGAGTTGGCTGTCCCATTTCATATATGGTCAGTGACCCAAAGCCATGCTGAAGTCGGATGTGTCGGGCCGAAAGGTGCAGATATTGCAGCAATGCTGTAAACCATGACACAACGCATTCCGTTCTCCGGACCACATCTTGCTAATCTGCAGGAGTTTGAGAACAAACACAGAAGAAGAAGAATATTGTTAAATCACTTCACACACGTGCGTGCACAGACATCACAAATGCACACACTTTACACATGCATTCACACATATCACTCACACTCTTCCTTTCCCCTCTCTCTCTCTCTCTCTCTCTCTCTCGCAAGCCAGATTTGAACCCGTGATCTAGCACAGGTGAACTGCTTAACCACTAGACTATGCATGCCTGTAGCTTAGTGCTGAGGAACACAAGATCTCAACACAAAGACTCCTCTGAGACTTCCTTCCTAAGCGCTGCACTTTTATCCAAAGGCGAAGTTTTCTAGGTGTGAAAGAAAGCTGTGAAGGAAATGTCCTATCCATAAACAATCTCCTCACCCTGGACTATTGAGAATCATCCATGGATCATGGGATTGTCTAACAGCAGATGAACAGAATCTCTGTTGGAGTGAATACATTTGATCACAGTCTCAAACTAATGAATAAAGATTCCTTATCCAGAAAAATTCTCTCCTAGAGTTTAATGTAGGCATATATGCATGTCGATATGGCTCAAATCATAAAGATATTGAAGTGTTTTTTTATACTAGAGGAAACTTAAGCAAAATATAATTTTACATTAAAGCAATGTTAATTGATTATTTACTAATCTGATGATTTGAAGAGTTACCTTCAAGTAATATCAGTGGCACATCTGTGTTTGTTCTCAAACTCATGCTAATTATCAGGATATATTCCAGAGAACAGAATGCCTTATTTCATGGTTTACAGCTTGGGTATGATAAATGTGACTTTAAACTTGACACATCCATCTTAAGCATGGCTATTGGATCACTGTTACCCATTGGATCTGACAGTCAACTCCGCCCCCAAAACCCTCCTAGTCATCTTCTTTGATATGCATGACAGCTAAAAATGTTGCCATCCTTTCCTCCCTTTTCAGGCATGAAAAACACAGGAAGTCATTGATGCTGGAACCTATTGTATTTTTTATGACTTGATAATTTAAAGAACAATATAATTTCATTATGTTTTCAAACTTTGAATGATATCATTAGACATACCATAGTCACAAATAATTATTGTTGTTCATAAATTGATTATCATCTTGACAGAGATAAGAGCTGGCTACCAAATATAACTCTAACCCAGCATGCTTTAAAAGATCAACTGCCAAAACTGCCTCCACCCATCTCCTCATTTAAAACTCAGGGAGTTACGTAAGTTGGGTATTTGTGAAAGACGTGTGAATGATTGCATTGATGTGTATACTTTAGCTATAACAACTATCATTGTTAAACTAGAACAGATGAAACTCACTCATAAAAGTAAATATTGCCAGTACATTGAACAGACAGAAATTAGAGAAGTAAATGCTTTTGAAAACCTTGGTTCATACTTATGCAATGATGGAACTCTCCATAAAAGAAGTTGAGATCTGATTAGAGACAGCTTATCTCTCATGCAGAATGTCTGCAGGTCTCACTAATGGCCCACCAGACAAACCACTCATTCAAAGGTAAACCTTAGTAGATGATGTGCCTATATATTGAGGCTTCCTTTGTGGTAGTTTCATAGCACATCATTTATACTTCTTCAATGTTCATTCTCAAACTCCCGCTGGACCTCTCTTGCAAGAGGACCATGGTCCTACTAGATTTCCAGCAGGATGTAGTCCAGAGAATGGAAATACACAGTGTCACCGTTCTATTTGCGCCATTGGCCTGAGACATCCATCTTTTGTAGGATCTATACACTTATGCTTTTCATGCCTTTTTAATGTGTTTTATGCATTGTTATTTGTATATACTTGTGTACACCCTGTCTTTGGGAGTCAGATATGTGCTGCACTCATCTGGTCAAAAGAAATATAAATGCTTATGATCGAGCAAACATAGAGAAATCAGTTCATGTTTACGTAACTACTTCTTTTTTGTAGAAGTCAGGGTGAAGACCACTGTCTTCTCCAGTTCAGAGTGGCTGCCCCATAGCTTTTGCCTCAAGTCTGTATCATCTAGCCAGGTCTGCTGTCTCTGATCTTTTCAGATGTCAATGTTTCAGATGCCTATGGTTTTTTTCTTTTGGTGTGCTACAGTGTCCCACTCATGTGACTACCTGGGACTGGACTTCTAGTTCAGAGTGCAAAGAATAGGGCACTGTTTTTCCAGGCATGTGGAACGGGCAACTAAGAGAAGTAGGGGGATGGGCCGACAACCTGTTACTTGCGAAAAATCTCTGCCAAGATCCTGTCTCAATTTCTAACTTTTGTCTTCTGTTCAATAATCCCCACGGATGATGAAGAGACAGACCTGTGAGAATTGCACCATTTTCTTTTTGTGACAGACTCCTTGGTGACGTGTAATGCTAGATGTGCTATCACCTTTAGTGTCAACAAATCTGACAGAAGAATGATGAGATAGTTGGCCCAGAAGTGTGTCCTGTGCTCTTGGCATGACATGATAATCCTAGCATTCTGGCACATTTGAATGCCTCCCTTCAGTTACTAAACATGCATCCATACACCTCCCTTACACAATCATACCCTTGAGACAACCTTATATGTCTGGGTATTGCCTCGGATACACATCTGAGAAACCTGTGCTTTTGTCCGAAAGGCTGTCAAGAGCTACCTGCTCACATTATCTCATTACTATTAGGGCCATCAACAAATTGGTATGGACTGACAAAATATTTATGTAATAACTTTTCACTTTATACAGTAACTATTGCAAATTATATTCCATGTATGGTTTTTAAGTGCTCTGTGATTTCATGCAACAGATTTACAGTGCTAGAGAAGAAAAAACCAATAGGCAAGGATATACCCAGCAGTTCCAGGGCATGGGAGGAGGAAGGAGCTACAGGGGCTACAAGTAAACAAGAACCAGCTGTCGACTACTTTGATTTTACCTCAATTTAAAATTATGGGTTGCATATTTTGTCACTTTAGTTTCGCTTCCTATAAAAGCCTGGGTTACAAATTTGACCTCTTTTAATTATTTACCGGCTTATTGAAGCATTTTATAGATCACTGCTCATAGTAACGGTTGCAGTCTGAGAAGCAGTTCTATCATTCTTGGAAGTAAAGAGACAAAGAGTTCCGATTGAATTGTTTAGAAATAAATAACAAAGAATTTAAAGACATCATATATCCTTGTGTGAAGTTAAAAATGTGTGCCTGTAGCTTAAAATTGGTAATATATTATCAGTTGTAGAGAAATGTGAGGCATTTTTGTACTATCAATGTTTCTTACATTCTTTTAAAAAAATGTATGTGAATTGTGTTGGTATGCTAAAACCATTAAAATTGCGTCAGCTCGGTGGTAGAGTGGTTAGTAGGTCCGTCTAACAAGTACAATGTGCTGGAACTTGCTCGTGGTTAAAAAATTGATTGTCCACATTGTATTGACTGAATGTATTATATCTATCTATTGTTTTTCCTCTGATTTTGTTGTAAGATTTCACATGATTGAATGATGATCCGTTTTTCAGATGACAATGTTTGGTCGCTTGATCTGTAATGATATTTTGATGTCTCAGGATGTAACTTCTTCAATCCACCTTTCTTGTCTCCCTCAGCCTCTTGTAACTCCTTCAATCCACCTTCCTTGTCTCCCTCAGCCTCTTGTAACTCCTTCAATCCACCTTTAGTCTCCCTCAGCCTCTTATAACTCCTTCAATCCAACTTCCTTGTCTCCCTCAGCCTCTTGTTACTCCTTCAATCCAACTGCCTTGTCTCTCAGCCTCTAGTAACTCCTTTAATCCACCTTCCTTGTCTCCCTCAGCCTCTTGTAACTCCTTCAATCCACCTTCCTTGTCTCCCTCAGCCTCTTGTTACTCCTTCAATCCACCTTTCTTGTCTCTCTCAGCCTCTTGTAACTCCTTCAATCCACCTTTCTTGTCTCCCTCAGCCTCTTGTAACTCCTTCAATCCAACTTCCTTGTCTCTCAGCCTCTTGTAACTCCTTCAATCCACCTTCCTTGTCTCCCTCAGCCTCTTGTAACTCCTTCAATCCACCTTCCTTGTCTCCCTCAGCCTCTTGTTACTCCTTCAATCCACCTTCCTTGTCTCCCTCAGCCTCTTGTAACTCCTTCAATCCACCTTCCTTGTCTCCCTCAGCCTCTTGTAACTCCTTCAATCCACCGTCCTTGTCTCCCTCAGCCTCTTGTAACTCCTTCAATCCACCGTCCTTGTCTCCCTCAGCCTCTTGTTACTCCTTCAATCCACCTTCCTTGTCTCCCTCAGCCTCTTGTAACTCCTTCAATCCACCTTCCTTGTCTCCCTCAGCCTCTTGTAACTCCTTCAATCCACCTTCCTTGTCTCCCTCAGCCTCTTGTAACTCCTTCATTCCACCTTCCTTGTCTCCCTCAGCCTCTTGTAACTCCTTCAATCCACCGTCCTTGTCTCCCTCAGCCTCTTGTAACTCCTTCAATCCACCGTCCTTGTCTCCCTCAGCCTCTTGTAACTCCTTCAATCCACCGTCCTTGTCTCCCTCAGCCTCTTGTAACTCCTTCAATCCACCGTCCTTGTCTCCCTCAGCCTCTTGTAACTCCTTCAATCCACCGTCCTTGTCTCCCTCAGCCTCTTGTAACTCCTTCAATCCACCGTCCTTGTCTCCCTCAGCCTCTTGTAACTCCTTCAATCCACCGTCCTTGTCTCCCTCAGCCTCTTGTAACTCCTTCAATCCACCGTCCTTGTCTCCCTCAGCCTCTTGTAACTCCTTCAATCCACCTTCCTTGTCTCCCTCAGCCTCTTGTAACTCCTTCAATCCACCGTCCTTGTCTCCCTCAGCCTCTTGTAACTCCTTCAATCCACCGTCCTTGTCTCCCTCAGCCTCTTGGTGTTTCAATTTCCATGCTGTATGCTCTTCGTCAATATCAGGTTATTTTCATTAAATGGCAGAACCATATCAGTTTATTTTTCAATATATTTGACCACATTGTTCCAATACTTCTTAATCTCTTCATTCCTCACATGATCTCTTCTTATTCTATGTACAGTATATACTTCATGTAGAAAAAAAAGAACAAATATTTTGTGGGCAGATCCACTTTATGATGATACTTTTGTGGGCAGATCCCACTTTATGATGATACTTTTGTGGGCAGATCCCACTTTATGATGATACTTTTGGTGACATGCAGGTTTAATGTTTGTAAACGTTCTTGTCAATTAGTGTTTATTATAATAAATTAGTGACGATGACACAGTAAGAAACAATATGTTACGAGCAACCGTTTCAACACTTCATAAACAGTTTGTTAAAATATTTTCAATAGTTTTGTTGTGTCTACTTCTTTATCTCTATTTCATGTCTAGCTCTTTATGTCTCTAGATGAGTGCTGACCGCAAAGTAACCATGTACGGACATAATCATGGATAAACTGTGTGTTGTCATTAATATTCACTATAATTGTTGACGTAGAACACATTTTTATCTTCATTACTTTGTTGCCTTTCAACGTCAGAGGTAGAAGAGTTTTCTAGAAATGAGGCCCTCGTGTGTGCTACGTATATTGTGGAATTTGTAGTTTCTTTTATTTTGGTGGTCCATAATTTTTGCGGTCGGCCTCTAGGTTTGCTTTCACTGTATCTGTGTAGCATAGCTTGTTGTGGTATGCTGTATGATGGTAGTCTGCTGAAGTGTGCAAACCATTTAATATTTTGTATCTTAATATATTCCAAGATTTGGGTGGTGCCGGTTCTGTATCTAATATCCTCATTCTGTCACTTAGTGATATCCCATAGGATTCAGCGCAAACATGCCATTTCAGCCGTCACAAGTTTACGTTTGTCTTGTGCTGTTGTTCTATGTAATAATAATAATTGCACATTAAAAATATTCCTCCCTCCTCCCCCTCCATGTGTTCTGCTAAGAAAAAATGCACCCAGATTAAAAGCACTAATTATTTTTTTAAACCATAATCATCAAACTCACAACATCTGTGCTTGTGCACACCAGTTGTACATTGTTGCAATATGAATTGTCATATGAATATAATGTCTTGGTCATGCAAACTCATTGGCGGGCAGTTTTGTGGCACATTACTGAGAAGAAATTGGGTCGACCTACTGTAGTGATTAATTTAATACAGTGAAGGAGACGATGCTTGATGCAATGATATGCAAAAAAAATGAATGATAAAAATGGAGATGACCAAGAGTGGGGAGAAAGTGTCTGGAAAGATAAGAAAATCTACACCTGACTGGGCCTTTGAGTCTGCATAATCTTGGATGGCTGTTGGAGCAGAGAGGGGGACACTTATGGAAATGTCCTGTGTGCCACAATGCTAGATTTTAATCAAGAACTGTCATAACACCCATTGTTTTTTGTGGCATATTTTAACTAAGCAAATTATATTTTTGATTAATTACATTTTTTATATTGTTTTTTTGTGTGACTGTACATGACCTTTATCATCATTCATTTCTATTGTCTGGTAGTGGACATTTGTTGCTTGTTCTCATATTGTCACTATCTTTTTATCCATTTTTTTAATTGAAGAACTACCACGTTCATGAGCATTCTGTGCTAAAAAGCATTTGTATTCACTGTTACACCATGAAGATTATGCACAAAGTGATCTGCAGTTTAAAAAAAACATTTTTCTAGTTTGATTATTGTATCTAATTTTGTAGATAAATGAATGTAGTTATAAATCAAATAGGACTCATTTGATGCTACTAGCAATTGTCAGTCTGTGTGGCGGAAGGGTTAGTGACACAATCTTATAGTCTAAGTTCACACTCAATAGGCGAAACTTTGAACAAGGTAATAAAGCTCTTTGAATCACTGGTACCACACATAACACACAAATTGACCAAAAGACATTTATCAAGATGTAATAACAGAAATTTGTTATATACGGTACAAACAACATAAAATAAATATAATTAGGATTTTGAAGTGTTGTTATATACGGAAATGTGTTATAAAAGAATGCACTATAGAGGGATTCCACTTTGTTATGTTTAGTGGCCTGTCCATTTCCTTGTTGTGTTTACTTTCCCTAAAACTTGCATCATGGCCCAGATTTTTTTCTCTGTCCAGACTTGGTTTTGAACCTGACACTGTGTAATCCAGTGATAGTAAGCAAGCTCACTATCAACTAGACTACCATTCCACCATGTAAGCAGTGTTTAAAAGTTCAACAGAAGGTAAGATGCAATGACCTATACAGGATATACTTGAATTATGATTTAATGTTTTCAGTGGAATGTTAGAGGTCCCCTTATTCAAATACAGTGGTATTCTGTTATAACAACTTGGTCCGCATCGACAAAATATGTATGTAATAACAGAAATTTGTTATCTACAGTAAAATATATTTAGAATTGGGGATTTTGAAGTGTTGTTATATAGAAAATTTGGTACAAAAGAATGCACTATAGAGGGATTCCACTATATCACTCCTTGTAATTGTTTTTTGTTCGTTCAATGGGCAGAGAGGTTAGTGGCCTGACTCAAACACAACTTGCTCATGGTTCACAAACTAACCTTCCAAAATTATACTGGTGATTCAATTGAGTGAATTTCCGGTGTCTAAAAATTCAAGAATATTTCAAAAGCAATGTCCTATAAAGAATATGATTCAACTATTATTAATTATGAATTCAGCAGTGTTAGAATTCTCCCATATTTAGATTGTTTTCAGTGGAATGTTAGAATTCTCCCATATTCAGAATATTTTCAGTGGAATGTTAGAATTCTCCCATATTCAGATTAATGTTTTCAGCAGAATATTAGAATTCTCCCATATTCAGATTAATGTTTTCAGCAGAATATTAGAATTCTCCCATATTCAGATTGTTTTCAGCAGAATATTAGAATTCTCCCATATTCAGATTAATGTTTTCCGTGTAATGTTAGAATTCTCACATACTCAGGTGATCTTTACCTCATATAGAGTCCATTTTTTGTCCAGAACATATTTATAATGTTTAAATATTTGATAATAGTACTTACATAAAACATAAGGTTCAGCCAGTTACAATGAATGCACAGATTATTAGACTATTCTTCTTCAGCGTTCATTCTCAAACTCCCGCTGGATCTCTCTTATAGCAGGACAATAATCCGACTATATTTCCAGTAAGATGTAGTCCAGAGAATGGAAATGCATTGTGTCGCCATTTTATTTGTGACATATCCACAGGTTATTAGACTATAGTACTTATTGTCTATTGCAATATCAAATTTGATAATGCAGTTAGAAAGATCTGAAAGACTTGTCAATAGTAGCAATATATAAAACAGTTGTGACTCAGCATGCATTGATTGGACAACAGGCATGGATGGACAAGAGACATTGAATAGATAGCATCCGCTGAAGATGGATGTTTCAGGACATCGGCACAAATTAAACAGTGAAGCTGCACATTTTCATTCTCTGGACTACATTGTGTTGAAACCTAGTAGGGCCATGGAGCTGCTACAATAGAGATCCAACAGGAGTTTGAGAATGAAAACTGAAGAAGAATGGAAATCATACATTGAATGGAACAAAAAATAAAATGTAAATAGATAAAAAAAAAGCAGCTATTGTGTTTATATCTGATGTTTATATTTAAAAAAAAATTGTATTCCTATCAAATCATATATGAAAGATGGGGACTTGCATAGTTGACTGGTTCTATCTTTAATGGCAATCCAAGTTTTAGTCCCAGTATAAGTTTGCACATTTTAGTTACAGATACAATTATTGTGCTTGATAATTATTTCAATGCCTCACAAAACTGTATAAAGTAACCAATTGTGTGAGAAATATTTTAGTTTAATGCTCATGTCGTTCTTTGTGAACCTTGAGGAAGTACATGTTTATGACTGTTTTCTATGCCAAGATGCAGTGGAGTTATAACTTTTGGCTCCAGATTTATTTATTTTGTGACATTATTTTTAACAGCCAGAACTGGGTACCAGATCTTCTAGGAAAGCAAAGGCTTGAAGGTTTATGCAGCATGCTTGACCACATCATGTGAAGGTGTGCCATTGTTCAATGAAAAATACAGACCTAGCACAGTATCCCTCGATGGCGTGGAGACAGGAAAAGCTTAACTATCTCCACATTTTATTTTGGGGAACATAAAAACCCACCTGCGCTGTGTTTATGCCAGCATACAAGGAGCGCGAAGACGTCATCATCGATATGATGAGTAAAGTAAAAAATATATTAAAGTAACCCATAGCATTTATTAATGCCGTAGGGGTTTGAGATGTTAGTGATCTCACATTTCAGAGGCTCTGCAAATGAGGGCGGTAGCCATCTCCTCTCCCTCGCAGTCTTTACTTCCCGGATTAATCCGGTACCCATTTAAGGCTGGGTCGACCTGGGAGCCGCTGTTATCTGAAAACTATTTCCGCCTCAACTGGGGAATGAGCCCAGGACCATTCATATGCGAAGCCAGTGCGCTAACCACTGCGCACGCGGCTCCCAAAGTATGAGCACACATCAATGAACAAATGGTCATTATCTTCATATGCTTAGTTTCCTGAGACTGGATGGTATTCAAAGAGCTCTTCTCCCTCCAAGGCCAGATAAATAGAACATACTTTACAGAACAAAACAGCTCATGAACACATGTATATACCACATAATTGCATTGCACCAAAGGCCATGAGTATATGGATGACCAACTATCTCTGCATATATTTGACACATCTGTTTATGTTTGAATGTTTTTCAACATTTTATTAGTGACAGAAAGAATTTTGTATGATTGTTGTTTCCGTATAAATTCCATTTTTGTGCATAAAATTGTTGTGACATAACAAGTTACCAGTATCAATGTGACAGACTGTAATGTCTTAGTAGTGTACTGAAATCATTTGATGGTATTGTTTGATTTCTCAAATAGTTATTCATGCTGAATATTTATGCAGTAGCGTTCTATCATGAAACTGATAGATTATTCTCTGTCAACAAATGATAATTCAATCAATGAATCAAGCTCTTGGACTCCACAAAGGTGTTAGAACATCCTTTGGTTACAGACAAGGATTTTCTTTTCATCTCCACCTGTGGAGATCCTCTAAGTCTCATTCCATCTGATTCTCATCTTTACCAAGCTCTTCATGGTCTCTCTACTCTACATGTTCCTGTCTGCATTGTTTTATTTTATCCCTACAGGTTCTATGAAGATAGACATCGAACCATCTTGTAGACAAGCAATAAGGACTGAACCCTCTGCAGATAAGAATACATAACACCATTCCTGAAAACCATTGCCCTAGAAACAAATCCATACATACCCACAAGAAATAATAATCCATGTATACACAGATCCGCACAACATGCTACAACAAATGCTGGATATGGAGCTGTAAAATACCCAGAAAACTATGCAAAAATGTGTGGCACATGTGGAGATATCTGCTCTAACTACACAGCAGAGATAATATCAATCAAGAAAGCTTTGAATTGAATCATTGTGGACTTCGAGAATGGAACTACTCCACCTAAAGACGTAGTCATCTTCTCAGACTCAAAATCAGCCCTGGAGAGCAGGCACCCCCTAGTTACAACATCAACAGACCAGCTATCCACATCATACGGTGCAGAAGTCACCCTTCAATGGATACCTGGCCATGCTGGCGTCCCTGGAAATGAAGCTATCTGATAAACCATCTAAGAGAAGTGCTACTGCCCCTCCCCCCCAGTTCTCCCAAAAAATCTCACTACAAACATGCAAACAAATCCTAAGAAACAACTACAGACAAGAATGGCTACGACAGTGGGCCAGCTCAAAGACTGGGTGCTTAAATATATGAACACCAACAGAAACCCAACCCAATGGAGCCTCTAAAACAACTTGAGAGAGCAAACCAGAGTCTCACATTCCAACTAAGAGCAGGCCATGCCCCCATTAATAAATACATGAACAGAATATTACACAAACCAAATTGCAGACACGCACAAGAAGAGACTGTCGAACACCTACTGCAGTGCTCAAAACTAACAGACATCTGACAAGAACTATACCACAGCTGAGGAGAACCTGTGCATTCATCAGCAAATTTAAGTAGGGAACCAGAGGACAATTTAAAAATTCTTGAGACTCCCATTAGTCTCAAGAATGTTTGCATTCGTCAGAAGGTATATGGGCTGTCAAGATCTGCCTGCTCACAGCAAAAGGGATTGAATAATGTCATGGATCTTCTAGTAGTTTTCTGATCGTCAGCCAAATCTATTTCCATTTTCTCTCCTTATCTGGCTACCCACCAGATCTTGGTCTGTTTGTCTCCATATTGTATTTCCTATCATGTCACTAAATGTTTAGTATTCTTCTCAAGTAGTTACCAGTATTCACAAATTGTAGTTTATGCAGTAGTAATTTTTGACTGCCGAATGTTACATTTTCTGTTGTTATAATCCTTTCTGTTTCAAAGCTAAAATTGGCACCTAGGGGAGTGTTCAAATGAAAAGTTTGCTACAAGATTATGAATGCATACCAGCAGTTGTGATATAATTAAGAAAGCAATTATTAAGGAACATTTATGCACCTGGGGTCACCGTAGGCATTCAAACATGCATGCCACTGTCAGGGTAGATGGTGAATACCTTCCAAGGACTTCTTTTGAACATCATCAGAGCGGACTAATTGTCCCTTAAGAGCTCTGTTTAAGGTTAGAAACAAACGATAGTCACATTGTGATAGGTCAGGGCTGTAGGGCGGATGTAGCAAAACTTCCAGTAGTTTCCGTGCTAATGTAACACAAAATGTGAACGATATTTGTTATGCAACAACATGACATCATATCAGTTTTCTTATTCTTGATGGCTGTATGCATCTGATAGTGTTCTTGCAGCTGATAGCAGTGATGTTTACGGTTGTCTCTTACTTCATGTCCACCACCAAGAGTCCTTGGTCAAAAAAGGCAGCAAACATTACATTACCTGCAGAAATTTGTGATTTGAATTTTTTGCTTTTTGGTGATCCAGACGTTTCTATTGCATTCTGGCTGCTTTGCTCAAAAGTGCTGATACCATGACTCGTCACTTGTACTTATTCATGACAGCAATGCATCACTCTCAGCATGGTAATGCTGCAGATAGTTCAAACTCCACACCATTTTTTCTTCCTTATGATGTTCAGTAAAAAAAACTTTGGAACCTGCTGAGATGTTTCCATCCAATGAGACCTTCCAATGTTTCAGTTATTTCCAAACAATTATTTGAACTTTTCCTAATGACACAGAATTAATTATCTAGCGAATGCAATCTCCAGCAACAGTCAACATATATTGCTGCATCCATCTTGGTGATTTCTTCTTCTTATTCACTACAACAAATGTCTGACTCACCTGGGGAAGATCATTTGTTATCTGTCGCCGTTCCCAAAACATTCTTTCCCAATCCTTCACTGTTGTCTTCGAAGCACATTTCCACCATACGCCACCTGACTTCTTTGATGAATGTTGGTTGGTCGAGATCCTTCCGCTATAAAACTGAAAAACTCATTGGCCAAATTTGGACGCATTCATTATCGTAGCGGCCATGTTGTCAACTTCCTACTGCATAGGACACTAAGCATTGAAAGAGAATGACTGCATGACCATTTGTTCATTGATGTGTGCTTATTACTTCAGTAATATGTCATCACACTCCTCTTGTGCTGGCATAGGTGATGCAGCATGGGTGGGTTTCATTTGGACACACCTTGTATTATGTTTCTTGAACTATAGACATTTTTCATTGGTTTGATAGTGTTTATTTAGGGTCTATGCTGATGTTAATTTGAGATGTTTTTTTAAACTATTTGGAGATTAATTATTAATAAAACTTTTATTTCCATATTTGTGTGATGATAAACCAATGTCTTAGTGTTTCCCATAAGTGCTGAGCCATCTAATCACTGGTTGACCAGAAGCCAACTAGCAGGAAGCATGACACTATTTGTAATGTCGCCAAAATGTTACATTTGTACAATTTTTTTTAAACAACTGAGGTCATTTGAGAATCACATTGAAGTAATTATTCTGTTGTTATTTTATGTCATGATTGTTGTAGCTGTGTGTGTTATGTATGCATTTTTAGTCCCCAAAGGGAGACATTCCAGCATGCAAGTGTCCCAGGATTACCACATCCTGCCAGGGGCACAGCTCACACTTCTCAGCCAACTATCTCATCATTCTTCTGTCAGATTTATTGATCCATCCACAATGATGGCAGATCTAACATTTGGCTTCACTTAGGAGTCTATCATAAATGACAGGTGCAATATCCATTGGCCTGCATCTCTTTGTCATCCATGGGGATTTGATAGAAGACAAAAGTAAGAAACTTAGAGAAGATGATTTTTTTCACTTGACAGATTGTCAGCCTATCCCCAACTTTCCTTAGTTGGCTCCTACGACATGCCTAGGAAGAAGACAGTGGCCCTATCTTTGCATCCTTAACTAGAATTCCAGGCCCCAGTTCCACCAAATCGTACCAAATACACAAACAGATTTTGTGAGGTCTAAATTGAAATTATTCATTTTCTAAATTTTCAGTAAATCTTCATTAGTGTCTAACTGGTACCTGTGTAGCCTTCATAAGTTGACATTGTTATTTATAACAGATGGGATATAATTTTTGTCCATACAAGAATGATTCTCATATTTGGCTTGCTGAAATTAATTTTAATCTAAGCCAGTTGTGGCCTGTGTGGATGCTTGAGTGTTGAGTACTGGTAGTATCATAGTTAGATATCAGCAAAACTTTGGGGATAAGATCTGGTACTAATGTCACAAATTAGTACAAATGATTCTTGATTAGGAACAAGCGTCACAGCACAGGGGGGCATTCCCATATATGCTCTGTTCGATGTCCAGTCAGTTGCTGATTACTCGTTCTGATCTTTCGGGAGAGGGAGCACTTTTTCCTTCATCACCTTTAGTCCCATTTCTACCATTCTCTGAATATGTAGATTGTCTTGTAGAACCTCCTCCTCATCTTCTTGTAGGGTATATATATATATATATGACTGCTCTAATCAATTCAATTCCTGTGTCTCTTCTTATCTTCATGTTGTTCACCAAGTCTTTACCAGCCAGCATATGGGCTCTTTCGTTTTCTTTGACCCCAGCAAGACCTGGACAGTAGATCCATGTAATGCTCTCTGCTTGTTGAGAGGAGTGACCCATTCAGTTCTGATCATACACTTTTCTATCTTGCGAAGCATACTTTGAGAATCCAATAGAATCACAGAGTCTGTTGGTGGTCTCTGTCACCGCTTCTATTGTCATTCTCATACTTGATGTTGTAGTGACTTCTCAGCTAATTTCTTGCCATTTTGGTAGGCCACGAAACCCAAACCATACCTGTTTGTTTCTTGTGTTACTGAGCCGTCTGTGTAAATTATCGCATCGTGTGGCTACGAGTGTTGCAGTATGAATTCTTGGATCATTTCATTCCCTCTGTTCTGTTGGCAACCCGTGGTGCAGCACCATCTGTATCACAACTGTTGTCAGTAACTTTCTATCTTTGCCAAATGTCATCCATTCATAGTCTCTTCCCACAGCTCACAAACTCTGAGTAGGGTAACTTCTGCCATTCAAGACCTTCCTCTCTCGATACTTTTCCTTTTGTGCTGTCTAGAGATCGGTGTAAGAGGTGATAATCATTATCGGTGACCTTGAAGTATTCTTTTAACCTGAGCTATTTTATGTCTTGATTTGGTGCTTGGTATGTCTAGGAGAAACCTCATGGTCACAATACGTGTATCTCTTGTGCATCCTAGGACAGCTCTCATGGCCTTATTTTGAACTCTCCATTTTATCCATGTCTGCAAAAGTGTAAGTAAAACTAAACCATAGTCCAATGCAGATACCACTGCCTGCATCATCTGAAAAAGGGTTCTCTCTGCAGATATGATTTTGACTGCACTGCCACTCTTCCTAGCTTTCTGAATGACATTGTCCACATGTTTTGTGAAAGATAGACTTCTATCAAAAGTGATACCTAGATATTTCATAGTCTGCTCCCTGTCAATGTTGATGTCCATGCAGGTGGCTGCTGTGTCTGTGGTGTTGTTCAGCGAGAACAAGATGATCTGTCTTTGTGAGATTGATGACTGCCTTGTAGTGAACACCATAAGATACTTGATTCTTTAAGTGGAAAACAAACATACGTGCAATAAAAAATATTGTCTAAAAATCTTACTGATGCCGTAAGGATTTCATTTTAAAAGTTGAAATGCTGATCAGTACCAGTTGTAACTGTCACATCTTTTTGTAATTTTAGAGAAGAGTTGAAACCAAGCAGTAGTTATCATGAAACGTGTTGGAGAAATCTGTCAGCAGTTTGTCTAATCAGAAATCACCAAACACTCAATTTTTTTCTGCACACCCATTAATTTTTTTTCCCCCCCCCCATCATTCTGTGCCTTTAATATGTTTATGGTTGGAAATTAGAATGTTCTTGTTGTTGGAGTTGTATCCAATCTTTGAAATTGAATTAAAATATCTTTACAAATCGTGTTTCGAGACTTGATTCTTAGTATAAAAAAAACTATTCATAGTAGATTTAGTCATAAAAATGAAAAACCATAAATTCAATTTCTGTTTATTTAATTCATAAAATAAAACTGTACTTGATAAACCTTTCATGAACTGTACATGATAAACCTTTCATGAACTGTACATGATAAACCTTTCATGAACTGTACATGATAAACCTTTCATGAACTGTACATGATAAACCTTTCATGAACTGTATAACTACAAAAACTTTAGGTTTACTGAACAGAAATAATCACAGCCACTTGTGTAAAAAGGTGTAAGCACTAGAGAAGAGAACAAATCATGGATTCAAGACATGAGAAAATGGACTAGACTTTAATTCCACTAAAGAAGATAAATACAAGAAAATAGGGATCTCCCAAGTGCTCATTCATCCTCCTCAGCACCCATATGATTGTAATGAATTCTGGGATATACTACTACTACTAATTCTCAGTGAGGTCCAGAGTTAATACTCTGTCAGGACTAAGTTTTTTTCCTGTCAGAGTTTAAATGGAAAAAACTCACCCTGAACATGACATGGTGACAGCAAGGCAAGAGGCTTTTATCACAGTTGCCACTCGAAAACTCCTTAACGGGAAAAATGTAGTATTGACAGTTTTTAAGGTAAGGTATGTCCCATGGCAGCAACCTGCCATTGGGGATGAAGATAACTCTTCTTGTACTAAGCCGCACAAATATTAGGTGGGGTAGCCAGTTCCCTTCCATGATGTCTTTACCTCCCCTAACTCATGCGTCAGGTACTCACTTACAGCTTAGTCAACTGGAGGAGTGCTCGTGCCAAGCGAGAAATCACAACCCAGATTTTTTTGTCCGGACATAGTTCCGGACAGTTTTTGCAAACTTTCAATTTCCAGTTTAATTGGAAATTTACTTTCTTAATGATTAACTGCTCAAATGTGAAAGACTAGGTTAACCCAGCCTAAGTAAATGATAACAGATCTTCAGGGAAAGTAAAGGCTGTGGGTATGATGCTGACCACATTACCCCTTGGTCAATGAAAAAATATGGGCCTAACAATATATTCTCCAATAGACCTCACTGGCATTGGAAACTACTAACCCTATATTTTAATATATAGTAGAATAGCAATAGGGATTGCAGTGTTAGAGATCTCGTAGTACTAGACACATCATTTGGATATAAAGGGAGACTGCTGTATAACATAGTACTTAGGTAAAACACAAGGTTGATTACAATAAATGACTATCAGGGTATGAGTATAAAAATAACAGTATACAAGACAGTTTCAACCTTAACCTTCACCAAGCCTATATCAATCCCGGCCGCCGAGAAACAAAATGGCGGCGCGCGCTTTTGGCGGCCTGACCCACCCAGCGAGAATATCGTGAGATTTACCCGTACCACAGTCCGTGCACATAGCTGGGGACATGCGCAATCGAAGCCGGTACATCCCCCACTTCCGAAATGATCGTTTTTGAGAATGGCTAGCTATTCGTAAAAGTTTAAGAGCAATTAATCTGACCACATCTGCACACCGGTACGATGCAATGATGGTGGATCGGTTTTATAGACCTTTATTTCATTGTATTTCGAATAAAATAACATTGAATCGTGGCTTGAATCATGAATTATTAGGTTATTTAGTTTCACAGCAGTGAATATACAGAAAGCCGTGTTGGTTTGGGGACTTGTACGTTTGATATGGAATATTTTGAAGTGGCAGAAAAAATAACTCTAGGCGTAAGCTCAAAAAACGATTTTACAGAAAATCTACAAGTTTTATACAGTTCCCCCGGCTATATTTTGATAATTTCGCAGTGAAAGAACATAAATACAACAGATTTGCGTGATTTAGTTTACAGTGTTGCCAAGGAATTCGATATGTAAGGTAAGTTATTTATTTACTTATTTTTTTCCTCTTTATTTGTTATAAAATATATGTTTTTGTGAAAAACGTCTTTACCACTTTCTCATACGTCTGGTATCACACACACACACGTACATAAATTACACCAATATATGCATAATTCAAATCTTTATTTATATGTGCAAATATTATTTAAATATCTCTAACCAAAAAATTATCACATTTTCAAAAGTCACCATCAATAACGCACATTTTCAAAAAAGAATCCGGTGGCAGGGAGACGTTTTGTATTTTTTAATCTGGCTTGCTAAAGGTTAAGGTCTTTTTAAAATAAAGACAAACAGAAAAACAATGGCACCATCACAAAAGCATTAGACATCCAAATTAACAATGACGTATGTATACACACACAAGTACAGTATTGTCATAAAGATGCACATACAAAAAAAATGGGAAGTGAGAATGAAATAAAACGGCTGAAAATATGAATGACAATAATGGTGCCTCCCCCCAATATATGAATGCTTGGTATTATTGGTATTAAGACCAAATGATGGTTTAAGGGTACCAAACTGCATTATATTGCAATATTCAAGTGAGTACCTAGCTCTTATCATCTGTGGTGCAATATTTTAAAGATGTGACCTGAACATCATGGGCAACACGATGATCAGCGCCATTGAAATGTATAGTGACAGGATTAGGCAGAAGAAGAAGGATAAAGAAGAATTGTGATGACAGTATTCAACTTTATAATATATACAATTAGAACAATATACAAACATCTGAAAATCTCTCTATACAAACTGAAGCTCTCTTCTATTGTTCTTTTCTTTTGCCATGTTCGGTCAACTATAGGAACTATAGCCAACCAATGATTGTTGGCTCAGTTTAGACAATTTCCATAGAAAACGTTGCAGTGACTAAGCTAAAAATGTGGTATGCAATAGCTATGATAACTAAATACCATGTTCAGTGCAGTCTATTTTAATTATTATGTTATCACTGAAGATACAGCCACTACGCTACCAAGATATGTAACAGACACGCACTCGAAACTAACCCTAAGATATAACAAATAATGTATAGATTGTGCATGTATATCTTCTTCTTCAGTGTTCATTCTCAAACTCCCGCTGGATCTCTCTTGTAGCAGGACAATAGTCCTAAATTTCCAGCGGGATGTATTCCAGAGAATGGAAATACGTTGTGTCGCCATGTTATGTGCCAATGGCATGACACATCTGTCTTTGGCGAGGCATGTATATATTCTCACTGTCAGAGTATGGTTAGTTTATGTAGCTGTATGAAAAAAAAACACATAGACATAGCACAATTTTACATAGCTACATCACAGACAAACTCGGTCACAAGGTATGCAAGTCACCCAATCATTTTAAGTTTGAATTAATGGATTAGACATGAACAGCTCAACCTCCTTGCCTTCATCGGAATCATCCATTGATTTCTTAGGTAGGTTCAATGTTCTGCATAAGGAAAATATATTTTTATATTAATGCATATTATCATGATAAGTGACTCATGTTTAAGAGTGTGAGGTAGAGGAGCACATTGAGAAATTAAGTAGTCTTCTTCTGCACTCATTCTCAAACTCCTGCAGATGGTTGGTTGCTGATCCAGCGGTCCATGGGCTAATGCCCTTTGACCCAATGCCATTAAATGGCATTATATTGCTGGGAAGTCTGTGGATTTTCAGCCCACCCCGGGACAGAGCCAGAGAATAACTATCACACCTCCAGGAAGGTAGGTTTCAACCTATGCACTGCTCCTAGCCACTGTAGTGAAAATAGGGTTCACTGTGCTCATTCCCCGCCACCAATTGACTACTGGTTATGCTGAACTTCTCTATTGCTCTAGGCATGCAACCAAATGTTCAAGTCAAAAGCATTGTCACGTCCTGAGTCACTGTGCCTCTATGATGGGTTTCAGCCATAGGAAAAAACAGTATTGTCAGTCTCTTCCTCCCCAGTGCTGCACAGTACATCTCTGGCTCCCTCCAAACCACAGAGGGTGCATAATATATATTCAGGTAAACATGAAACACATTTCAACAACAAAATAAAAGCATAATTGTATAGATGACGTGCCATGAAGCTTCTCTAAGAAGATAACCTCAATATAACAGCATGTCATCCACTATGATTTTCTGTTGCATGGGTGGTATGTCTAGTGGACCATTGGTGAGACCCACAGATGCAACCATATGCGTAACTCCTGCAGATAAGCAGGATGTAGTCCAGAACAAAATGTGTTGTCATGGTTTACAGCTTAGCTGCGATATCCATGCACTTTGGCCTGGCATATCTGACTTCAGCATGTTTGGGTCATTTTGAGCCTTTGTGATGGGACAGCCAATTCCACCCCAAAAGCCCCTTAATCATCTCTTACAACATGCATGGAAGGTAAACTGCTATTCTTTGCTCCACTTTTGAGCCGGACAACACTTCAGCGATTTTAACATGATATGTAACATCATTTAATACTGTCCTTGACATTAGGTATTGACTGAGATGAGATGGAGTCAGCATACAGGTTTGCATGAATGAGCACCTATAGTCTGAGCATTATGTATGTTTTAGGTTGCTCATGACTTTCTTTAGTCATTTTCTAGAATAGAACCACATGATATCTCAGTGTCATTCATCTTGGCTGTGCTATGTCAGTGTCATTCATCTTGGCTGTGCTATGTCAGTGTCACTCATCTTGGCTGTGCTATGTCAGTGTCACTCATCTTGGCTGTGCTGTCAGTGTCACTCATCTTGGCTGTGCTATGTCAGTGTCACTCATCTTGGCTGTGCTATGTCAGTGTCATTCATCTTGGCTGTGCTATGCCAGTGTCATTCATCTTGGCTGTGCTATGTCAGTGTCATTCATCTTGGCTGTGCTATGTCAGTGTCATTCATCTTGGCTGTGCTATGTCAGTGTCACTCATCTTGGCTGTGCTATGTCAGTGTCATTCATCTTGGCTGTGCTATGTCAGTGTCATTCATCTTGGATGTGCTATGTCAGTGTCATTCATCTTGGCTGTGCTATGTCAGTCATTCATCTTGGCTGTGCTATGTCAGATTTACTCATCTTGGCTGTGCTATGTCAGTGTCATTCATCTTGGCTGTGCTATGTCAGTGTCATTCATCTTGGCTGTGCTATGTCAGTGTCATTCATCTTGACTGTGCTATCTCAGTGTCACTCATCTTGGCTGTGCTATGTCAGTGTAATTCATCTTGGCTGTGCTATGTCAGTGTCATTCATCTTGGCTGTGCTATGTCAGTGTCACTCATCTTGGCTGTGCTATCTCAGTGTCACTCATCTTGGCTGTGCTATGTCAGTGTAATTCATCTTGGCTGTGCTATGTCAGTGTCACTCATCTTGGCTGTGCTATGTCAGTGTCACTCATCTTGGCTGTGCTATGTCAGTGTCATTCATCTTGGCTGTGCTATGTCAGTGTCACTTTCTTAATATTTCACAATATGACACTCCTATGACCCAGACACTTATGGGTTTTATTACAATTGTTATAATAGCAACATTTATTACCATTTAGATTATTGCTGTTATTCAAAAAATCTTTTCCATCTCATTGTGTTTTATTGGCTGTCGCTCACAGATACCTCATTATACACCACAAAAGTTATTTTCTAAATGTACAAAGTTTAAGCATTTCAATTTGGAAAAAGTACATGGTCACAGATGTACATACCCATTTTGTTGTTTGTCACTTGTATCTAAACTGCTCTCAGCATTCTGTTCTGGCAGAACTCCATCACTAGACTCTCCCTTATCAGCTTCTTTGACCCTGTTGTCAGTTGGTGCATGTGACGATGATGGACTTGGTCTACCACTTTTCCTTTAGTTATGAAGTCAACACAAATATAAAAGTATGTTTATAAAGAACAGTATATGTACATCAAATTCTCACAAGAGAATAAGTGGCAACATCGCAACATTATTCAAAAAAAATGTTTCTTGTGCATTTGATTTTGACTATCACATTTGATTTTGACTATATCACATTTGATTTTGACTAAGTGTATGATGCAACTCTTTAACCTGTAGCAGGCCAGATAAAAATAACACATACTTCTGGCACCTGGCCATTTTTATGACTTCTGGTTTATCTGCACGTGTTTGCTTTTTTGCATATTTTTAAAATGTATTGAGTTATTGATTTAAAATTCGGAGAGATTAGTGGATGCTGGATATTATTTGGAGGTGTTATTTGCTTGTGTGTGTCAGTGTTATGTTGTGTACAACCAAAATTGAGAATGTGACAAATGCACACAACGAGCTTACTGTGTCAAGGTCATGCATATGCCTAGCTGCAGAAAACACGGCTCCTCAAATTCCTGGCGTAAATGAAAACATTTATATCACTATTAAATATTATCAACATTTCCTTAAAACCCCATATATTGATCTACAGTACCCGCAACACTAAAGCTTTACAATTGTTCTTGGTCTAAATCATAATCCATGAAGAATTAGCGAAATATCGTGACACTGAAGTTAGGTCTACAAATTTCAGCTCGTAAACATGAAAAGTCAAATAAATTACGACTGCGTATTAATATCGCTGCAGAAAATTAAGGGACAATCACTCTAGTACACACTTACTATAAGACATTTGTCGATATTGGGTTTCTATCGCTAGATTACATTTGTCGACATTTGCAGACTTGTGGTTGCTACAGGTTAACTGTGTACTAGTGACTATGTGTGTTCTCATTTTGAGTGTATTTGTCACTGCAGCATGATAAAGAACTAGTCACATGATAAATGACTGATAGAATGCCATAAAATGAGTTAGTATGCTCCATCTTGTCCACATATACCTATAAATTATTGCATCCAGACCATTCAGAAATCAATGACAAACTATTGAATATAAATACTACCTGGAAAATTACTACAGTAAAAAATACTAGGTTGATGACTAGTTCCTGAGAAGGACATGTTATACATTTTTTAAAATGAGCATTTACAATTGGATGGAAAGTCATATGCACTCAAGTTGCTCCAGATATATACATAAATTTATATAAGAAACAACTACATAACACTCCACAACCACATTAAGAAAAGAGAATGGTGATAGAAGCAGGAACAGTGGCATGCACTCACTTGATTGGTGTTTCAAATGTCAATGCAGGCAGTGATACTATCAGACTTCTAAAGCATGCTATGGTTCAAATCCCATCTACTACCACATGATTTTAAAAAATAACTTCTGGTTCTTCATATTTATATTTGTTACATATGAAGCAACTTTGTTTCTGCTTATATGTTATTTATATTTACAAGTTTCTCTAATTGGTTTTTGAGTACGGAGGTCTGATGGGTACTATTGTTAAATGTTTGTGGTCTTCAAGAAATGTATATACTTGTGCAGTGTGTATTGTTGTCAGTTTCGATCGACTGGCCCATATTTATAGCAGCATGAGAATATACGTGTTGGAAGTCGTTGTCTAGATTCACATATTTATAGAGATGCAGATGCAGTGAGGTCAAATTATGGAAAAATGTGTTAACTCAAGTTGCATAATTATGTAGTATAGAAAATATGTATGTTGGGAAAGAAGTCCCAGTGCTGCGATACTGATCCCTCCCTAATTAAGAATCACATATTACTAACATATTGACATTTATCTAACCTTCTAGTGTCTTCATAGTTTATTTGCTGCTTCATAAACATTGCATTCTTCAGCAAATCCTGAATGTTTTGGAAATGTATTGCACTGGACAGCATGCCCTTCACAGCACTGATGGAAGAAAAAGATATAAATTACAACATATTAGCTAGTGCAGTATTGAACATTTCTGAGGTTCTTAGGCAACTGAAACTTTGGGACTCCCTCACAAATAATGATATGAAGTATTATTAACGCACATTTAAAAATAATATATGATCTGTTTTCATGATGCTCTAAAAAGAGATGGATCTCATTGGCTATGACCTACTCAATATTAGTGAGTGTTTGAATTTACTTTACACATAGATTTGATAAATTTTCATATTTAATTTATCTATCCATTGGAGATCAACAACAAAGATCAACGCCTTTGACATGAAATGCTGTAGAAAGATACTTAGAATATCATGGAAAGAAAAAAAGAGAAACTCAGATATTATAAACACATTGAAGATTCCAGAGTGTTGGTTATTTAACACAATAGAAAAATAAAACTACACCTGTTTGGTCATATAGAGACACAACTGTTTAGAAAGACAAATCAATCATCAATCAATAAACCCATAACCCTTCAGGGTCGTAGGGGTACCACATTAGATGCTTCAGCACACAGAGTCCTCCAGCGAATTCTATCCTCAGCCATGTGGATGAGTGTGGAAGTATCTAGCCCTGTCCATTCCTTGATGTTGTCTGTCCATGTATTTATTTGTCCTCCTCTGCTTCTTCCACCCTCGACAGTTCCCTGCAGTATTGTTTTTGACAAGGAATCGTGCCTGCATACATGACCGAATCATGCTAGTTTTCATCATTTTACTATTGACAGCAATGGCTCCTGGACACCTGCACACATCTCTACTTTATTTCTTACGTACACATTGGTCTTATGTTCCCTATAGGAAATTCGTAGAATTCTTCTGTAGCATTTATACTCGAAAGCCTGTAATCTTCTCTCCATGTCCGCAGTGAGTGTCCAACTCTCACAACCATACAACACAACAGAAAGCACCAGCGACCTATACAGTTTGATTTTCACTCCAACACTGATGTTGCTTTTCCAAATCACAGTTAGCCTTGACAGGGACGCTAAAGCCATCTCCAGCCTTATTTTTAGTTCTGATTTGCATTTACCATCGCTGCATATACTGGATCCGAGGTATTTGAAGGTATTCACCTCTTCAAGCTTGTGTCCATTTATCATGATATTAGTCTGGTTTTCTGTGTCTCTGCTGTTTACCAAGATTTTGCTCTTATCTGAATTGATTTCCATTCCGTACTTGCTGGTAACTTTTTCTAACTTTGATGTTAATTCTATGCAATGATTGTTCTGACCCAGCTATAAGATCAATATCATCAGCGAAACGCAAGTTGCAAATAGGGCGACCTCCTATCGATATAGACGTGTTGTAGTCATGTAATGTCTCTTGTATGATGTGCTCTAAGTATATGTTAAAAAGTACTGGGGACATTATGCATCCCTGTCGAACTCCCACAGTTGTTTTGAAGAACTCTCCAATTGTATTGTGTGACAAGACAGCACTATTTGCATTTTCGTACAGAGCTTCAATAATGTCTTTAATTGTGGTGTCAAAATTAAATTTCCTCAGTATGTGCCACAGACCATAATGCCAAACACGAAAGACAAATAATGGAGGGCACAGCACACGGAATAGAAAACACTGGAAAATAACAGATCAAATTGTTCCCATATGGATATAGTTTACCATGGAAAGTGAACACCACAAAGACCTATATTACTTGGTTATAATAGTTAACAAAATAAGAGGTTGCCCATGCAAATGGTGGATCAATAGAATACCATAGGCAGTAAACATCACCATATATGAGGCATATGGTCTAATGGTGAGACTCACAGATGCAAACCATACGTAGATGTATTTATAAAACATTAAATTTTCAATCACTATAGATGTAATAAATAATTAATCTTATTTCATGAACACTATTCTTACTTGCTGGCATAATCAGCATCAAAACATGCTCCCTGTACTTTGGCCTGGATGTCTTCAACTTCATGCTGCAGACAAGAATATAAGAATAACATAGATATTATTGAATGCAGTTCACAATCTAACACTATCGCTTACATAGAACACAAGTTTGAAAAGCTTTACAATGAACACACAGGCTATAGGTATGAAAAATTACAAATAACAGTATACAAGACATTTTCAACATTTTAACCCTAACATCTTTTTCAAGAATACACAAGACAAATAGTAAACATACGGTCAAAATAATGGTACTATCACAAAAGCATTAGATGGCAGACATGATAATACAATATATTGTCATGTATAAAAAAATGGGGAAAGAGAATGGAATAAAAATAACTATACCTGAAAACAACATGAATGACAATATAACAAAGGCACTACTCACCAAAATCTAAATAAGTGAATGATCATAATTAAGATCACATGGAGTAACTCTTAGTGGACAGGGATAAAACCAGCACATAGAGAAAAATGACAAATAGGTTGTCACTTAGTCCACTATGAGTTAAAGATATCAAACTGAAATATATATAGTGATTTTCAAGGGTTTACTTGATATGCTGACAATTTTGTTTACATCCACTTTTGAAATTCAGTTAGAATTATGACCATGCATAATAGTTCGTAATGAATATTCGAGCTGTAAATGTTCTTGGACAGTTCGGACATAGAATGACCACTGTAGGCGGAGTTTGGTCTATCCGTGACTTTCTAGCTACTCTTCACTGTTGGGCTGCAGCATTTCTCCTCTTTTCACAAGATGATACATTCTTTTTGACTGTAGAGCGCCATGTAGATCTGTTCTGTGCAAGTTCTTCCCATGTGTCTTGGTCTATTTCAGTGAGATCTTTAATGAGTCCTTGTAGCGCTTCTTTTAGCCACCTTGAGATCATTTATCCTTCTCCAGCTCACCACAGAGAAGTATCTTTGGCAGGGCACCAAATAACCTGCCCAATGAATCTGTGTGTGCATCAGGATAGTGTCAATGCTGGAGATAGCAGATTTTTCAAGGACAGTGGTATTTGTAATCTTGTTTTACTATCTGATGTTCATGACTTTTCTGAGACAAGTTGTGAGAAAGTGATTGAGTTTCCTCACATGACGTCTATACACAGTCCATATTTCACTAGTGTATAACAGCACTGGAAGTACCACTGCTGTGTAAACTTTCAGCTTAGTCTGTAGGTTAATGCCATTTCTACACCACACATTTGTATACAATCTGCCGAAAGTGCTGCTTGCCTTGGCGATCCTTGTATACACGTCTTGCTATATATATATATATATATATATCCACATCTCAAAGGCATCAATTCTGTTTTCTATCTATTTGTTCCTTATCCATATTTCTAAACCATACATTAAATGTAGATAATTATTTTTATATTTATTTATAATTATTTTTAATTTGTGAATTGTTTAGATATTAATATTTTCCTCATGTTAATTAAAATACTTTTAGACATTTCTATTGCAATTTTAACTTGTTTCTGCAACCTTTATCACACAGTTACAAAATCCCTCCCTGCAACACCTTAATTGGAAAATGCAGTATTTGACAGTTTTTTAAACTTATGTTTCACATCTACTATCATTTGTAATTATTTGTCCAATACAGCCTATTAGTAGTGGTTTACTTGTTGCAGTATCTCTCCATGTATTTTTGTTCATTGTTCTGTTTTTTATTTTGCTTATCATAGTTTTTTATTTTTGATGTTAATATCTAGTCCATATTCTTTGCTTGATTTTTTTTAGTTTTTTAGTTTTAATAGTTTTAAGATACTATTAGTTTTTTTTATAGATCCTGATCACTTTCTGCTCAGAGGACTGTGTGTCCTGCAAATCATAGGTTATTTATTATTTTCTCATCAATCTTGAGCCCAGGCATTCCTTCCATTCCTTAAAATTGTTTTCTCTGTGTATGTGTTAAACAGGCTAAGTGATAAAATAAATCCTCATCTTACTCAATGTTGTACTCTATGTATGCTGAGTTGTTTGTTGTTTTCACACCATATGCCATTGCTATTCAACTATTGTTAAATCTTTAGGCACAACTATCACATTGAATCATATTGCCAGCAATAGACAATCAGCTTTCAAATCACAAGTTTGAGTGAGATTAGTTTGTGAGCTGGGTCTACTAACCATTTTACTACCAATCTAACAATTAGTCTGAGCTAGTTATAATATAATGCAAACGTTTTGACATAATACTAATTATTAACTGGAGAACAGTATCACTTAAATATTACAGAAAATAACTGATAATTATGAATGGTTTTAAAATATATCCCATATGTATGATGTAAAATTAAAGTATTTAAACTGTTAGTAGATTATTAGACGTATGTCACATCACTTTCATACATTTTAAAGGATATAGGGGGAGTTTCTACATGAAATTTGGTTATAGAACTATGACACTGCAATAAAAATATGTAGAATCTAGTGAAAAGATTGAAATGCAACAGCTTAGCAGCTAAGACTGGCTAGAAAGATAATGACAGCTTGAGATTGAACACCATCTTAAATGATCTTCCCATGTGCAACCTGTTAATGAGATCCTTTGGAATCAGCATAGAGCTTGAGTTGTACTCTCAGCATGTAGGTTGTTGGATCCGCCAGTAGTCTTAGCTACTGTTAAATGTATCTCTATCGATATTTAGTTTTGTTTAATAATGTATATATTTGTTTCATTAAAAATGTGACCACTGCTTCCCGTAATGTACCAATAGATTTATGTTATAGCATGCAGAACAATCAACAAAAAAAGTTCAATACTAGGCAAAAGTAACACACAACAACTACATCAACTTGCAACAAGGTGCTCAGCATGGAAAGAATTGATTTCTGCCCTATGTAGCATCTTTGGCCTAAAAGGAACTAACTATCTAATTATAAAGTGCATATAGAATAATTCTGGTAATGACTTCAACTATTAAATTAATACAGAATCAGAATATATATATATATATATCTTGTAATTTCCATTGGCTATGTATAGGCTTTACAGAAATGCAGCACAACTGTGATTTATGAACTCAACGTTAACCATAAAAAGAATTGTAATGGTAATCATACCTTTTGATCAACAAGTTGTGGCAGAGTTTTTCTAACATGTTCTTGAATGCGATAGAAGGCTAAAGATGGCTCATTGGCAATAATATTCACCGTCTCTGAGTACTTGTCCGACACTTACAAGGCATGAAACAAATCATGAACATTTATTTGTATCGAACACACAATATTTTCATGGAAACTTGAACAAAAACTATGAATAAACATACTTCATTAGAAATATTTCATTCCTATGACTAGAAAAATAAAGGGACTTGCAATTTGAGAATACTATACATCAGAGATGTATACACAACTTGGGGGGAGGGGAAATTAAATCCTACAAAAACGCACCTCCCTTCCCTGTGTCTACAGTACTGTCAAAACAATTAGCTAGAAAGTTTAAATATAACCTTTATAACACATCTGTGGACAGAACTTCACATCAATAATAAAACATGAAAAAAAACCGTTAAGAATACCCGGCACCCTTCTAAGAAAATGATAATAATTACATGAATAATGTTACCATATATATATATATATATACACACACACACACATCACCATATTACCTCTCTTTGCCTTATGCTCTAATTCAGGATCAACAGCAGCTTCCTTGAATAAAGGCTCCGCTACCATTCGTTTATACAGACTGTCACTTCCTGAAATTAGAATAGGCCTATTTAAAGGAGCTATGATACTCGCAGAAACTAAGCATATGCAGGAAGTCTTTTGTTAAAATGAGATACAATCTGAACAGTAATTGAGGAATATTAATTTTGTGTAGAAAAACAATTAATAGTTCAAATCCCTTGTAAATAATAGTTAATGACTGTACATGGAAAAACATTAGCAAATCCATCATAATAAATTATATATACTAAATATAAATATATATCTAACTCCAACATTATCCCGATTCTATCATATGGATGCGAAAGTTGGAAAGCCACAAATAAGAGACTAAACACCTTTGAAAACAAATGCCTACGTACCATTCTGAACGTTAAGTAGAGTGACTTTAAATCTAACACTACTATAAGAGAGGAAAGCAAACAAACCTATATATCTTCCTTCATTAGACAAAGGCGATGGACTTACATCGGCCATGCTCTTAGAATGAACAGCCTAAGAATTCCTCAACAGTCACTAAATTGGGTGCCACCTGGAGTAAGAAGAAGAGGGAGACCTAGAGAAACTCTATGAAGAACCATTAATAGAGAAGGCATGTCAATGAACCTAAACAACATGCAAGAATTGAAAGACATGGCAACACAAGAGACAGAAATGCAAAGATATGTTTTATGCCCTATGGCCCTGGAGGAACATAATATATAACATAACTTATGTTCCTCCTTCGCAAGCGAAGATGAGCATGGCATGAAAAAAACACATTAAATGCGATGAAAAAATAATAAATATAATAATTAAAATTGGTAATTAACTAATTTAGTTTGTGTGAGTTCGTAAATGCCCAATGAGTCCAATTCGTGCACGGAAAGTTCTATTGCAGTGCATGCAGGAGTGCTGAAGGTTCGGGGTAGGAGAATTTACGGATTTGTCCTTCCACTTCTTGTGCTTATGGATTGTCCGCAGTGTTCTTTCTTTCTCAAATTTCGTGATGCCAGCAGTGATCTGAGTGTGCCAGGCTGAGCGATCAAGTGCTGTAGTCTCCCAGGA
Source organism: Meghimatium bilineatum (assembly GCA_034231615.1). Taxonomy (NCBI): domain Eukaryota; kingdom Metazoa; phylum Mollusca; class Gastropoda; order Stylommatophora; family Philomycidae; genus Meghimatium; species Meghimatium bilineatum. The sequence continues at coordinate 10,679,225 of CM067299.1, forward strand.
GCTAGGATCAATGCTGCAGTTCTTGAGAGAGCTTTTTAGGTGATCCTTGAAGCACTTTTTCTGCTCTCCACTTAAACGTTTACCTTCGCACAACTCGCCATAGAATAATCTCTTTGGAAGGCGCTTGTCTGGCATACGGACGATGTGGCCAGTCCAGCGGAGTTGGGACCTTGTCAGCATTGCATGGATGATTTGCATACGGGACTTCTGAAGAATTTCCGTATCTGGTACACGATCCTTCCAACGTACTCCCAGGAGGTTTCGTAGGCACCGAAGATGAAAAGAGTTAAGCTGTCGAGCGTGTCTCACATAGACAGTCCAGGATGACGCAGCATAAAGCAGTGTTAGTAGAACCACTGCACGGTACACGTCCAACTTAGTTGTCAGACTGAGACCACACCTGATCCAGACGTTGGCATGAAGGCTCCTGAATGCTGCACTGGCACGAAAACATAACTAATCAGCCCAGGTGGGCGGTCTTTTTAGTATAATTCTTACTTAGTGTGATTGTGACTTAGTAAGACTCTTGTCTCACTAATCTTGTCTTATATCAATCATGATGATGATAACAGATGATTGTCATTGTGAGTGAGTAGTTATCTCTAAACAAGTACTACTAACTAAAGTCACTACTAGACTACCAAAATTAACTCAGTAGGAATAACTAGGTACTTGGACATCTGGGATTAGTGTGTTTGGAAAATTTTGCTTAGGCTATAAATTTCTTGTGACCGGGTTTAAAATAGTGAAGGCATCATTTTACTTGTTTGAAACTAAATTTATGAAGTTCTGTAACCATTTTTCTTTTTAAATATGTAGCTTTTAAGACAGTAAAACAATGCCCAAACCAGTAGTTAATTTTTTAAAGCATCAACATTTGTTTAAATTATGCAAATTAGTTTTGAATATTAATTAGTTGTATGTGCATCTGAGAATCACAGCAATGTGATCAACAGATGGTCTTGTATTTGCGAATACTTCTTCATCGTTCTTCAGTCAGATATCAGGTTACAGCACCAATAGCTTCAATGAATTGTGTGATTCACTTCAGAACATCCATGGAACCCCTCAAGTCTGGAAGCAGTGCCGTCTCAGTAGGCCATATTTTCTCCCTCTCTTCTTGGTAGAGATGACAGGCATGAAGAATGTGTTCTGCAGTCTCTGGGCTCAGTCCACAGTTGCACAGGTCTGTCTCACTAATCTTCAGCTTTCGGAACATGTGACTTCTCAGTCTGTTGTGGCCAGTTCATAGTCTGAAGATGATGGTTTGTTCCTAGCATGACATTTGGTGGTAGGGATCATTTGGTTCTGCAGTTGGGTGCATCTGCTTCCACTTTTTCTTATATTCTGCTTTTAACATGGTCTTACATTCATAGTACGTATTATCACTTTCTATTTGTTCCAGTGATTCCCCTTTCCTTGCCAGGAGACCAGCTTTTTCATTTCCAGGTATGCCACAGTGACCAGGGATCCACTGCAGTACTGTTTCTTTGGTAGTACTGTTGAGGTGTAGTAGGCAGGCGATAAGTTCATTCATGCTCATGTTCTTTGGATTTTGCGAATACAAAAATATATAGTTTCTGTAGTATTTTATTATGTTTAATAGATGTATAATTTATTTCATTATAATTATGCTAATTAGCCACAATTTTTAATATCAATTAGTTCTGTCTCCATCTGAAAATTCACATTGGGACTAATGTGATCAACATAAGCATCTTGTCTCCACAAACACAAAAATGTATAGTTTGTGTATTGTATTATTATTGAAAATAACAAATTTAGAAATTATCAGCTTGACTACATTTTGTGATCACAAGTTTTATTTATATTTTCCTATATGTTTCATGTAAATTATTTTGAAGTCAAATTCATTAGAAAAAAATTCATAACTTTTTTTCAGAATTGACGTACAGGCTTGGTTGAGGTATCGTTGAATTGCAATTTTTAAGGGCTATCTATCTCATCTTATCTAACTTAACAACTATCTTAAATCTAATACAGTAGAACCCCGATATATCGAACTCGCATATTTCGAACATTCGGTTATTGCGAATATTTTAAATAGTCCGCGCAATAGGTAACATTAATCCCTCTAATAAATTACGGATATAGCGAAGTCGGGTTTGCACCATTTCGCTTATAGCGAAGTTCCACGGTGGCCTTTTGGTAATGAATCGACGTGTATATCGAAGTCCGAAACAGACAAAGATTTGCTGACCTATCATGTCAAAGAATATCAGGTCCGCGGCCCACATGTTGGACATTGCCAAACTGTATTTACAAGCCGTACAACAAACCAAAATCTCGTCATTTGGCCAAATGATAATCTTTATGGGACTGCTACTATGACGCTGCTGTAAGGTCATGTAATTCAGTTCGGTAATGTGTTTGGCCACCTCGGCAAAGAAATCAGGCAGGAGTATTGCATTTAATAAAAAACGGTTATATCGAACCTCGGATATATCGAATTAATTCAATTTCCCCGAGAACTTCGATATATCGGGGTTCTACTGTATATTCTATAATATTGTCAGCAATCCAATTATGTAGTACTATTTTGAAAATTTTGTCCAAGTACCTAGAATAACTGAATTACGACCACATGATTGTTAAAGCAAAATCCACGTAACCAGCTTATTACAAACTATTAGTACAGTTATTATCGTCAATTTAATTGTACCGTGCATTCTGTAGCAGCTAGAAACACATCTTATGTTGATACACTCCGATATTTGGTAATAGTCTGTTTTATCTTTTCTTCCCAGATTTGTTGCATCTGCCAAATTAAAAAAAAAATTACTTCTGTTTATAACTCATTAAAAAACTTGGGAACATTTAGATAGTATAGTGGACTGATACATAATTAAACAATAATTTTTATATAGCCTAAGTTCAGTAGTGAGAAATGTAATATGCAAATGAGCAATAAAGAACTTGAAACTAAACTAGCGCATATATTTCATTTGCGCTAAATGTGGATAAAATAATGACTAAGAGTGTCCCAAGTCGAAGAAGAGCATAAAGAGCAAGGGACAAAATCCACAATAAAATGTTAAATTACGTTATTAGTCAGTAATGTCCCTGTCTACCTGGAGGTACAGTGAGTATCCTGCATTTTGACCATCGTATCAAGCCCGTAGATAGGATTGGTGGGGTGTTCAACTCTTCCATCTTAGCAAATCAAAACATGACTTTTAGTACTTGGTATTTAGCCAAAATGTTGGTTAAAATCTCTCCGTAACGATTTTTTTCACAATAAGGTCATCACATTTCTCATAAAAAGAGGGATTTACAAATTCACACAAGAGAATGACCTTCTTTAATAAAGAAATCCACGGACACGAGCCTAAAAGTGTTGACCAGAAGGACAGCAAGAGCAGCTGTCTTCCAGGGTGCACTAAAAAAGGTACTTTTATGATCTTGGTTATCTGCTAACCCTGGGTCAGCCGAGAGCAATGCTGTAGTCTTTGCACCCCATTTTTTTATTGTTAAAAGATCTTATATAACCGAACAGTTCAAATTAAATTACAACTATTAAGAAGCTATATGTTTCTGATGACAACATATAGTTTTGAGACGTAAGCAATTATATCCGCAATGGAAAAGAATATATCGTCATTTCTTCTCCTTCAGAGTTCAGTCTCAAACTCCCGCTGGATCTCATGTAACAGGACAATGGTCCTATTATATTTCCAGCAGAATGTAGTCCAGATAAGGAAAGTACATTTTGTCGTCAATTTATTTGCGCCAATGGCCCGACACAACTATCTTCGGCGGGATATCTGTATTTAATGGAAAATGTTTTAGAAAGGTCCTAAGAATAGCATGAAATGAAAGATGGATCACTGCAGACGTCCGGAAAGACCTGAACACAGAAGAAGACTGGCTTCTCAAAACGACAAAACAAAACACCCAAAAACGTTAACATAATTTGAACACATAAGAAGACACACTGGTTTAGAAAAAAAATATTGGCAGAATCTGATTTCATCAAATGAGTTTTGAGAAAGCTTAATCATGGAGGAAAAGATCTAGAGAATGAGAACAATTGGAAGACCAAGTTATTATATAGACAGTATATTGAAGCCATTCTAAACGTCACACTAGAAGATGCTGGACAGTTTGCATAGAACCGAGAGGTTTACAGGATGACAGTTAGGGCAACTCGTCCAGTGAAGACCAATTTGTCACTAAATTTGAGTTAAGCTCCTACTAGTTCCCTATCTGGAATAAAAACTCTACGGGACATTGTATGAACTATAAAAGACAGTGAGTTTTATTCAGGAGACAGAATTACAGATATAGACATGTTTCAAGTGAACGAAAGAAGAAGAAGAAGAAGTTCCCTATAATCAACATTCTTAAACAATGCTACTTTGAATGAGACGTTTAAAACATATTTATCTCTCGTCACTATAGAACATAAGTCATTGAACATAGAACTCCATTGAGTATTAGACACAAATTGCACGGGTCTAGAGACCTATATGAGACAAATAATCATTCATTTATAAAGTCATAACCCACGAGGAACGTAGGGATACTACATTGAATGCTTCAATACCGTCCTCAAGCGGTTTCTATCGTCAGCGATTCGGATGAGTGTGGAAAATGTTGACCTGTACAGTCTTTGATATTGTCTGTCTAATGTTTTCTTTGTCCACATCTGCTACTTCTACCTTCAATTATACGTTTCAATGTTGTTTTTGACAAGGAGTATTGTCGGCAAATATGGCCAAATCAAATCTACCACGTTTTCCTCGTTTTACTGTTGAACGTAGTGATTGTTCTGAGCCTCAGAGACTCTCTATTTTATGTCTTACGTGCACATTTAACTTAAACTCTCTATATGATATTCGCAAAATTTGTTTACAACACTTTTTTTCGATGCTCTTTATCGGTCTCTCTGTCTACAGTGAGTGTCTAACCATGCCAACCATACATGATAACAGATAACACAAGTGAGTTATGCATTATGATCTTTACTCCAACACTGATATTGCTTTTCCATATTGTATTTACTCTTGATATAGCAGTCACAACCACACACCGCATTATCGTTAATTCAGTTTATGATTTTCAATCTCCCGTGCATTGTCAGAGCATGAAAGGGTATGAATCTTCCATGTTTGTCGTAAGAGGCGACTAACGAGGCTATGGGATGGAATGATAGTCTTATCCCGCAACTGTGTAAACATGACACAGAAACCATTACACAAGCGTTAACACAACACATTATGTTCTCCGGACAACATCCTGCTGGTCTGCAGGGGTTCGAAAATGAACACAGAACAAGAAGAATACTGAGTCAAAAGTTCGATAAAATGTACTTACTACGCAAAACTGAAATCCAACAGGTAAATCCATGAATATCGCAATGAAGTTTTGCTAATCAATAAAGGCACACATAATAACACACACAAATCGACGTTTTGACCAAAAGACCTTTATCAAAACAAAAATTGAAACAAAATTAAAACATACAACAGAAAACGTACAGTAAGGATATGGCCGTTCACTGTGGCACGTATAATAGAGATTGACCTAATGTGAACGTCAAAATCTTTACTATCCGTTTTCTGTTGTATATTTTAATTGTATTTTAATTTTTGTCTTTATAAAGGATTTTTGGGATAAACGTCGATTTGCTGTGTTGTTATTATGTGTGTCAATAGTGATTATCAAATCTTCGTTACTATATTTCTGGATTTACCTAGAAGTTCAAAAGTTGAAGTCGAAACTCATTGTGTATTATGCCGCTATATATTGTGTACAACTTTTCTGAGACATGTATGCGATCTCTGCTATTTTGTGTCCAAGATTTCCTTTAGTCAATCGTCAGTAGGCCCTACTGCAATTTTATGGTAGGAAGTCGCAGGGAAATTTCGAGTGACTTTAGTCTACGGAAGATAATCCAGTTGAACATTTTGTATGCCAATTATAAGAGTATTATCTCCCTTCAATTGTTGCTTTTTCAAATTCAATGCAATGTCAAATTATAGCTTCATTTGATATCCAATAAAGAGAGAACCACTGGAGTTTTGAGGATGAACGCTGAAGAAAAAGCAACCTTGATCTTGTGTTGTTATGCCAAAAAGGAGAGCAAAGGATAGGACTGTACCATGCTATGATGTAGAGAGGCGGCCGCATCAGGCGGCAGCTATCAAAATACATTTAAGGGGCAACATTTTAAATAAAAACCTCTTAAGTGAGGGCGACATTTCGAAGACTTGTATCATACTGAGAAAATCTACCGCACGGTCCTGGTAAAGGATTACAACACGGTAACGTGTCCTCTATTTGAGAGTAGAGTGATGTGTCATTTCACTGGGTCTTGGTTCTTTAATAATAACCAAAATTACAACTCTAAGGACGTGATGCGTGTTGTTGGCGGCTTTGAGAATGGAATTGGCTGTGAAATCCCATATGACGTGATATTTTATTAGAATGTAATATCAAGGCATTATGGATGTACTATTAGTGCTTTGATTGACATTTCGTCAATCGGATAAGAGTAGATAAAATTATTGTCCCTATTTAGTTGTTGGGTTGGAGTTCTTTGCAGATAATGCACTTTTTTTGCCTCTTCCCCTATTAATTTTTATTTTTATCATTCTCTGACGCCTCTGTAGCAATCAGACTCTGCACTTCTAGCACAGAGTATAAATAATATGGCCACTGTCTTTTTTTCTATATATGTTGCAGGATGTAACTAAACAAAATTGGGGAATTGGCTGCAAGCATGTAGATAAAAGGAAGGATATGGGTTGGGGTCGGTATTAAACATATCAGGACATGACATTTAGTACTTGAAATGTAGCCAAAAGCGGATAAAATCCCCCCCACTCCAAACGACTTTTTGCAAAAAAGATCATCATATTTCACATCAAACAGAGAATATAACACACGAAAATATAACACACGAAAATATATCATACGAAAATATAACACACGAAAATATATCATACGAAAATATAACACACCAAAATATAACACACGAAAATATAACACACGAAAATATAACACACGAAAATATAACACACGAAAATATAACACGAAAATATAACACACGAAAATATAACACACGAAAATATAACACGAAAATATAACACACGAAAATATAACACACGAAAATATAACACACGAAAATATAACACACGAAAATATATCATACGAAAATATAACACACGAAAATATAACACACGAAAATATAACACACGAAAATATGACACACGAAAATCTAACACACGAAAATATAACATACGAAAATATATCATACGAAAATATAACACGAAAATATAACACACGAAAATATAACACACGAAAACGGGAGAATGATCTTCATATTTATTTATAGGTAAATCTCCCTTCTTACTGAAAACGTATTTACGGCCTTTATTAACTGACAACCTGTCACATGTAAAACCTTTCAATCTTATTGCCTGACAACCTGTCACATGTGAAACCTTTCACTCGTATTGCCTGACAACCTGTCACCAATGAAACCTTTCAAATTTATTAACTGACAACCTGTCACATGTGAAACCTTTCAATCTTATTGCCTGACAACCTGTCACCAATGAAACCTTTCAAACTTATTGACTGACAGCCTGTTACTTGTGAAACCTTTCAACCTTATTAATTGACAACCTGTCACCGGTGAAACCTTTCAACCTTATTAACTGACAATCTGTCACCCGTGAAACCTTTCAGCATTATTAACGGATAACTTGTCACCTGTGAAACCTTTCAACATTATTAACTGACAACCTGTCACCTGTGAAACCTGTCAACCTTATTGACTGACCACCTGTCATATGTGAAACCTGTCAAATTTATTTACTGACAACCTGTCACCTGTGAAATACGACAACTGTATTGACATTACATGTTTCATTGCATTGCCATTTCTTACTTTTATTCTATGTAAAATGATGCTCATGGTAGTAGAATAGATGAAGGCATCCAAGTAGAGAACACAAAAATAAAACAAGTCAAATAGTTCAAGTAGGTCTACCTAAGAAGTATCTTCACAGAGGAAGGACGACTCTATAGAGATAGAGACAATATGTTAAAAGGCAAATGATGGGATATACCAGCTGTCACCGTTGCTATTGCACCAAACAATCAACATAGAAGTAATGAAACAGGTGATTAAGTGCATCTTTATACCAACATTATGCTACCAATGCCAGACTTGGCAACTGACATCTATACATAATAGAAAGAGCGAGACGTGAAATTAAATGTCTAAGGAAGGATACTGGAGTCATCAGACTCGATGAAATGCGAAGTGAGAACATTTGAAAGACAATAGGTATCACAACACGAATCGAATATATAAAGAAACAACAGATAAAATGGTTTGGACATCTTATGAGGAGGAACAATCAACTTCCCATGAGAGCTTTTAACAAGATGGAATCAGGATACAGAACCAAGGACAGACCGATTAAAAGATGGATAGACAACATCAAGACCATCCGAACAAACATGACAACACCTCAATCAGAACAACACACCTGGCGTTGGAACACAGACTACATGTCCTTCACAAACCCTTACGCTCTACGGCAAGTGTGGAAGTTACGACAACACCACCACCTGGGGATAGACAACAGACAATAGTATCAATAGAATTATTAAATACTTGTTTAAAACATGTAACTTCATTTATATTTGAGTAAAATAGACAGTTTTGAGAAATTAGTTAGTATCTGCAAAGAACGTGTCAATGTTTAGCTTAACTTAAACAAGATCATATGATAACGTGTCAATGTTTAGCTTAACTTAAACAAGATAATATGAGAACGTGTCAATGTTTAGCTTAACTTAAACAAGATCATATGAGAACGTGTCAATGTTTAGCTTAACTTAAACAAGATAATATGAGAACGTGTCAATGTTTAGCTTAACTTAAACAAGATAATATGAGAACGTGTCAATGTTTAGCCTAACTTAAACAAGATAATATGAGAACGTGTCAATGTTTAGCTTAACTTAAACAAGATCATATGAGAACGTGTCAATGTTTAGCCTAACTTAAACAAGATAATATGAGAACGTGTCAATGTTTAGCTTAACTTAAACAAGATCATATGAGAACGTGTCAATGTTTAGCTTAACTTAAACAAGATAATATGAGAACGTGTCAATGTTTAGCCTAACTTAAACAAGATAATATGAGAACGTGTCAATGTTTAGCCTAACTTAAACAAGATAATATGAGAACGTGTCAATGTTTAGCTTAACTTAAACAAGATAATATGAGAACGTGTCAACGTTTAGCTTAACTTAAACAAGATAATATGAGAACGTGTCAATGTTTAGCTTAACTTAAACAAGATAATATGAGAACGTGTCAATGTTTAGCCTAACTTAAACAAGATAATATGAGAACGTGTCAATGTTTAGCCTAACTTAAACAAGATAATATGAGAACGTGTCAATGTTTAGCTTAACTTAAACAAGATAATATGAGAACGTGTCAATGTTTAGCTTAACTTAAACAAGATAATATGAGAACGTGTCAATGTTTAGCTTAACTTAAACAAGATAATATGAGAACGTGTCAATGTTTAGCTTAACTTAAACAAGATAATATGAGAACGTGTCAATGTTTAGCCTAACTTAAACAAGATAATATGAGAACGTGTCAATGTTTAGCCTAACTTAAACAAGATAATATGAGAACGTGTCAATGTTTAGCCTAACTTAAACAAGATAATATGAGAACGTGTCAATGTTTAGCCTAACTTAAACAAGATAATATGAGAACGTGTCAATGTTTAGCTTAACTTAAACAAGATAATATGAGAACGTTGATATTCTGTTCAAAAATGGCCCAACAGAAAAAAAAAATTAACAAAAAAGTCTTTGCCAGTTGCCTTTAAAAATGGCAAAATTTCAGACATTTGACCATAAAACAGTCAATATAGCAATTCTGCTCTAGATTATGTTTCGTATATCTTTACATTCGCCTGTAGATAATCCAGAATTGCAACGGTGACCTCTACGTTCTAAAAGCAGGTAGGTTATGAGAAAATGGGATTCCCAGAAAACTCTTCAACTGTTTCCGTATTCCACACCTGCTAATTCAAGCACCGTCACTTCTATGTACGAAGGTCAGTAACCTGGCTGATCATGTGCTGAAAGCTTTGATAAGTCGAGTACATTCTTTCTTCCAAACCCTGATCCATGACCGTGTACTAATATAAAGACATGTGTACAAAAAAGGTAAACAGGACATGAAAGGCTGATTTTGATTATATGAAAGGACATGAAAGGCATTTCTTTGGTCGTTCTTGAATTTTTTTAACATGCGATTTCAAAGTATATAAAAAGTTACCAATGAAAATCACGACAATTACCTAGAACGTAATGAATTAAGTAGGCCTACTGTTTATATTTTGTACAGAGGTCCTGTTAAACCGAGGAGGGCTGATCCCACCTGAACGCTTTAATTTGTAGTCTATCAGAACTAACAATGATCTCTTCTGAAAATTATGCTTTCCACCGCTGGATCCTGGCATTATTGTCGTCTTATATAGGTCATATTTCACAATGAAACGCTAAGGTGTCCATTCAGACCAACTGACTGGTCTCGCAAGCACTACAAAGACGAACCAAATAAAACCCAAAAAACCCCGAGGTATACGTTGATATGAGATTATTGTCATCGCGATACTACCATTCTGACAGATAATAAGTCAGGAAAAGCACAAAATGAAGATTTAATCTTCAGCAAGAAAGAAGAATGTTTCAAGATAATGCCTCTTTCATTTCATCAAACAACAGCAGGACGAAGAATCACTGTTTGATGAAATGATTTTATTCAGTGACGGGAAAAAAATTAGGTCATGAAGACAAATAGAGGATCACGCTATAAATTGGTATGTGAGAAAATACATTTTTGGAGTCAATCATCAGATTAAAATATATAAAAATATTTCTTGAATACAATACAAAGTTAGTCAAGCGAGAAATGAATCTATGCAGGTGTAACAACATTTTAGGGTTTGCGAAGACGCTCTTTTCCGTTGAATAGGTGATTGTTTGGGAAATATAATAGATATAGGGCCAATGGTTGGAAAAAAGGCGTTACTGATGTGTCAATTGGTTGCTGATTCAGCAGTTCATAGGATCATGCCCTTTGACTCAATGTGCCAGATAAAATGGTTAAAAAGTGCCAAACTTTTGTATTCCCTGCGTGCAACATATACTGCTATTGTGTCATATTTTGGGTAGTTTTTCCACATTACAACTCTGTTAATATTTTAAAACAACGAAATATGGGTGTATTTATAGAGTAGCGTATTTAATCTTTAGTGAAAAAAAAATAATAGCGGTCTGTAGCTAGAGAATGACAACTGTTCACAGTGAATGCACAAGTTTGGTCATCCCTGCGTTAGTTCTTTTCAGAATGGGAAGGAGTGTTCAGTGTGTCAATGTGGATCCTAGTGTTCGAATGCAAACCTAAACATTGCTTCAATGCCAATTTCAGTGCTAGAAATATCAACCATTACATTGATTTAATATAAATGTCAGTTCTAGAAATATCAACCATTACATTGATTTAATATAAATGTCAGTGCTAGAAATATCAACCATTACATTGATTTAATATGAATATCAGTGCTAGAAATATCAACAATTACATTGATTTAATATAAATGTCAGTGCTAGAAATATCAAAGAGCACATTGTTTCAATGTGAATGTCAGTACTAAAAGTGCCAACATGCATAGTTGTTCAATGTGAATATTATTGCTAGAATACCTTCCTTCACTTTATTTTAAATGTGAATGTCAACACTAGAATATCAACCTCAAATTGCTTGAATGTCAATATTAATGCAACAAAAACCAACTTGTATATTGCTTCAATGTGAATCTCAGTACACAAAATGCAAACCTGCACACTATCTCGATATGAATATTATTGCTCTAAAGCAGGGATGATCAAACTTATGCATTCACTGTGAAGAGTTGTCATTCTCTAGCTACAGACTGCTATTATTTATTATTTATCGCTATGAATTTTATTACCACTGTGCACATTGTTTAAGTGTGAATATCAGCGCTAGAATGCCAACCTAATGCTGAAACAGCCAACATGCACATGGCGTCAATGTGAATATTAGTGCTAGAAATATATTCCTGCACTTGGCATCAATATGAATATCATTGCTAGAAATATATACATACCTGCACATGGCGTCAATATGATGATTAGTTGTTGCATGTGATGATTAGTTGTTGCATGTGATGATTAGTTGTTGCATGTGATGATTAGTTGTTGCTGAAGAACCTGAAGTTTTGTAGCACACGAAGTGACTTAGGATTCGATTATAGCTATATCATCCATGATTTGCTTTGGTCTTCCTCGTTTTCTCTTGTTCTGCGGATTTCAGAACAACACATAGCTTTGCTATTCTATTACTATACCTTTTAACGAATGGTATATCCATCATTGGTTTCTTCTGTTATTCTCTTATAATTTTGTTATTTATCTCTTCTCATTTGCTAGTTCTCTTTGCTAGTTCTCTCATTTAATTAGTTCGTTCATGTCGTGTTGGTGTTTTCTACAGAGGCCAGACAGGAACCAAAGATAACGATACTGCAACTTGCCACGCATGTCGTAAAAGACGACTATTCATGTTGGACTGGGGTTAACAATACAATCACACGATCTCCACTGTGAGAAAAACTAATGGAGTCCCATTCCTAGGAGGGAATAAAGACATCAAGACCCATTCCTTGGAGGGAATCAACTCATCAAGACCCATTCCTTGGAGGGAATCAACTCATCAAGACTCATTCCTGGTAGAGAATCACCGCATGTTATCTACTAAATTTCTCTAGATTGCAGTAAAGTCTTGGGAAATCCACCCCCTTCCAAAAACGAAAGAAAATATTGAAAGTGAAAAAGAGGAGGTGAAAGAGAGGAAGTGAAAGAGAGAAAGTGAAAGAGAGGAAGTGAAAGAGAGGAAAATAAAATGACGAAAAGAAAGAGAGGAAAAGTGATCGAAGAGGGACAAAGACCAGAAATAGAGGAAGGAAAAGAGAGGAAGAGAACATAGCTTGAAACACTTCTATCAATTCTGTACTTGCCAGCTGAAACTAAAACTAAAGTTGTTCTATTTGTAATAACCACGAGTTTAATCAACTATGCGGTCTCCAAGAGATTGTTCCTGGAACAATTTGTTTTAAATCCAATGTTCTAGCTCATTACGCAATCCTTAAACAGTTGCCTGTTAGATTTACTTTACAGTTTGGTAATAGCTATCATATTATCTCATTAAGGGAATTCACGTTTCGCATTGAAGAATGTTGGAGAGATAATGAGGATAGAAATAGAGAGAAAGAAAAAAATGTGAGAAACATACCGAAGTTTAAATGCGGCATCGAATCCCATTCGTTTTCAAAACCAGAGACCTGCTCATGACGATCAGTTTCCCTATTAAAAATCAAGTAAACTGTCGAGTAATTGCAAAAAATACAATTAAGGATTTATGTTTGGAAAAAAGTGATCCAATGACACCTGGCATCTAAGAAAACGTAAATCTCCGATTTCGATAGAGAAACTTAGTGAAATCAGATTTAAGTTATGACCGGTCGGCGGTGTATAAAAACCTGTGCATAGAAAATGTAAACAAGACATGAAAGATCAATTTTGTTTATTTCCCTGCTTTCTTTGGTTTGTTAGTTAATCCTCTAGGGCCAAAGACGGAACATAGGGCAGATGTCATATATTTTCATGTCTCTCGTTTCATTACAATTTGCTTTAGGTCTTCATTGTTTCTGATACCGATGGTGAAATGTTCTCTTGTAATAGTTCTACGTAAAGTTACTTTTGGTCTTCCTCGTTTTCTCTTGCCTTTTGGTGACGACATCAAAGCTTGACAGGGGAATCTTTCAGTATCCATTCGTAGCGCGTGTCCGATGTAATTCCAGCGACGCTTTCTAATATAGGTGGATACATATTGTTGCTTTGATTCTTGTCTGACAACTGTGTTTGATTTGAAATCTGACCAACGTATGTTCAGTAGCCTTCTAAGATATTTATTTCATTATATCCATTTGTTGGTATATAACATTGTAAGATAATGTTTTGTCTGAAAGCGTGCTGTTATTAATCTTTCATTGATTATTTCCCAGTTTATAAGTGACCTTTCTGCTTTGTGTGACATTATTATAGCTACTCCTTCTGTGTGTTTATCTGATCTTTCTGAGTAAATGATGTGTTTTAGATCGTTATATAGAAATTGTTTACCTTGACCAGTCCACCGGCTTTTACTAATGCCAATAATATCTAAGTTGTAATCACACATTACACGGCACACTTGACTTGTCTAAGTTGTAATCACACATTACACAACACACTTGACTTGTCTAAGTTGTAATCACACATTACACAACACACTTGACTTGTCTAAGTTGTAATCACACATTACACAACACACTTGACTTGTCTAAGTTGTAATCACACATTACACAACACACTTGACTTGTCTAAGTTGTAATCACAAATTACACAGCACACTTGACTTGTTTTTCCTGTTTGAAACATAGTTCATACGTTCCAATATCCGATTCTAAGCAGAGTTGACGAATTAAATAAGGTCGAACGAATCATGATGTAAATATGGAAATCCTTGAATCCGTTTAAGTAGCACATATATTTAATTTTTACGGTATTAATATATGTTTTTGGTGGTCCTTGACTATTTTTGGGATGTGACCTAAAGTATAAAAATAGTGGCAAACTAAAAATCAAGACAATAATCAAAAAATGTAACGAATGAAGTTCTAATATATTCTGTTCAGAGGTCTTCTTTCATCAGACGGTCTCGGTTAGAACAAGTAAGTTTTATTTTAAAAATCCGAATAGTGTAGGAAGTTGTGATTACTTGAGCAGTGAGCTCGGTTATTTTTGATGGTTATAGATATAACCAAATTGGAAACATCATTCGAAAGGAATAATCTCCATCACAAGAGGCACAATTGTTATTTCAAAAGTGAATTGAAATATTTTCATTTTGGAGACATCAATTTAATCTGTCTGAACATTTTCACTGATTATAAACTTACTACTTAGTCTCCCGTCTTCTTCCCCAGATGGGGGGAAGAGGGGGGAGTGGTTGAGAGAGTTCCATACATTCATATAAAATGGTTCTCTTCTGGTTTGGTTCTACTCTAATCCTCGATCCTACCTAATATTGTTGTCTTATTTAATGATATTCCTTCCTGGAGGTCTGAAAATAGTAAAACAAGTTCCTGATGTTATCTGACCTAGTAGAGTGTCGTAATAGCAAAGATAAGTAATAACAATACGGATCTTTTGCTCAAACAATACCAATAAAATGTATAAACATTCAATGTGAAATAAATAGGAATGGAAAAAAAACATCAAAATAATATGGACTTATTCTATGGGTCTTTATCGAGAATCTTCTTCTTCTCGTGTGTAATTTGACATGTCTACACATGACGTTCGGTTTATTTAATTATTACTGATGTGGAGAGTTCCTCTGTTCTCCCATACAATTATCTATTGAGAATCGAATTTGTCGAGAATGGAATGAAAAATATTGAATTAAAATAATAAACTAGAAAGCGTTCACTGAACATATTAAAAGATATGGTACCTTGTTTAAAATGTTACTTGAGAGTTGACTGATGGGGAGGTGAGCAAACGGGAGGAGAGCAAGAGGTAGGGAAATATACAGGTAAGAGAGATACATAACCAGATGGACAGGTTACAATCTAGCAGAGAGAATCTCCAAAGCATGAGTCAGAGGATGTTGGAGGTCAGTAACAGTCAACTTTCGTTGCTGATATAACACATGATGATGATGAACATAATCAAAACTTTGGTATATAAAATATATTGTGCCATGTTTCCAGGTCCGTATTTATTGCTTCGATAAGGGGGAAGGGCTTTTTATCAAAGAAAGACAAGAAAGACAAAGAAGATAATTTCCTGTTTTTGTTTGTTTGTTGCGTAATTAAAAAAGGTAAAGGTAGGTCCCATGGCAACTGCCGTCGGGGATGAAGATAACTCTTCATGTACTAAGCCGCAGCAACTATTAGGTGGGATGGCCAGTTCCCTTCCTTGCTGTTTTTTACCTTCCCTAACTCATGCGTCAGGTACTCATTTACAGCTGAGTCGACTGGAGGAGTGGTCGTGTCAAGTGAGAAATCACAACCCGGATTTTTTTTTTTAATGTCCGGACGTGGTTTCGAACCTGGCACGCTGTAACCAGATGATAGCAAGCAAGCTCACTATCCACTAGGCTACCGCGCTCCTCTAATTATTAATACTGCGTAATTATTAATGCTTTTTTGGAGATCCAGGAAGAGGGAAGTCTTACATACTCTTTTAGCTTGCTTCCTAGTACCGGATGACGAATTGGTAAAAAGCAGGAGGCAACCTCCCTTAGACCTGCGTACGTCAAAGCTTCAGGGAAGTAAAGTCTCTGCTGAAACAATATGTGCGACCTCAACGAAGAAAACTAAACGGAATATGTAGCTCACATCGAGACAACATTAAGATATTAATCAGAAAAATGAACATCTCATGATATTTCGACTGAGAATGAATCACTGCCGTCTAATAATACACTTACACCGAATCAGTATTAGCGACTTTTCGGCCCGTATCTGGGTAGCAGCAACACCCGAACATATATTACAGAAATAAGCACACTTTCGCTGTTCTCCAGCCTACAGGGGCTTCTCAGAAAACAAGCTCTGGCGAACCCATGATGACCTAAAACAAAACGTTCTCTAAGTAACCAATATTGAACTGGGTTTTTAATCTTGATTCTTGACTAGAAACTGGCCTCACAGCGCGAGGGGCATTCCCATAAGTTCTCCGTCCTCTGTTCCAGCAGAAATCCGACTCGATGGTTTTTCGAGTCTAATGCCGCCGAAACAGACGTCGACATCAGGGCACAACTCTGGCCCCTGCGACAGGTTTCTTTGTTGTTTCGCCCACCCACGCTGTGCCAATAACTAGTTCAAACACAACGTCGGCATGTCGGAACTACATGGTAACTGTTATCGAAAGTTACGACTACGGGATTGTATAGATGATGTGCCATGAAGTTTCTATAAGAAGATAACCTCAATATAAAGGAATGTCATCTACTAAGGTTTTCTGTTGCATGGTTGGTTTGTCTAGTGAGCCATTGGTGGGATCCACAGACGCAACCGCATGTGGAAAATGGGTGTTTAACTAAAACAAACCACTCTATACGTGATCAATATTGAACTGGTTGTTTAACCATTGATTTCAGATGAAGTAATCAATGTTATGTTTTTACTTTTTTAAATTGGGAGGGGTATGAACCAAGCAATTTCCTCCCCCTCCTTATCTACGAGATTGTATTTTTAATAACTAAATAGTGTTTCTTTGTTGACTAAATAATTTTGTATGTGTTAATTTTAATTATTTAATTTTCTACTAAATACATTTTTTTGGTTCTTCTAAAGATTAAATGCTGATTTTTGTTTACTAAGAACTGTTTCTTTCAACAACAAAAAAAAAAATAATGATTTTTTAAAATACTAAATATTGTTTCTATAAAATATTTCATTAATTTGTTTAGTGCTGTAATTATTGTGCGCATAATCTGAAGTGAGGACTGCGTATCACCGAAACCATTTTCTTGTGTGATCGTATCTGTGTAATTGATATTTAATTCGATCAGATGGCTTCTAGATCTTATGTTCAGGAAATATGACTATTGACACAAATTAATGTTATCTTTCTTGCTTTTGGTCTTCAGTGCTGTCTAGTTTCATTTATTAAGTGATATTACAATTTCTGTCTAGACTGTAGACCCGGCAATCTTGTCAGATAATATTAGAGAACTTAATGAACTAAATGTTATTCTGGATTTCATTTTCGTGCAATCATTTGAAAGCTAACAGCGAGTATCAACTTTCATCTTGTTCAGTCATCAATTTAATCAATACATCAATTACGGGATCGTCAAGGAATAGAACTTTCATGGATTATTTATCAGACTCTCACAGTTTATCGTGTAGGAGTTGGCCGTAGTAAATAAACTCTATCATATGGAGATGATGTTGACGTATTCAATAAACTCTATCATATGGAGAATATGTGAACGTAATGAATAAATATCATATGGAGAATATGTGAACGTAATGAATAAACTCTATCATATGGAGAATATGTGAACGTATTGAATAAACTCTACCATATGGAGAATATGTGAACGTAATGAATAAACTCTATCATATGGAGAATATGTGAACGTAATGAATAAATATCATATGGAGAATATGTGAACGTAATGAATAAACTCTATCATATGGAGAATATGTGAACGTATTGAATAAACTCTACCATATGGAGAATATGTGAACGTAATGAATAAACTCTATCATATGGAGAATATGTGAACGTAATGAATAAATATCATATGGAGAATATGTGAACGTAATGAATAAACTCTATCGTATGGAGACATTATGGACGTATTGAATAAACTCTATCGTATGGAGAAAGTGTGGTGTGCTGAATAAACTCTATCATATGGAGAAGATGTTGATGTAGTGAATAAACTTGATCGTATGGAGACTGTGTAGACGTATTATACTGTTATATGAATACTATAGCAGTATTGATGATATTCTGTCATATGGACATTGTTGTAGTATTGATGACATTCTGTCATATGGACATTGTTGTAGTATTGATGATATTCTGTCATATGGACATTGTTGTGGTATTGATGATATTCTGTCATATGGACATTGTTGTAGTATTGATGATATTCTGTCATATGGACATTGTTGTAGTATTGATGATATTCTGTCATATGGACATTGTTGTAGTATTGATGATATTCTGTCATATGGACAGTTTGAGCATACGCAGGCCCACATAAATCATCATCATCACAATGTAATAACCCTTCAGTGTTGTGGGGTGCCATGTTGGAAACATCTACACATTTCTGAATTTCTTGTAATGAGACACGTAAGTTTATCAAATTTGTAATAATATCCACCATATTTTTCTTTGTCCTCGACGTTTTGAAACGTTCATTTTGCCCTCGACTCCTTGATACTTTTATTTTGTTCTCGGCGTCTTGAAAGTTTTTGTTTTTGTTCCTGGACGTGTTGGAACGTTTATCTTGTCCTCGACCTTTTTTAAACGTTTATTTTAACAATGATCGTACCTTGGTAATGGTGTCCTCGAAGTATTGAAACGTTTATTTTGTCCTCGTGAAATTGAAACGTTTATTTTAACAATAATTATGATTTGGTAAAATGGTGAAAACAAATAAAAGAACCACAAATATCTCCACATGATTCTATACATTTTGTGAATGAATGTTTGCACAAAAATAGCGGAATGTGGCTTCTAACCTAAACATGTATACCTGTCCATTCTAGCACCGATAATTGAAGTGTTCAGGGTATACAAAAAGTTCTGGATAACTCCCGATCCCCCCCCCCCCTAATTGCAATTAAGTAACAAGACCTTCATCTCTCCTAAATCTTCAAGATCGGAACAAACAAGCAAACATTTTGTATGGGGTTGTTCCTATGAAATCTGTTTCCATATTTTTGGCTCTAAGGATTTGCAAAAATTGTAGAATTCGCAATTTTATATTTTCTATAGTTTTAAGTAGTCCACATTCATACTGTTACATACCGCAAGAAAAGGCGTGTTTATTTCTTGCTTGTCATCCTACATGCTAAAGTGATGTCTCGTGAAGCTGGTAATTGATATTCTATCGGGTTGCGGATTATGTAATCTTAAAGGATTACCTTGCAAGGTAAAAGAGAATGATGACAGAAGAAGATGGATACTAGAGTATGGATTAGTTCTCTGGCATGAGAAACGATAAGAGTAACAATGCAGACCCATGTGGAAAAGTGCTAGTGAAAGAAAAGTAAAGATTCATTGTTTAGTTTGGCATGTTCACGAAATGATTCCCAAAAATTCTGAATACACAAAAGCTGTAAGAACTCACGTGGTAGCATTTAACAAGGACTCCATATAAAAACAAGCCATTGTGTGATAGATTCTACTGGAGAAACTTTGTTCTTCAAGTAATTACAGAGTTTTTACACACAAATCATACAACTAGAAAAAGTCAACCATAACATAAACAACTAACACAAGCGAAGGTTGTCTTCCTTGGTTATTTTTCTTCTCAATCGTTATCTGTAATGTACAACATTTTTTAGGGAAAGAATTTTGAGCTGGAAAAAGTTGTATTTTCTTTCCGCCTTGCTAATTTGGCAAGTTGATACTAGGATATGTTTGGAATATTGGTTATGGCAAGGGGTCTCATAAGAGCTCTAATTGTTAGATAATTACTTTACTTGATGAAATAATGAATACTCTCAACGGATTTCTATCGTCCTGCTAAATGAATGTTAAACATATCTATAAAACATATAATGCCCACGGCCCATGCGGTGAAACTATGTTTTGAGGATTTCAAATTTCATGTCTCTCATGTCGAATTATGTATTTCATTGGCTTCCAGTATTCTCCCGCTGTTATTATTTTATATGTTACACGGATCTAGTGTTTATTATTTACAAAATTACAATATAAGCTGATGATCAGGCGTGAGTCATACAATAACACGCATATAATACGCACGTATGCTAAAGAAATAATGCAAAGTAATTTTGGAAAGTATTACCTGCAACATTCCAATACATTTAGAACGAGGTTTCACGTTGTTTAACGACGATATAAATAAAAGAATAATGAGAATTCAATGCGTTAATGTTCTTGCATTCGGATAATAAATTGTAAAGAAAGGCCATGTTTCATATATAATTTACGGAGTTTGTCATAATAGAGGCATTATGTTGCAGACGTTGTCACATGAACTTTATAGAATACTGAACGCGTGATTTCAGAGGCGGTGTTATCTTCTCAGTGTAAAGTATGACAGTTTTGATGTTATGTATTTTGTATTTATGTATTTACAAACATGTGTAACTTACGCTCAGAGTTGATAAATAAAGATCAAAAACAGCTTAATGTCGAATATGAGCCAAGATGTATTCAAGAAATCTCTCAACAAAATATTAAAGTAAATGTTGACAGCATCGTTATTTGCAATACATTTAGAGCACAGTTTTGTGCGTCGATAAGAAATAATTTTGTCTCAGAATAATGAAGACAAATTGTTATCGCCACGATTGAATATAGGCAGAAAGTATTAACATAAATACGAGTATAATTTATGTGACATTCATATGAGCAGAAAGTATGTAACATAAATATAAATATAATTTATGTGACAAAAATATGAGCAGAAAGTATGTAACATAAATATGAATATAAATTATGTGTTATACATATGAATGAGTAGAAAGTACTAGTAGTCATTGGTGACACTTATACTATATGTATGTTGGTTTGCATTGAATGTGAAATGTAATATATGTGTTCAATATGACATCATTGAAAGTTGTGTAGTTACATGATCCAGCGTACAGCGAGACTCGGCAGATTCATTTACCTGTTAGCAGCAGAGTGAACGTTTAGCCGCTGACCAAGAAATAACTGTATTGTGCTACGAGTCGGTTTACCCACTACGCGATTGACACGTGCAGCAGTGCATAGCGTGAATTCTCAGATTGGAACGCATACGAAATTTTTAGTAGGTAAGTAGCGCGCCCCCTCCCCCCGTTTTGTGTTTTCCCTCAAGAAATACGTATTACGGCCACTATACACTACTAACTAGTTTTAAAAAAAACCCATACCTTCTATAATCTTGTAAGGTAGCCCCAGGCGTCCATTATTCTTATCTACGAAATTATTCAGTATCTTCTCAATAAATGTTGATTCTGATGAAAGGTAAATACATCGCTAGAAAATGCAAGCCACATCGCCCAAGACAGAGAGAGATCCAGAGAGTTCATTGGGAAGACAACGTTCTGGAAGGAATACGTCACATGACCATCTGATAAAAGGGAACGTACAGTTTCTTCTCGATTGCCAAGGAATTCAACAGACGATTGTTGTTCATGTAATTTCCGAGATATGTTTTTATTTCCATCGTGGTGCTCACACTTCTATCACTGCCTGGCCGTAGTGATTGGTATAGTCAACAGTAAACGGAGTAGTTTTGCTACTTCCTGATAGATTGAGTCTAGAACCTTTACAATAAAATATGAAATATGCCAGGATTTCTTTAGGGGGCAAATGTTTTATCTCATCTGCATATACGCTATAAAATTCATTTTTTAGTAGGTTGCTATCAAAGAATGGATACTGTTTTATTAAACTATTCAACTTATGCTGGGGGAATTTTTTGCTGTAATCTTTAAATGGACTTTCATATTCTAATTTCACACACACACACACACACACACACACACACACACACACACACACACACACACACACACACACACACACACCCACACACACACATAGACACACACACACACACACTCACACACACACACAATAAATAGCTTATGGCGTATGCACAGATAAAATATTGTAACAGATAGGAAATTTTCATAACACGCCATCGTAAATAAGTGTATGATTGATCTGAAGCCAGCATCTGAAAGAACAATTTAATCGCTATTAAAAGAGTAAAAGCCATGTCTTCTGCAACCAATTAAAATTGCAGATGTGAATGGACACATGCGCTATAATGTTTTGGCGTCTGACAGATAATTTCAAACAAGAATAAGGTAGTGATTATCTTTCCGTATAGTATTTCTTTCCTCTTTTTCCCCCTTTATGTTCATGTATGCCGTGCAACGTCATTTCCTATTAATTTTTTTGTTTTAAATAGGCCAATTTAAAAATATTTTAAAATATTTACATATTTACTAATAATTACAGTAAATAACTATAACTCTTTGCCCGCTATTTAAGTTGCTTAATCATGGAAATAGACGCCGGAAATTTTTGGTGTCTATTAACGCTACGCCACGGATGAGCCGTAACAGTTTTCCATAAATGTTTAAGCGACAATAACGTCACACATATCTGCACTAAATATCCACAATTCATCTGATGTAGTCTCACCAGCAGTGTAAATTAGTGAAAGGCGACTATATATATATATATATATATATATATATATATATATATATATATATATATATATATATATATATATATATATATATATATATATATATATATATATATATATATATATATATATATATATATATATATATATATATATATATATATATATATATTCCGCATATCAGTCATCCTCAGTTTCCTGGACGAGGATTATCCACAAGACATATGGGTCAG
This sequence comes from Meghimatium bilineatum, assembly GCA_034231615.1. Taxonomy (NCBI): domain Eukaryota; kingdom Metazoa; phylum Mollusca; class Gastropoda; order Stylommatophora; family Philomycidae; genus Meghimatium; species Meghimatium bilineatum. Next base: position 10,702,535 of record CM067299.1, read on the forward strand.
AGTATATACATATGGGTCATCACAGAATGTAGTGAGGAATGGAGGTGCAAGTGTATATATAGAATATCCACACACGTCTAGAGATACAATGTGAACACCAACAGAGAAATTCTGCAATATATATGATGCAGAAATTCAAGCAATTAGGGTTGCAACTGAAAAACTGTTGAACTCCAATCGTGGCCCACAGCCCGTGGAATTCCTGAGAGATGCAAGGTCAGTACTTCCAGCTCTCAAGTCTGGGAAACTAACAGGTGTGCAAAAACTACTTAATGAACTGTCTTACCAGTATAGAGTAACCATGCAATAGATACCCTCTCACTGTGGAATACCAGGAAATGAAAAAGCAGACCAATTGATTAAAGAAGGTTCTGTCGAACACCAACCAGATGTACCAATCATCTACCATAAGAAAAAAACAGATAATCAAGTTAATGTGTTGTTCGTCCATCACAAGTGATGATGACCATTTGTTACATCCACTTTTGAAAATTCAATTTTAGTTATGTCTTTGATTATGAGTTTGTATATGGCTAATGAGCCCTATTCGAGCTGTAAATGTCCTTGGACAGTTTGGACATGGAATAACGACTGTAGACGGATCTTGGTCTATCCGTGACTTTCTAGCTGCTCTCCGCTGTTGAGCTGCTGCATTTCTCTTCTTTTCACAAGATGATGCGCTCTTTTTTAATTTTAGAACGCCATGTAGATCTATTTTGTGCAAGTTCTTCCCATGTATTGTGGTCTATTTCAAAGGCTTTCAGTGAGTTCTTTAACGAGTCCTTGTAGCGCTTCCTTTGGCCACCTTGAGATCGTATACCCTTCTCTAGCTCACCATAGAGAAGTATCTTTAGTAGACGATGGTCTGGCATACGCACCAAATGACCTGCCCAACGAATCTGTGTCTGCATGAGGATCGTGTCAATGCTTGGGATACCAGCTCTATCAAGGACAGTGGTATCTGGAATCTTGTCTTGCCATCTGATGTTCATTACTTTTCTGAGACAATGTATGAAAATGATTGAGTTTTTTCACATGACGTCTATACACAGTCCATGTTTCGCTAGCCTATAGCAGCACAGGAAGTACCACTGATCTGTAAATTTTCAGCTTAGTCTGTAGGTTAATGCCATTTCTACGCCAACCATTTGCATACAATCTGCCGAAAGTACTGCTTGCTTTTGCGATCCTTGTATACACTTCATCATCAACGTTGACATTTTGTGATAACGTACTGCCTAGATATGTGAATCTATTCACAACTTTCAGTGCTACACCATTTACCTTTATGCAGGGTTCGAGATAGCTTTTGTCAAGTTGTAACATGACTTCTGTTTTCTTTGTGTTAATGGTAAGCCCAAAGTTGTTACAGGCTTTGTAGAATCTGTCTATAATACATTGCAGATCAGCCCCAGAGTTGGCATTTAGGGCACAGTCATCAGCAAATAGAAGATCCCTGACTGTGTGTGATTTAACTTTGGTTTTTGCTCGAAGCCGCCGAAGGTTGAACAATTTTCCGTCTATGCGATAGGTGCTGTTTACTCCCAGGTCTAGATCTCTGAAAGCATCATCCAACATAGCAGAGAACATCATGCTAAATAGGGTAGGTGCTAATACACATCCTTGTTTTACTCCAATTGAGACAGGAAAGGTTTCAGATAACTCTCCATCATCCTGAACTCTTCGCTTGCATTCCATCATGCAATTGCTGCACCATTGAGATACATTTCTGTGGACATCCATACTTTGCCAGAATCTTCCACAGACCCTCTCTACTTACTGTGTCAAATGCTTTTGTCAAGTCTATGAATGCTGTGTACAGGTCACAGTGTTGTTCTTGACATTTTTCTTGAAGCTGTCTTTCAGCAAAGATCATATCAGTTGTTCCACGTTATTTTCTGAAACCACATTGGCTTTCGGGTAGTAGTCCTTCATTTACAGCAGGTTGTAATCAAGTTAATAAGAAAGCCACAAACACCACCACAAGATGACTATTACATTATGAACAGATCAGAACAAGTTCTAATTCTACGTCTCAGAACGGGACACAATCGACTCCGCAGTCACATGTATACAAAGTTCAAGATTGGCAACAGGGCCATGTGTACATGTGGACAGGCAGCTCAGATTGCTAAACATATACGTGAAGAGTGTTCTGAGTATGAAACGCTGAGGCAAATATATTGGTCAGAGAAACAACACCAGAGAATTACAGATATAGACATGTTTCAAGTGAACGTAAGAAGAAGAATTATCCTCCAACAAGACTAGTTCATCATCAGTGACATCGTTTGTTATCAGCGATGCAGTTAAAGTCGCTACAATAGTCTCAAGTTCATCAATATTGTTATAGTCTGATTGTTGGAGATATCTGCTGAAGAAAGTGATGCCCGACTGCTCATCTGTTGCTAATATAAGCCCCGACTCGTCCTTCAAGCACAAATTAAATTTTTTGTCAGTTTTTCGATTCATTTCTTGTGTAATTTACAAAATGTGTATAGGGCTCTGACGGCTGCAACATCTTGTGCAAACTATCCCAGCGTTCTTTCTTGGATTCCTTTACGAGTTGTTTAGAGGCTTCAGTTGACTCCTTCATAGTAATCTCTGACTCTTTTTTTGCTTTCCACTGTGACTTATGTCTTTTGTTTCTTATGTTGCCACTACCTATGACTTTGCTTCTTTTTTACCCATGCAGATTATATCTCTTCAGTCCACTCAAACATTGACCTTCGTCGTGTCATGGTGAAATGACTAGCGTCGTGTCATGGTGAAATGAAAACGACGTGGAAGGCACTGGCTTACCATGGTAGTGATCACATACTATGCTCGGTCACAATGACAAAAAGGCAGAACAATAGAAATAACAATAGACAACATGCCTTTAAATATAAGCGCAACGAAGAGTCAATCTTAGGCAAGTTGCAACAACTGACATGGTAAAGAGCGAACAGTCCGGGTCCTTTACTCGTCGCTGTGTTCTTGGTAAAGTCGTTTTGTTGAAATGCTGATGTGTGTTTTCATGTCTTTCTAGTATTAAACATTTACTTAAAATGTTTCAAATTGTCATCAGTCATCAGTCCTATTAGTGTTTTCCTACAACATGACCTTCAGATATATATATATACACATATTATATATACAGATATATATATATACATACAAGACCTATTGACTAATGACATATCAGTACTAAAATGACTCATTTGATTATTTCCTTAAGTTTCAATGGCTGTCATACAATGTATAATTATATTGCCCAATGGAAATCAAGAGAGTAGTCAAATAATGAATTACGGAATTATGCTCACAGATCTGAATGGGTTAAGTATCTGATGTCCACAGGGTCAATATGTTTAATTATGCGTGAGAAGTTCTTTATCAGTGGAACACATCGTGCGAGACAGACGTAGTCGACCAAAGTTTAAATCACTTATTACCGCCTCCTCAGAGACTGCCACCGAAGGACATATTTTGGCCTGTAAATTTATCACAGTGGGTGATAAACGAGTCACGATGTAGAGGTGATACTTCTTCAGTAGCCTGACAACAAATAGGAAGACTGTCTGAGGCTAGGGAAACCCATCCAAATTAAAAGAATGCCGAAATTGGATGTACTGGACCGGAAGGTGCATAATAACGCAGATCTGCTGTGAAACTGGTAGCACAACGTACTTCACGACGGAAATCACACGAACTTTCGTATTGGTTATCAGAAAGCGAACGCAGAAGAACAAGACGAAATGAGTCATTAAGATAGTTTCATTTCTCACTAACAAGTAGGTCTTATATATGGACGGTCACGCATACTAATAACAAAACAACGTGAGAGTGCAGTGAAATTTATTCACACATACTTTTACAAAATACAATTTAAAAAAACAAAAATCATGAAAAGAAATAAAGTCACATGAAATTATTTTGTCTTCCACTACTGAACACAGCAGCCAGCTCTATCCAGTTACTCGTGGGAATCAGGTCAGCCAGTTCGAAAACAGGCACGCACCATCGCCTTCTTGATGTCAAATGTGGTACTCACACGACAAACTAGTGTTTGATGTTTCGTGATGCATGTATTAACACAGAAACATTGTTTTATCGACACGTATGTCAGATATGTGCATGCCCGTTGAATGTCAATGCTATATGTTGTATGTCAATGCTATATTTTGTATGTCAATGCTATATGTTGTATGTCAATGTTATATGTTGTATGTAAATGCTATATGTTGTATGTCAATGCTATATGTTGTATGTCAATGCTATATGTTGTATGTCAATGCTATATGTTGTATGTCAATGATATATGTTGTACTATTACAGGGTCTAGAGAGGACTGTAAAAATCACGTGCAACAAGTCTCTAAAAATAAAAAAAGGGTCAATGATAAATAGAGTTACTTCTGTCATATGGAAACGGATCATGGACAATAAATAAACAAATAAGTGAGAAACTAGCGACCACAGAGAATCGGTACTTAGATGAGCTGATGTGATGTGTAGATTAAGGTTCATTTCCGCAATCCGGCACGGCACATGATGATAGAAAGTCAGCAGTAAAGTTGATGTATTGTGGAGATCAATTAAGCGCATATGAGAACGCTAAAGTCATGACTTTATTGCGATCGAACTACGATAACTTCTCTGCGAATTAAGACTCTACGTTGATGTCCTTCAGGTAAGTGGAGAAGTAAAAGGTTCAGTACCCGGTGGGCACAGGGACAGAACGTCCAATTACACGAGGCATGTTCTCGGACGGTTGAACACCTCTTGTGAGATAGACTGAACGACAATCGTCTGGGCAAAGAGTCATACGCCCGCGCGCCCGTCGACAGATAGGCAAGCTGTCACTGGCTAGGGAAGCCTACTATCCGAATTAAAGGCATGGCGAAAATGGATGTGCTGGGCCTCGGATGTCCCGATCACGAAGTGAACCAATTGAGGTGCAAATAACACAGTTCAAATGTGGAACTTGCAGTACAACGTACTTCACGCTCCCAGGTGGCAATCAACATGATTTATTAGTTGTGGTTATAAGAGAGCGAACGCTGAAGAAGAAGATGAAGAAGGTCTATAATATTTTTTAAATGCTGCTTGGTTTTCTACTTCTTATTCTGTGTCCGTTGTCAAACTCCATGCTGTGACATTCAATCCTCAATGCTGTGACATTCAATCCTCAATGCTGTGACATTCAATCCTCAATGCTGTGACATTCAATCCTCCATGCTGTGACATTCAATCCTCCATGCTGTGACATTCAATCCTCCATGCTGTGACATTCAATCCTCCATGCTGTGACATTCAATCCTCCATGCTGTGACATTCAAAAATAACTGTGTTTGTTACAGACTGGACAATAACTGTGTTTGTTACAGACTGAACAATAACTGTGTTTGTTACAGACTGGACAATAACGGTGTTTGTTAAAGACTGGACAATAACTGTATTTGTTACAGACTGGACAATAACTGTGTGTTACAGATTGGACAATAATTGTGTTTGTTACAGACTGGACAATAACTGTGTTTGTTACAGACTGGACAATAACTGTGTTTGTTACAGACTGGACAATAACTGTTTTGTTAAAGACTGGACAATAACTGTGTTTGTTACAGACTGGACAATAACTGTGTTTGTTACAGACTGGACAATAACTGTGTTTGTTACAGACTGGACAATAACTGTGTTTGCTACAGATTGGACAATAATTGTGTTTGTTACAGATTGGATAATAATTGTGTTTGTTACAGACTGAACAATAACTGTGTGTGTTACAGACTGGACCATAACTGTGTTTGTTACCAACTGGACAATAACTGTATTTGTTACAGACTGGACAATAACTGTGTTTGTTACCAACTGGACAACAACTGTGTTTGTTACAGACTGGACAATAACTGTATTTGTTACAGACTGGACAATAACTGTGTTTATGGTCGCAGCAACGTCTTATCTAGAAAGAACGCGAGTCCTTGCTCCTTCTCTCCAAAGCTTTTTCCCCATCTTTGTCTGCACACGCCATGTAGTAATCCCTGTCAATGATACTTATATGCCTTTATAGGTTTGGAAGGACAATATATCATTGTCAATAATAACGTTGACTATTAAAAATGCCTTTTTCTGTTTATTCTGCGTTAGTTCTCAAACTCCTTCAGTATAGCAGCATGTAGTCGGGAGAACGGATATTAAAAACGAGACGAAATTTGCATTTTTATTAAAATGATTGAGACGGACATTTAATATAGAACGGGTTTAGCTCATTGCGCATAGTGCTTATGGTCATTCTACCTGTATCCCTCATAATTAAGTCTTGTTCTTATCTTTATGCCTTGTTCTAATCCATACGCGTCCTTCTAATTATCAGATACGATTTCATCTAGTTTGTGTATCATACATTTTGTGACCAACTGCATCGCCATATCATGACAGATAAACATTCAAGACGTACCTAGTTAAAAAACTGCTAAACTTCAACACAAATGACAATTTAGTTAACATTATTTTATCTCATTGTTAAACACTGTTTACCATTGTTGCCATCGGAATTATGGCTGTAGTTAACGCTAGAGCTATTAATTTTGCACGAGCCGAGCTATCGGAACACAATAAATAAGGCCAAGTCTGAGTGTAGGATTAGCAGATACCAGAGACTCGGGATTTAACGATAAGCTCTTTCTGTAGCACGTATGCCCTATCTAAGACTCAGCCACAAATAACTCGATAGAGAACAAGTACATTCACAAGAGTTTAATTGTTATAGTGGTGGTGCAGTAAGCTTGATTCCCCGTTACCACAGTATGTGTTAGAGTGTGCTGGTGTACACAATTACACACATTATTGAAATATCATGTATATATATATATATATATTAGGGCTGTACCGGATTCAAATTTTTGAAATCCGGCCAGAGCCAGATTTGGCCGGATTTATGAAGTGAGATCTGGCCTGTGCCGGATTTACAAATTAAAAAAAAAATAAACTAACGTACTACATCACTGGGCTTATAATAATTCAGAATATGTACTGGCAAACAAACAGCAACAATAAGGGTAAGAAATTAATTTGGCCTTTTTCAACAAATAAAGCAAGGAGTTAGACAGGGTTGTGTACTTTCACCAGACCAGTTCTCTTTATACACATCGAAAACATAATGCGTGCAATAGTTGATATCCCAGGAATATCTGTGGGAGGACATAACATATATCATTTGATATATGCGAAGGACATTGTTCTGATTGCTAAAAGTGAGGAAGACCTTCAAGAATTAATTAATTTAGTAGTCACAAACAGTAAAGAGACAGGCCTCTTGCTAAATATCAAGAAACAGAAGTAATGGTTATTTTAAAAAAAACATAATAACACAACTTGCAATCTATCTGATATAATCGGAGAAGGTAATAATAGGGAGGAAAATAACTGATCCACACCCCCCTCTACTTCAAAGAATAGAGAGATTTTACTTTCTTATTCACATGTCATATGTTTAACTGCATACATATTTGTTTCAGTAACATTTAATATCATTATTGTTATTTTATGCGTATCATTCTATCATTATTTTATAACGAAGGTCTTAGATAGAAACGTCAATCTGTTTCGAGAATAATCTTCTTTATTATCATTATCTTTATTTTGTCATTATCAATAGTAATTTTAAGTAACACATACTTATCTAATTATATACTATTTATTATATCTTAGTTCTCAGGTAGCTACATCCTACAACGCTGTCGTTTGATATCGTATACCACTAATTTTACTTTATTTTGCCGCCATATGGAGATATCTTAATGGGAGATCTGTGTAATTAGAGACCGGGGATAAAAATAATGTGGAAATAATGACATTGAGAATAAGAAAAAAAATGGTGAAATGAGCGAGTGAGAATTAAAAAAAAACAAGAATTGTCAGGAAAATGTGGCCCAGATTCAGAAACGAGAAAACAAACAGAATAAATCCTCGTAACATGCGAACTGTACTTCCTGCGCACAGTAGCGGTGGAATCAGCTGTTAAGGTCTCTGAGATCACCGACAGTATATGACTCAAACCCACTACCTGGAACGATCCATGAATATCGATCGGGAACCGATACACAGTGGACAGTTGCTTCCTGTTAGCTCATTGCCGTTTAATCCTAGTTCCAACTTCTTTCCCACTGTTACATTATGACAAGCTTTGTCTTTAGATGGAATTGATATGATTCTTAGAACTTCCGCGAACATGTACAAAATATATTTCTTTCTGTATATTATCTTGTCTCTGCTTCGCTGTACGAAGTCGAGTGATTGAATGCCGATAGGCTTTCGGGCTATGGCACGTTTGGTCGCTTGATATGCAGTAATAGTGTGACTTTTCAGAATGTTGGTAACTCTCTTCAATCCACCCTTTTCTTGGTCTTTCTCTGTATCTTGCTATTTCTATTTTCACGCTGTATGCTCTTGCCACTGGCCAGTAACGGTTCATTCTCATTAAGTCACTAAACCATTTCAGCCTTTGTTTTTGAATATAGTTGACTACACCGATGTTGTCCCGACAGCTCTTGTAATCTTCGCATTTCTCCAATGATTTCTTCTTGTTCTGTTTGTTGCTTTTTTTGACATCTCATTTCACACGTAGTAAGCTTTTTCTTCTTGTTCTTTAGTTAATGTCCATGTCTGAAATTGATAACACAATGTTAGAATGAATATTAACTTTATGATGTGCCTTTTGGTTATCAACAGCAATTCAGAAATTCAATCTTCATGTGGTTTTGCTGTGCAAGAAATTAACTACCAAAAATGTTTTTTTTTTAAATCTCAAATAATGTTTTTGGTTAGAAGATACATATTACAATGAATGCATTATCGTTGCTCATCTACCTACCAACAAACTGCCTGTGATATTTGCATTATCGTTGCTCATCTACCTACCAACAAACTGCCTGTGATATTTGCATTATCGTTGTCATCTACCTAGCAAGAAACTGCCTGTGATATTTGCATTATCGTTACTCATCTACCTACCAACAAACTGACTGTGATAAGTGCTTTATCACTGCTAATCTACGTACCAACAAGTTACTAAAAACACTTATCTTGCCTATGAATAAATTATATAAAAAAGTATATATATAAAAACATACAATAAAACTACACAGGACAATTCTCCACGTATCGGCTCAAATGGAACCTTTTTCAAGAGACAAATAACAATAAACACCACAATAATAAACAAAATAGATGACTTTCATCAAGCCATGTCTCCATGACGCAGGAATGGAAACGCATCCAGCAAAAAAGAAAATGCGTGCATTTATTATAAACAAACTGGAAAGTGGGCAATTAGAGGCAATATAGATGTGGTTATGTGGCAATATAGATGTATTGTTATCAGGATCGTTGTTGTTTCCATGCCTTGCTAGGTTGTCAAACTAATATTTTCTCACGTTGCCCCCATTTGTCTCTGTTCCCTTCAGTCTTGCCTGTTGTGACCATGTTCTTAAAACCTGCCTGTCTGATAAAGTGACAAAAAAGGTCTTTTTCTTATATTATTATTGCATTCATTATAAACTCCCCAACCACATCTATATTGCCTCTAATTTCCCACTTTCCAGTTTGTTTATAATGAATGCACGCATTTTCTCTTTTACTTAATGTGTTTCCATTCCTGCGTCATGGAGATATGGCTTGATGAAAGTCATCTATTTTGTTTATTATTGTGGTGTTTATTGTTATTTTGTCTCTTGAAAAAGGTTCTATTTGAGCCGATACGTGGGGAATTGTCCTGTATAGTGTTATTGTATGTTTTTTATATATACTTATTTATATATTTTTATTCATAGGCAAGGTAAGTGTTTTTAGTAACCTGTTTAATTCATTTTGCTTTACTATTTGTTCATTCGGTTACTGCGGCACCCTCCACTATGTCGGACACCCTCCGACCATTTGGTTATTTATACATACCAACAAACTGACTGTGAACCATATCTGAGGCTCCCACCCAAACACTTAACGGCAAGTGTAGATACTAACATCTATCATTTACCTTGAGAAAAATAATACACAAATAAATTGCGGGATTATAGATCAAGCAACTGATGATGAAGAGGATGAATTGAGAATATAGAGGCATACACCACAATGAGTATGTATCATGGAATCTGGAGAGAAAAGACTATGGAGATATTCTTCTTCTTCTTCTGCGTTCGTTCTCAAACTCCTGCAGATCAGTAGGATGTAGTTCGGAGAACGGAATGCGCTGTGCAATGGTTTACATCATTGTTGAGATATCTGCTCCTTTCGGCCTGATACATCCGACTTCAGCATGGCTGTGGGTCACTGACAGTATATGGGATGGGACAGCCAACTCCATTCCATAACCTCGTTAGTCGCCTCGTACGACATGCATGGAAGGTAAACAGTGTTGCTATTCTTTGCTCCCCTTTCGGGCCCTGACAATACACGGGCGTATGGAGATATGATGGTAGAGACGGAATGCACGTGCAACAATCGGCCGAAAGATTTTGACTGTTACAATGCTTTGATGATTTACGTTATTGTACTCAGGTATTTCCGTATGTACTCGGTCTACCGAGAATATTCCTCAGCATGCACCTTCGTGTCTTCAAGCAAGAATTCTCAGCGTACATATCTCAAGAATATGTGGAAAAATGCATCTTCAGAATTACAGAATAAATAAACGGTTCAGGGTCCAATGCCCAAGGGAAGGCTGGAAACGTTTGGCTGTTGTTGACATGACGGAGAGAGAGATTTGATAAAATTTGGACGTCAACAATTCTGTTTTTTATACACCAATGAAATTGTTAGATTTGAAAGCAATTTTCTGAAGATGTCTAACAAAATGTATTTTTCAGTGCTATAACTGCACATTTTTAGGGGGAGAGTGGTTACATTTTGTTTGTTTGTTAAATAGGGGTTTATGCCTCATATGGTCGAGGCCCGCCCCTTTCAACCTAGGACTGGTGTCCATATTGGTTATATCGAGGCGAGAGTGGTTACATTTATGTGGTTCTACTTTTATATGGTTATATATTTATGTGGTTATACTTTTATATGGTTATACTTTAATGTAGTTATATTTTATGTGGTTATATTTAATGTGGTTATACTTTTTTATGATTAAAATTTTAGCTGGTTATACTTTTACGTTTTAAAACGTCTATGTGGTTATACTTTTATGTATTTATACTATTAGGTTGTTATAATTTTAGAATATTATACTTTTAGGTGGTTTTACGTTTAGGTGATTATACACTTAGGAGATTATAATTTTATGTACTTGCACTTTTTGATGGTTATACTTATATGTGATTATACTTTTAGGAGATTATACTTTTATATTGTTATACGTTTAGAATTCTTGACAGTTGTTGACAAAATAGGGGTGGTTGGGATCAAACATTGGCAACAAGTTGTTGACGTAATTTATCAACAGCTTGATATCTGTAAGATTAGAAGATATACGTAACTAAGACTTCAAACATATTCCAGCATAAGGTGTCGGCGTTTCATTCTTAGCTCCTCACGAAAAGATAACGAGTCGAATAGATGATAGTTTCTCTCCAGTAGTGTCAGTTGAATCTGTAAATAACTTTAGCAGCTGTTGAAAGACTTGAAATAAATGAGATAAATTCGAAAAATAGATAACATATGTAGTTTTGCTGATATAAGGGGATAAAAAACATTTTAAAAAAAATGAAGAGAACTTCTTACAAGCTGAATTTGTTCACACAGTGCAGATTGTGATAGCTTGATGGTGCACGTTGTGTTGAAGATGGTCACATTCCGAAAAATTGATAGCTTCACTGGCATGTTAGATGGTTAGATAGACGTTTATAGCATAGTTGTGCGTGTTGCATAAAAGATGGTCAGATAAATGTCTGCTGTTTGGTCGTGCTAAGTTGCTTGGAAGATAATCGGGTTTAATTCGATTGCTTGTTCGTGCAGGATTTGCCTGGAAGATGGCCAAACTGTGATATGTTTTTTTGTGTGCATGTTGCATTAAAAAAGACTCACATAGTTCGTTCTGCAATTGTTAGATGCAATAATTTCTACAAAGTGAGTTCGAATCTTGCTTGCTATATATTGTTTGTTTTTATAGCAATTTAGTTGTCCGTAGATATGGGAAGGGAAGTTGAGATTCAATCTCCCACTCCTAACAAATGAGAACATGACTTACTAGGAATATAGTAAAAATGGTGGGTGAAACACACCGCCCCCCCCCCCCCCCCCCGCAAACATTTTTCCCGGAAAGGTCATCATATTTCTCATCAGAAAGAAGGAATGTGCACAGGAAAAAAGGGCGAATTACATTTTTTTTTTAGTATAGTCTCCTCCTTACGGAAAACATCTCTACGACCCTAACAATTTCTCATACAATTCTCTTACACATTTGTACAAGCTGAATGTGTGCATCTACGATCCTGACAATTTCTCATACAATTCTCTTACACATTTGTACAAGCTGAATGTGTGCATCTACGATCCTGACAATTTCTCGTACCACGCTCTTACACTTTTGATAAGTTGAGTGTTTATCTGAAAAATGGCTAAAAAGGCGTAGAGAATTGACATAATTGTACTCTGGCTACCAGAAATCTACTCAAAAATCCACTTTATAAACAAGACGTTGCGAACGAAATCTATTACACACTATCACATTTGTAAGTTTGTTCCTTTCGTGCTACTGGCGGCATGAGGACAGGGGTAAGTACACGTAATTTATATCGGCCACCTTGCAGCATTAGTGTGTGCTCATCTTTGCTGTACTTTAATGTTATGTTTCCTGAAAATGTGCATATCTATTCGATTCTAGTGTCGCTGTGCCAGTTTTTATTCGGTTCTTATTTTACACTTGCTAAAAGCGAGCACCCAGACGATTTACATTAAATGAAAGCGCAGGTGATAGAAATGATAGCTCTGTGGGCAAGCTTCACACTCACTGTTTACATAAACTAAATTATTTTTGTTTGTTGTGTTTCTTCTCAGTATTGCTTTTTAGTGACTGTCTGTTGCGGCCCTTAGGTCGCCCATGTCTAATGTCGTAATTGTTGATTGAGATCTCATGTGATGTTGTAATTGAACAAGTTAATGGTTGGTTGGTTAGTTGGTTGGTTGGTTGGTTGCTGATCCAGCGGTCCATGGGCTCATGCTTTTGACCTAATGCCGTCAAATGTCATTATATTGCTGGGAAGTGTGTGGATTTTCGGCCCACCCCGGGACAGAACCAGAGAATAACTATCACACCTCCAGGAAGGTAGGTTTCAACCTGTGCACTGCTCCGAGCCACTGCAGCCAAGATAGGGTTCATTGTGCTCATTCCCCGCCACCAATTGACTACTGGTTATGCCGAACTTTTCTATTGCTCCAGGCATGCAACCAAATGTTCAAGTCAAAAGAATTGTCACGTCCTGAGTCACCATGCCTCTATGCTGGGTTTTAGCCATAGGAAAAAATAGTGCTGTCAGTTTCCTCCTTCCCAGTGCTGCACAGTACATCTCTGGCCCCTTCCAACCACAGAAGGTGCATACATATATTCAAGCATACATGAAACACATTTCAACAACAAAATAAAATCATAATTGTATAGATGACGTGCCATGAAGCTTCTCTAAGAAGATAACCTCAATATAACGGCATGTCATCCACTAAGATTTTCTGTTGCATGGGTGGTATGTCTAGTGGGCCATTGGTAAGACCCACAAACGCAACCGCATACGTAACAATTTAATAAAACCTATGAATAATATAATATAAAATAATCGATGATGTATTTTTAAAGAAAATATAAGTGCAGCAAACCGAATTTGTACCAGGTCAGCTCAGATGGCACATATATTCTTCGAAAATATATTTAACATGTTTTCTGTTTTAGAAGTTTGTAGGAATGCGATGTGGCCGAAAACGAAAATTGTTTTAATTAAAGTTGCTAGGCGAATAGTTGCCGTTCGTGCGAACCTGGTTTAAATCCCGTTATCTTCCTTATGAGTTTTTCTTTAATAAAAATTATGTCTCTAAGTGCTTGTTAAATTTGTCCTTTTGTGGAATTTTATTTGTTACTTTCTGACACTATTTTTTCCCGTGCTTCATCCTATTGTTACTCCTCTTTATCTTCTTCCTTCTCTTCTTCTTCCTCATCTTCTCTTCCTCACACTTTCTTCTTCTTCTTTTACATCTTTCTATTTTATTTTCTTCCTCTGCATTACTTCTGTCTCTATTTTCGTCTTCCTCCACCGCCTCTTCTTCTTCTCTCTTATTTTTTTCTTCTTCTTCCTATTCTTTACCTTCATTTTTTTTCTCTTTTTCTTTCTGATCTTCTTCCTCATTTTCTTCCTCTTCTGTTCCTGTTAGTCCTCCTTTTCTCTTATTCATCTTTTCCTTTTCTTTTTCCTTATCTTCTCTTCTTCTTCCACATCTCATCTTCTCATTTTCTTTCTCTCTCCTACTTCTTCGTTCTTTTCCTCTTCTTCTTCCGCGTCTTCTCTTCCTCGACTTCTCCTTCGTCTACTTTTGTGTCTATTCTTATATTACTACCAGCTAAGGGCATGTTGTCGGGAGAACCAATCTTATGTCATGATTTACAACCAGAGATGCGGTATCTGCGCCTTTCAGCATGATAAATCTGATATCAACACAATTTTTGGCATAATGGAACTTATAGGATGGAGCAGACATGTTTCTATAGTCGCCTGCTACAACATGAATTGCAGGTCACATCGTTGCTCCCCGATTCCTTTCTCTGCATACACTGAACACCTTCAGTTGCTTGTTTTATAACATTTATCTCCTCTTTCGTATGAATCGTATAGGTCTCTAGAATCTCGATCATAGGTTCCCAAACTGTGCGGTACCACCCCCTCCAGTGGGCACTGAAACCATCTATGAGTGATAGGGGGCGATAGAGGGTTCAGAAGAAATTGGGCCGGGGACGTTCAGGCGGTATAGGGTGCTGTGACTCTTCAGTAAAGTATCTCATCAGACAGATTTATCTTGTCTACTATTTTGAAAAGAACTAGATATTCTATTTTCCGAATTAGTAATGTCATCACTGCTCTTTTGTGTGTCAGAGATCGTGACAGCTGGTGTATAAGCGAAAATCTTCAAAAGTATTTAAAACTAATCCAAGACTCTTTGATCCGATTATTGGGCTGATTACATCGATAATTGCTACTGCGATCTTCTGTCTATGAATGAGTTACAGTGGAATCCCATTATAGCAACTTGGTCCTGACCGACAAAATATTTAGGCCTATGTAATCACAGAAAATCGCTATATACAGTATAAAGAATAAATATAATTGGGGATTTTGAAAAGTGTTATTATATAGTGTGTGGTGCATGGCCATGAGGTTTAAGCGTTGGTGTCATAATAGTGA
This sequence comes from Meghimatium bilineatum, assembly GCA_034231615.1. Classification (NCBI taxonomy): domain Eukaryota; kingdom Metazoa; phylum Mollusca; class Gastropoda; order Stylommatophora; family Philomycidae; genus Meghimatium; species Meghimatium bilineatum. The sequence continues at coordinate 10,717,905 of CM067299.1, forward strand.
GATCAAGAGTTCGCTCCCTGGTAAGTACTTGGTTTTTTTATTGTCCGAGGGTAAATTAAAAAAAAACTCCCCCTGTACATGATGTGGCAACAGCAAGACCATGCGGTCTTTTATTACACAGCCTCCATGTAACTCCTTAACGGGAAACATGCAGTATTTGGCAGTTATATTATAAATTTGTTGTAAAAGGATGCAGTTTAATGGGATTCCACTGCACAAATAAGAACATCAGATGGTTTCACACCGACGCAATTTGACTTGCAATTATTTCTCAGAAATAAACAACAAATGTTAGAGTAATAAAAATCAGGTTTAAAAAAAGAAAAAGGCGTTTGTTTTTGTGAAAATAGAAATCAAGGTAATCTCACATGTAGCAGTAACGTATTTGGTTAACATAAAAATATCTATTATCTATATATAAAAAATATCATTCAATAGCCGATATATTCGCGGTTGGTCGAAAAGAACTAACTTCAATTTTTTATATAAAAAAGAATTATTACGATGGTATCGCAAACAACCCAATGCATGAATTCGGGCTGGATTTCAAATCTATAAATAACAGTTGCTTAGGAATAATATGCATTATTTTGTGTTGTGCTTTTCCAACAATCATCAGTCGAAGGTGTGGATACTTAAGTGGAGTCATACAGAGTGTACATGAAATCTCGTATTTTGTTAATATTGTGACAAATTGCATTTCTTCATTATGTCTGAATCTAAAAAGAAATGTCGAAAGTACAGTGCTAATTATTTGAAATGTGAATTCATTCAATTTCTTACCAACCAATTATTACCTATCTGCTTGATCTGTCAAAAATTATTTTCAATTGAAGCAATATAGCCTTCTAGTCTGCAAGCGCATTTGACTAACATTCATTTTGACAAAGATGATTAAGAGTTGTCCTGTTTTAAAATATTAGAAAAAAACATTTTAAGCGTCCATCTAAATCAAAACATTGTGTGTCGTCCACTAAACAAGATACTCACGGAATAAAAGCAACTTATAATATTTAATTATTAATCGCATAAGTTGGAAAATCATCCTCTATTGGTCAGGAATTATTCTTTCCAACAGTAAAATAAGTAATAAGTACAGTGCTTTGGTAAGCCAGCGTCATTTATCATCGGCAAAATATTTTTGAGCAATAATTCAGTGCAAAGAAGAATCGCTGGAAAAGGATGAAGAAAATCATAGTGCGATTATTTGTTGAGATAACAATTATCCATTCAGCTCGATGAATCAACTCTCCCAAATAATGAAGAACTACTCTTATCATACGTACAATTCAAAAATTATTATTTGCGAAAAATAGGACAGTGGAAACAAAAATTTAATATATATTTCATAACATGAATACGTTTTTTAAAAAGAGAAATACATTCCATTCGTAATAATTTGTTTGCTACTACCGATTGTGCTCCAGAAAAGGGTTTTATAGCGCTTTAGAAACAAGCAGTATCAAATGTACTCGCTATACATGGTGTTCTTCATCGTCAACATTTGGTTGCAAAGAATTTAATTGAACGCTTGCATATGTCGCTCCATTACGTTATTAGAGCAGTTTTTTTCATTGAATTTAATGTTTTTCATGCCATGCTCATCTTCGGTTGCGAAGGAAGCAACATCATCAATCATTAGAGCAGTCAACATTATTAGATTCAATTCATTTAGTAGCTTATTGTGTTATTCAACTTTATAGTGAAAACGAAGTGGATTTCAATCGTATATTGCTTCACAAATATGTTCGTTAGCTTTCAATAGGTATTTGTCTGACTCGTTTTTGCAATTTGTTTGAATCATTATTAGAATTCCTTGAAAACAGAGACGACGGATTGACGACCAACCTCATTACATCAGAAAGTGACCTGGCTTTTTTGGCAGACATATATAATATATTCAATAAAGTCAATCTACAGTTACAAGGTGATCAATTGAATTAAACAAAAAAACTTATTGCCGTTCTTGTAGGTAAACTTCCTCTGTTCAAGTGGAATCTAGGCCGATGTGAATATAGCGACTTTTCAAATGTATCAGCAGTGTCTCTCAAACAGTTAGATAAACTATCATAATGTGAACACTTGGAGGCTCTCTATGTCGAGTTCAATGAGCGTTTCAATAATGCTCTAAACATCTAAACATGAATATATCAAATTGAGTTCTAGATTCATTCTCATATGTGGACACAGCAGCATCATCAAATTTAGAAGAGGAACACATATAACTCGCAACAGATGAAGAACTAAAATTAAAAGTCTGTAATGGATTTCAAAATCTTTCTGACTTCATAGATCAACACCAACACTCTACCCTGGATTATGGGAAACAGTGCAGAAATTATTAATTGCATTTCAATTTTCTCATTTGTCTGAGCGTGGGTTTAGTGCTGTAGCGAATTTACTGTCTAAGAAAATAAACCTATTACATATAACGGATCGTGTCGATTTACAACTTTTTTTTAGCGACAGTTTAACCAGATATTTAAAAAACTTTTTAAAATGCATAAGGCTCATCCTTCACATTAATTTGCTATTGTTGCCTTGTATTTTTACTTGATAAGTTCGAAATGAACAATTTTGTAATATATTTAATCATATCTTATGTTACAACATTTATGTATTGCAAAGGAGGCGGTGGCCAGAAAAAGTTTGAGAACCTATGATCTAGATTGTATGGCCCTTTATGTCTTGCAGACGGTCATTAAAAGAAGTAGTAATCCTTTGAACATCTTTTTTAGGAATTAGGACTTTTCAAGCAATCATGTCACAGCAACAGAAGATTTTTGATTGGATCTTTTACATTGAGATTATGCTATTCTAATGCATGTGTGTCTCCAATTAGAAATGTAAAAAGTAAACTTCCCGTTTGCAACATTTGAGGAGTATTTGGAAATATTGTGTTAGGCCCGCATTGTTCAGTGACCATTAACATAGCAAGGAATAATGTCGTCAGCTTCACACCTACTACATTTACTTTTGCAGAAGCTTTGGTACCCATTTCCCTAGGTTGGGTTGCCATAAAATTCGTTGGTCATTTAAAAAAAATATTTCTTGGTCAGTTGAGTAGTGATCTTCTAACAACCGGGCTGTGGAAGCAGTGTATTAACCACGAGACTACTACTGCCTACGACTTTCACAATACAGATTTATTAATATAAATATTTTGTGAACATTATATAATAATGCTCTCTATCCCCATGAGATTTATCTGCTTTGACCATTTCTCATTGTCGTGAAGACTTTACCATTTCTCAAGAAGGCGTGAGCTGTAATATTTTTTAAAATAAAAGCAACAATTAAGATGATAACATGCATCACAAAGAATCACTTCTGGTGAGAGTAGAATGACATATTTGAGGGGACGGTTAAGGAATTCATCGCTGAGAGCTTAGAAGTTGATTCACAACCGTGAGGTCTAGGGGTCGACTCTCCATAGGGACCGTGTTCGTTTTTTTTGTTGTAGGATAAATTGCAAAACATATCCTGCACAGCGACGTGGCGACATCAAAGGCATGCAGTCTTTATCACACAAGCAACACATAGCCTTCATGCAACACCTTTTCATGAATCATACTGTATTGGCAGTTAAAGCATCTGTGTAACCAGCGAGCTACGGGAGCCATCAGCATGCATACTCTTCGCCCTATGCTGTGAGATACCAAGCATCTATACTTTTTCTCAGGATGCTACAACGTAGATTCATAAAAGTAAACAAAACTAAACTAAAGAAACATATTTATATGGAATTTGACTATATTTCGTAGGCCTATCTGTTGATAAGAGTTTCTAAATAGAAAATTGTAAAGGTTATTTGTAAATGAATTGAGGCGTTTGAACCTAAAGCTTCCGATATCCATATGTCCACATTACGTTAGTACCTTTACAATCCGCTGTCATTGTTTATTACTTTTGGAAGCTTATAGGCAGCTTGTATTCATAGAGAGCAGGTACCACACGGGGATTGTTTATAATTAGTGGCCAGTTTGTCATTTTTGCCTAGTTTGTTTCAAAGAACTTGTATATAAAATCAGTAAACAGAGCCAGGTTTCTGGTAAAGTTCATGTGAATAAAAATCTTGGAATGACCCGGTCACTTCTAACCAATGTGTACTTATTTCCTCTTGTATACATCTGGTCTTGGGGAAAATGCTGGTTCTGGATTCTTGTCTTCTTGTGAAGACGATTTCACAAAGGTCATCCGTTAGATTTTCAAAGGTTTATCTTCTATATTTTATTGATATTTCATTCTTTCTTATGGTTGAAACGTTGATTCAGTTCGTTCTGTAAACTGTTATCTACAATAGTGAGGATAATTATATTTTTGTTGGTAAGCTGAACTCTGTGAAAAGGACTTCACTTAACTAGGGCTTTAGGTACCATTTCTGTAGGGGTTGGGTTTTACCTATAAAAAGGTCATTCACTGGTTTTGTGCATAATACCTTTGCGTACAGAACACGTAGTCGCCACCACATAATCGAATAATTTTCCTTGTCTATGTAAATTTCATGTTCATCATTTAATAATTTAAATATTAATTTATTTTAGGGTTTGGTTTGGGTTAAACGAGTAGGGCATATGATGGACAGAATGAGGAATGTATTCAACCAGCGTGCCACAGGAACCATGAATATGTATACACTTCGATATTCACTTGTAGTGACTAAACACATAAGGGTATGTATAGAGTGCAGTGGTGTCGGCTCAGTAATCAATTATAATAAAATGTTGATCAATAATCAATCAATACATAAAACATATGAAAGTACTATAAAATAAAATTGGATACATAGTCTAAATAATCACGAGACAATTGCGAATTTCAGGGGATAAGCCGGCTTATTTTTCAACGTCTCGCCTGAAATAATGGGAGTATATGACATAGTGCTCTTAGTAGATCGTACGATCATAGGGCTGTAAGATACAAGAGCATGCATCTATAGCGAGAAATTACGAATAGGAAATAAGGATAGGCGTAACCATTAGAGAACATCTAACGAAGACTTTTAAAAATACACTGAACCAAATTAAAATCTGAACCTTCAGCCGATACATCCTGAATGATTTACTGAATCGGAGATACGACAACCTAGGAACATGTCGGGTGTGCAAAGAAGATAGTCAAAATACCTAATACATACTACTTAATATGAGAGGGGAAGACTGTACGTGCATCTCCTTTTATCGAGTAGAAATTATGCATCACTGATTCTACGGCTGCGTTAGGCTGATCGACATCAGATTAGGAAACGGAGCTAGCAGAAGCCACACATTCGTTTTTTACGCTGTGCTAAATAAAATGTCAATAGGATTTTTAAAACAAGGACGACTTTAATTTGACATTTGTTTTGTGTACAGGGATGTTTAATTTCCATCGGCAAAACCTTTGTAAATAGCTCAGCTTACCCTATCTACCCTAAAGCCCGACAGCTGCTTATCTGCGCATTTTTATATGCGTCATGGAGCAACGCTTGCAGATGATGACACGGATGACGTTTCGGGACGCACATGTGAAACTCTTAAATTGTTACAATTGCTTCGCAAGCGTTACACAATGATGCACATATGTGAGATTGGAAGGAGGCTCGCAGATCGACTCTGTGAACATCTGTATAGCATGAGGAACCACACTGGTAATCATATTGCTGACAACTTCAGTGGCAGCGGCCATCGGGATGCCCATGATATTCATGTGACGGCTATTCAGTTCAGATGACCTTATCGACACGCACTTAAGAACCTATACAAATACATACCAACTTGACACGATTTAGCCTTTTGGGATCTATGCCCGCCAGTCCTACATATAATATCCTGTTGTTCGGCCATTTTTCTGTTTGTTTTATTTCATTAATATTTTGATGTGTTTTGTCTATTTTCTGTTCATGTTGTTTTACTTCTGACCTTCTAGTTTTTACTCTTCCACTTTACACCTATATTTAGCTCTGCCACGTGAACGTCTAGTGCCTTTCTTACTCTTATTGTATTGTGAATATGCTCTACATTTAGGCTTTGTGGTCGGACGTATCGTGTCATTGCTGCAAATAGAACGGAGATACAAACAAATCTCCATTCAATAGACAACACCCTGCTGGGAATCTAATCATTTTTCTGCTACAAGAGAGCCCCAGGTGTAGATTTAGAACTAACACTTTGTACTACTACTAATGCTGCTTCTACTACTTCTATTACTACTACTATTACCGCTACTAATACTACTATTACTACTACTAATACTACTACTATTGTTACTATAACTACTACTTCTACTACTACTATTCCTACTATTACTACGCAATCAATCAAGTGCCATGCCGAATGGCGTAGACGATCATGTTTCTTCACGAGACTCTGTTTCATGTGTTGCCAATAAATTCGGTTGGTGAACTTCTACCGTGCCACGATACAAGTCCATCTAGTAACTTTTCTCTTTGTCGTCCCCTATCTCTTCTCCCCCTATCTTTCCAGTGGTTATTAAGTGTTCAAGCAGTGTTCTTCTCAGCACATGCCCTAGAAACCTTGACTGTCTGCCCCTGTTTGCTATGATTGATCTTACATGACTATTACCACTAATAATGCTATTTTTACTACTGCTATTACTACTACTATTACAACTACTAATACTACTATTACTATTGCTATTACTACTATTACTACTACTACTACTATTATTATTAGCATTATTACTACTACAGTTCCTACGTCTACTAATACTACCATTACATCTACTACTACTACTACTACTATTATTATTATTACTACTAATACTACTATTACTACTACTACTATTACTACTACTACTGCTACTAATATTACTACTACTACTACTATTACTACTACAGTCACTATTACTACTACTATTACTACTACTATTACTACTACAGTCACTATTACTACTATTACTACTACTACGACTACTACTACTACTATACTACTACTACTTCTACTAATAATTGTAATGAAAGCAATATTAACTATAAGGCCATGTTCCCGATAGTGATATTTAATAAAATGACAGTTCAGAAATAAATTTGTTTTTCCTTGAAAATGTTTGAACGTATGTATGTAGAGATGAAAGAAATGAAACCATGAAATGTTATCACTCCATGTACTTCCACGTAGTCCAGTTGGATAGGATTGGTCTTAGGCTTAATTCTACTGACAAGACACATTGACTGTTCAAGAGCTTCTTTGTGGTCTTGTTCTAGAGGACTTGTCTAGCATTTATTTCTACAGACAAAAGACAATGATTCTTCAATAGATTCTCTGTGGTCCTGTTCTATACAACTGGTCCAACACTTATTTCTAGAGGCAAGACAAGAATGACTGTTCAATAACTTCTCTGTGTTCTGGTTTAGCGATTTCAATGAAACAAGAATCAAATGGAAATGCCGGGAATGTCTTGTGCGAAAGGAACAATATGCCATGTTCCTGCTATTGAGACGACTAACAGGAGAAGAAAGGTTCCTGACTGATAGAAATATGTTATATTTCCGTCACATATCATTGACATCTGGAAGAGTGAAGAGAGAAGATAATTGGGAGGATTTCCTGGAAATTTATCAGATGATATCAGGTAGAAAAGGTGATGACCTGCTAGTATTCAAATAGACATCTAAATGAGTTGATTTAACTTGGTTAGAATATAGTATATGTTATTGCTAGATATGATACTGCTTCTTACTAGATATGATACTGTTTCTTACTAGATGTGATACTGTTTCTTACTAGATGTGATACTGTTTCTTACTAGATATGATACTGTTTCTTACTAGATGTGATACTGTTTCTTACTAGATGTGATACTGTTTCTTACTAGATGTGATACTGTTTCTTACTAGATGTGATACTGTTTCTTACTAGATATGATACTGTTTCTTACTAGATGTGATACTGTTTCTTACTAGATGTGATACTGTTTCTTACTAGATATGATACTGTTTCTTACTAGATGTGATACTGTTTCTTACTAGATATGATACTGTTTCTTACTAGATGTGATACTGTTTCTTACTAGATGTGATACTGTTTCTTACTAGATATGATACTGTTTCTTACTAGATATGATACTGTTTCTTACTAGATGTGATACTGTTTCTTACTAGATGTGATACTGTTTCTTACTAGATATGATACTGTTTCTTACTAGATGTGATACTGTTTCTTACTAGATGTGATACTGTTTCTTACTAGATGTGATACTGTTTCTTACTAGATATGATACTGTTTCTTACTAGATGTGATACTGTTTCTTACTAGATGTGATACTGTTTCTTACTAGATGTGATACTGTTTCTTACTAGATGTGATACTGTTTCTTACTAGATATGATACTGTTTCTTACTAGATGTGATACTGTTTCTTACTAGATATGATACTGTTTCTTACTAGATGTGATACTGTTTCTTACTAGATGTGATACTGTTTCTTACTAGATGTGATACTGTTTCTTACTAGATGTGATACTGTTTCTTACTAGATATGATACTGTTTCTTACTAGATATGATACTGTTTCTTACTAGATGTGATACTGTTTCTTACTAGATGTGATACTGTTTCTTACTAGATGTGATACTGTTTCTTACTAGATATGATACTGTTTCTTACTAGATGTGATACTGTTTCTTACTAGATGTGATACTGTTTCTTACTAGATATGATACTGTTTCTTACTAGATATGATACTGTTTCTTACTAGATGTGATACTGTTTCTTACTAGATGTGATACTGTTTCTTACTAGATGTGATACTGTTTCTTACTAGATGTGATACTGTTTCTTACTAGATGTGATACTGTTTCTTACTAGATGTGATACTGTTTCTTACTAGATGTGATACTGTTTCTTACTAGATGTGATACTGTTTCTTACTAGATATGATACTGTTTCTTACTAGATATGATACTGTTTCTTACTAGATATGATACTGTTTCTTACTGGATGTGATACTGTTTCTTACTAGATGTGATACTGTTTCTTACTAGATGTGATACTGTTTCTTACTAGATATGATACTGTTTCTTACTAGATATGATACTGTTTCTTACTAGATATGATACTGTTTCTTGCTAGATGTGATACTGTTTCTTGCTAGATGTGTTGATGCTTCTTTCTAGTTTGTGATACTATTTTTTCTGGGAAGAATATTCCTTACAAGTAAACTACTTCGAACATGAAAATGGAAACATAAAGAAGGAGTTACACTCTCAAAGAGTTCTCCCAGACTACTATCTTTTAAAATAATTATTGGATCGATCTTTAATGAAATCAGTCCACACTAGAAAAAATAGAATATGAGACAGCGGTTGTCCGTGAATTGCGTCAACGATTACGGAGAATGGTAGGTGTGAAAACGTTTGACAGTTATTAACAATTTGACAAAGTTTACGTCAACAATACTTCTTTTTACACACGAAATTTAATTTTAAATTTTAAATATTATTCTAAAAATATCAAATAAATCATGTAGTTTGTTGTGTTACTGTGAAGTGGCATATTCTTTCCAGAACGTTGTCGCCATCGTGGATACTCTGAACGACTCTCTGTCCCGGACAAGCAGGCCTGCATTGGTCAGAGACATATGCATACATTCTTCGATGCCGCTAAGACACTGTCTTCTTGGCCTTCCTATTTATTTTCTCGCCTAGCGCTCTGCCCTCCATAATTAATTTATCCTTCTTGATATTGTCTTATTTAATGTGTACTTCTTTCTTCCGGAATTCAAATAGCGGACTCTTACCCGATATAACATTCTCATGAATGGACCTCAAACATCCTCTGTCTCTTGTCGTGGCGGTGTACCTTGCTAGACAAGTATCATGTCCATATATATTAGAAATCAGTTGATCGGATTTAAACAAGGTATGTTTAACTTGCACCTGTTCGCCTCGATATTTGATTCAATACGCTGGAACTTTTTGTGTATATAATTTATTTAGTCCTGGCCAGTAAGTCACCAACAACATTAGATACGGCTAAAGATAATTAACAGTGAGACAAATAAAATATATTCAAATATTTAGGAAGTGTCTTTTTTTTCTTCAGAAAATGGGAAAATAGACGGAAATATAATCAAATTGCCATAAAGCAAACGCAGTGACATATCAAGTTTCAGCATTGCTCCTACATCCAGAAGTCAATATAAACATATAGCCTAGAGATAGAGAATATCAACAATTTTCATACCAACACTTTGTTACCAGTGTCAAACATGGTCTTTAACAAGCTCGCAGCAGAGAAAAAGTTATCACAGGTGAGATGAAGTGTTTGTGTTTGAGAAAAGCAACTGTGGTCATAAAACTAGACAGAGTAGGAAACGAGGATATCAGAAAAAGAGTAGGAATAATGTCTTATATCGAATACATAGAATGTTAGGAGATACAATTTCCAGTGTGGGGTAACAACTTTAAACACAAAGTGGGTGGTTGGGTAACACATGGCAAATATCAAAATGAACAAAAATAGGTATAACTGTTAACAAAATAAGTCATGAAACAACCTAACAACGAGGCACTGAATCTCGTTGTTTTATAACTTTTTTGGGTTTCGTTGTTAGGTTTTTTTCAATGATTTTTTTGGTAACACTTATACTTATTTTTGTTCAATTTGACATAGAACGTCACCAGATAAAGACGTTTGGTCACCTAGTGAGAATGAACCCAAGCCAATTACCAATGAGAGCTTATAACAATCGATCATCTGGATACAGATCCAAGGAAGACTGAGAAAGAGATGGATCGATAACATCACGACCCCCTTCCATACACACTGACTCAGTACGACTCAGGCGTCACATCTGACCGTGAATAGAAACTTACCCCCTCCATCCCTACGCTTAACGGCAAGTGTGGGTGCTATAACCAGCTTCCACCTGGGAATAGACAATGCCCCTGGCCATCTCTTGATTTTCCCTCATTCGTATCTCTGCATAGCTCTTGCTCACCCCTCCCCCTAACTTTACCTGGACAATGGTGTCCACAAGGTGTCATATCTTTTAATGTGACCAAAATATGTTATTCGTTATATTGTTATTTCCTTAAATATTTTTTCATGCCAGGGTTGCCAGAACCTTTTTTATTTTCTGCTTTTAGCATGAATCTCTTCATATTATTCTATGTATCTACATCCCAGAATAATCAATTCTGCCTTCTAAAACGTTATTTATTATCCATGTTTCTGAGCCATACATTAATATAGAGTACATGTAACATTTTACAATTCTCATTTCTAGTTTAGCCAATCTACCTTCGTAAATTGTGATCATTTCTACACTTCTGTATCCATATGTATTTGCACGTGGCAGGTGAAAAAAAGAGAAATGAAAGTACGTAGGTGACTGCTGCCTCGCAAGTTGGTATCATAAACAAGTCAGCCCTCAGGGGCTCACAAGTGCCTGATATTTTAGTCATGCTTTGTTCTCACCTGTCTCGTAAGTATCAGCAGTCTCACAAAAACTAAGTTCCACTTTCATTCTTTTCGGATCCGGTAGACCCACCAGAGCGGAGTCTGACATAGTCATTGAAATACTATCGCACCTGTCTCTCATAGACAACACGAGTCTCTCATAGACAACAAGGATATATGCCGCGTCTGTGACTTTATCGCGATACTTAAGCGAGAGCTCTTTTGATATCCAAACATGCTTTCATCGGTGGTGTATTTACTTTGAGTCTCCTGCTCTCCCTCTTTCATCTCTAACATTATCCCTCTCCAGCAGACTTGGATAGCACAGTGTCTTGTATGTGCAAACAAGCCGTCGCAACGTAAAATGAGTATATGGTTACCGCGGTAGCACTGACGTATGAAAACGATTGGTCCAACTGGAAAGTTTATGGTGTTCTTCACCCGTGCACGTGCCGAGTTGGTTGATGAATGTAATGACGAGACTCCTTTAATATCTTTCAAGTCCCCGTGTTGTCGGGTCTTAATGGGGAAGAACAAATACTAACAAAGTTTGCTGCCGACCTTGGATGTGTCCGGCTATTGGTCCACATAAAACGGCAAAACAATTCATGTTCCTTCTCTTGACTATATCTTGTTAGAAATCTAGTAAGACCGTTGTCCTGTTACAAGATAGATCCTCGAGTTGGAGTTTGAGAATGATGAAGGAAAAGAACATTGGATATGATGAAGGAAAAGAACACTGAATATGATGAAGGAAAATAACACTGAATATGATGAAGAAAGAACACTTAATATGATGAAGGAAAAGAACACTGAATATGATGAAGGAAAATAACACTGAATATGATGAAGTAACGCTGTGATCTTCATCACTGTGATGACAGCCGTGCTTATACTCTATTCACTTTAGCAGTGAAGTTGAGTCAGTGCCTCTGATTGGCTGTTGATACAAGATGAATTCCTCTGATTGGCTGTTGATACAAGACGAATTCGTCTGATTGGCTGTTGATGCAAGGCGAATTCCTCTGATTGGCTGTTGATACAAGACGAATTCGTCTGATTGGCTGTTGATGCAAGACGAATTCCTCTGATTGGCTGTTGATACAAGACGAATTCCTCTGATTGGCTGTTGATGCGGGACGCATTCTAATCATTATACTCGATTGTTAAGTGGCCAATAATATTGTTTTTAAATTTCGTTTTTAAATGTTGTTTAAATATTGTTTTTAGTTGTTTGAAAATGCTTTAAAATATATTGTTTTTACATGTCATCAGCTTTTTAAAAATCACCTGGTGTCGCCGAGCAATATGATAGTATATTTTGACCCACTTCACGTTGAAAGTGAACATAACTTTATAAAGAAGACCAATGAATTTTGAAACGGATGACTAGTCTCGGGGGGGGGGGGTGTTATTAAAGCACTATATACAATGGAGCGTTGTTTTCACACTCAAATATATTTTCTAAGAATTGTTTATTATATATAAAATATTTGAAATAATATAGACTTCCATATTTTGAACTTCAAGAAAATAACCAGGTTAGTGGCACTCATCTTCTTCTTCTTTATATTCTGGTTCACAGTTTTACATGTCGACACAGCAAGACCATTTTGTTATGCAGATAGGTGAGTTGTATGATACAATGCTTGCTAGTGTTCCTCTCAACCTGGTATCTTTGATTTCAGCATCTGTGCTTGCTTGGGAAGGACTGCAGTCCTGATGAATATTGAGGATGGCCCGACCAATCTATCGTAGTTTCTAGACTGTTGGCTAAACTAAGCGCCATCTCCACTTCAAGGAGTTGACTTCGATGGGGAACTGGCCTCATAAAAGAATTTGCTACCAATACATTCTCTTCAATAAGACCTCCTTTTATATTTACACTTTGTTAACGTAATGGTAAACCACTGAGAACTTTCATCTATTCTCCAAAGGTTAATAAGTCTTCTCTTTCCATGTTTATTTGATGTCACTGTTGTGAACTTAGTTTTCTTTCCATGTTTGGTTTGATGTCAATGTTGTGAACTTAGTTCTCTTTCCATGTTTGGTTTGCTGTCAATGTTGTGAACTTAGTAACTAACACCTTAAGAATTGAAGAATTTCCAGTAAATACAGATTGTTTTTCATCATTAGCGTTCATTCTCAAACTCCCGCTGGATCTCTTTTGTAGCTAGTCCTACTAGATTTCCAGCAGGATGTAATCCAGAGAATGGAAATGCGCGCATTCGTCATTTTATTTGCGTAAATAGCCTGGTACATCCGTCTCTGAAAAAAAAATTAAAACCGTAAACAAATTTCTTGTCTTCTTCTTCTTCTTCCGCATTCGTTCTCAAACTCCTGCAGATTAGCAAGATGTAGTCTGGAGAACGGAATGCGTTGTGTCATGGTTTACAGAATTGCTACGATATCTGCGCCTTTCGTCCTGACACATCCGACTTCAGAATCGGTTTGGATCACTGACCCTATATGTGATGGGGCAGCCAACTCCATCTCATAACCTCTTTAGCCGCCTTTTACGACATGCATGGAAGGTAAACAAGGTTGCTATTCTTTGCTCCCCTTTCGGGCCTCGGAAACACACGGGCGGTTGCTTGTCAAACATTGAACAATTTGTAGGAACACTAATGGTATTCGATCAAATCCTAGGAATGATCGGTTTTCGAACCACGAGCAAGTGTGACTGAGTTGTGAATATGATAAACAAATTCTAAAATTGCTTGCGTATCATAGTCAGGACGTAGCCATCAACTCATAATTTTTTTGCTGTAGTGATTTTCTAGGTAATATAGTTCAGTAGTTTTTATACGGTCCGGATGTACAATGGCCTGTAGTGGGATTCAAACCCGGTACCTTAGCCAGCACAGAGTCTGGCTATCATAAGAATGTTTAATTAATCAACGGCTCCTAGGTGGACTCGCTAAGGAAGATGGGTACCAGATATTCTTGGAGAGTAATGGCGCATAACTTGATGCTGACCGTATCATCCAATGTGATGCTATTGTTTGAGGAAAGATACGTGTCTAACAACTCATTCCTCAATAACCTTCAATAGTGTGGATAAAGGAAATCTTTACACTACTTTTACTTACATACTAACCGCTCTACCACCGGACCTTGTGTTTGGGCTTAAATAATACAAGTATTTATAGCTAAAAAATAGATATATTGTAAGGCAACTGGTGGGTAATATACGGCCTGAGGACCGAATGCGGTCCGCCAAGCCATTTTCACTGGGCATCCGATCTGATTTAAAATTATGTTTCGAACTTGCACATGCGTTCAGGAAATATTAAATCACAAGCTATCTCAGCCATTCTGTAAAATGCCATGCTTAACATGGAAATGTAGGCAATTATTGCAGTACGTCGAAAAAAAACACATGTTTCGTTGAATACAAGCTCTCCACCAATCTGTGATGTTCGAAATTAGTCTTCAAACCTTTCAATCCCTTTAAACGTTTAAACCCGTCGACTTAAGACGTTAGCAAAAACTCATAAAATAATTTGTTCCCTTACATTTTATACGAGGAATACAGAATAAATTCTGTAAACTCAAAAACACTGAATATATTATAAAAGGTCCAACTTGGCAGATATGACAGGTTCCGTGTTACACCCGGCGATAATTGGTGGCAAACCCTGTTTAATGCTATAATATTTATAATTGTATGGAATAACCCCAGCATATTTTCACGAGAAGAAACACATAACTGAAGCGAATAACCATTCCACAGTTATCAGAAATATTAAGTAATTAAACCGACGATATCAAAGCAGTTTCACAGCCACATAATAAATAATTTGATAAATAATCGTTTGAACATGCGAACTATAAAGAGTACAAGTGATGTCACACATCACGTGCTAGCAGATGACGTCCTTGACCTATGTGTGGCATTATTCTTATCACATTTGATTTTCGCATTTGCGTCTCTGCGCATTATCTAGTATATTATACAATCACGTGACTGATTCCTATTGCTATATGTGAGTGTTTGTCTGGGGGAAAAAAACAACTTCAATGGTGGCATTAACCTGGAGCAAATCACTCACTCACTCACTCACTCACTCACTCACTCACTCACTCACTCACTCACTCACTCACTCACTCACTCACTCACTCACTCACTCACTAACTTACTCACAAAATCTGTCCCACTCACTCAGGACAGTACGGCGGATTTCTCAGTATCATGCAAGTCTTCGAAATGCCACCCCCTTAAATGGTTGTTCTTCGAAAGGCCAAGCCCTTAAATGGTTTTTCTTCGAAAGGCCACCCTCTTAAATGGTTGTTATTCGAAATGCCACTCTCTTAAATGGTTGTTCTACGAAAGGCCACTTTGCCTTCTATAACTAATCTTTCTAAACCATTCTGTCTCTTTATATGTCTGAAATATGTTAGCTTGCCTTTTTGTAACGGTTTTGGGGAGCCATTCTTCTTTTATGTTTATATCTTTGCGGATATCTGCGCTATAGGTGGCACGATCCTCGTCTCACTAAATCTATCAGAATGTAGCGACTGACAGTTTCGCTTCAATGTATCAATCTCTTCCTTTATGAATTGTGTTTCTCTTTACGGGATGTTTCAATCTTTACACCAATCTCGCGGAGTCTTGAGTGCGACCACGATACACACTTTTGAAAAATTTGTAACTACGTGAGGCTCCTTAACGCATTAAATATGTTATATCGACCTACTGGTGTACCTAGCAACACTGACCAGGCTCGCTAGTGTATCGTCTCTCTCACTAGCCTCAGCACCCGCATGTCCCGTCAAGAATATAAAATAATCTTTATAGTCAGATATTGTGTTACTAACATCCCCAAAAATAGACGAAGTCCGACTATAAACCATAAAGTGGTCCCTACTGTTACCCTGACTACGTCCTCATGACCAGAAGAGGTATCAGAACGACGCCGAAGAAGAAAAATATGGTCAATGGTTGCGTTATCTGAGACCTTTACAAAACCGTACTAGTTGAGTGTTACTGCGTAGGTGATTACATCTACTGAATGCACATTTCTTAGTAACCGAAGAATACACGTTTAAACAACTATGTAAAAACATATTTTTGTAACGTTGGTCGTTGAAATGACATTGATATATTCGAAGTATTGACTCAAGTTGCGAGACAAATTGGTGTCAGATGAATGTACGGGATCGAATCTTGCTTGCCATCTTCTTAACATTTACAGAAAGTCTTCCAACCTTCGTATCAATATTTCCCAATTGTGTTCTTGATTTACGTGATGTTAACACATTAGGTGCCGCGAACCTGAGAGTGTGACGTTAATTTGTTCACGATGGCCATGAGTCTCGAGGAGACGCTGTTTTATTCAGTAAAATAGTTTGTATTACGTTTTCACATCGTACTCTGATCATTCAAATGTGTTTTTATTGTACAGTTATGTTGCGTTAATTATGAGCAAGTCTTTTGCACATTGACTCTGATCGTTGTCCTTTTAGCCCACATTGCGTAGGATAATTTCGAGTGAGCCCCAGAAAATGATGAAAAAAGGGGGACAAAGGACAAGTCTAAAGGGGCCACGGAAAGGTAATCATTTGAGCAACGTCTAAAATGTTATGTTAAATTATATTGTTTCTTCAGCACGAACACCGTGCACAGGGCAGAAACCATTGATCTCCAGTTCGAGCGATGTGATACTGTTGTATGTAGTTCTTGCATGTAAATGAGACTCATAGTCGTACCTTCTTTAATACTATGTTTTACGAAGTTTCTCTTGATCTCCTTCTCTTTCATTTGACATCTGAAACCCATTTTAGAAATTAAAGGAACAATCGATTTTAATTTCTTCTAATTACATGGCAGAGATAAGTTCACAGTGTTCTTTATTGTTGTAGTTACATATTGCTGTTAGGTATCTTCTCTTATTTACTTGTTGATTTGAATTATTTATAGCCAATATTGAAGAGTTTTCTAAAGGCACTTATTTTCAAATGAATATATTTCTTCAATCTTTTATTATTTTCCAACTTTATGTAACGTTAATACGGATGTAACATTGAAATTAAACAGTCTTAGTTAGTTATATTTACTTACTGTTTCTGATTTTCAGATGTTTCTTATGTGGTTAAAAGCGCGGGATAAAAAAAAATCAAACAAAAGTCTCGCTTGTTGCATCTCAATCTTGTACCATTTTGCTATCCTGTAGAAATTACAAGTTTCTGAATTATTTCTCCAGTCTTGTCTTGTCTTGTCCTAGCCGTGATTGCCGAGAAGCGTCGTGGGCAGGCTAAGTCTTCTTTCTAATGACAAATGTGTTGCATTTGTTGTTGTAATAGCATGTTGTAGTATGTCTCTGATGTTATCAAATCATCTGCCTCTAGCAAGGTAATGAAGTTTTGCTAAATGTACGAAACATACATAGGCACACACACAAATCGACGTTTTGACCGAAAGACCTTTATCAAGGATCACAAACACATATAAATCAGAAACAACAAGTAGGGACGACACAACCTGCGTTCACATGTAGTAAGTTGGTCGTTCACCTATTGGATTTCAGTTTTGCGCAGTGAGTACATATTTTCGATTGTCTGCCTCTAGGTCTTCCTCTAGCTCTGTACCTAGATATTCTTCTATTATGGGCTACAGCTGGAATGCGATTCTCATAAGTTCAATTCTCATAAGTTCAATTCTCATAAGATGATAGAACTACTTAATCTGTTGTTTTTCTATATATATTTGATGCTTGGTACAGTTCCTATAAAATTTCTGATGTCATTGTTTCTGGTGCGGTCTGTTCTTTTTACCCAAACGAGCTTCCTTAGGCATCTCAGCTCACAGGTTGCAATCTTTCTCACCTGTGTCGTGGATAGTGTCCATGATTGACATTGATAACACAAAGTTGGTATAAATATACTGTTTATCTATCTATCGATTCGCTAAACCATTTATTGCCTTTCAGCGTCAATGGTTGAATAAGTTTCTGGAGACGGTCCTCTTGTGTGCTGAGTATATTGTGCAATTTGTCGTTCTTTTATTTCGGTGGTCCATCGTATTCGTGGTATGCCTTCACTGTATCTGTGTAGCATAGCATGATGTGGTATGCTGTCTAATGGTAGTCTGCTGATGTGTACAAATCATTTGGTCTGTTGTCTTTTCATATATTCCAAGATACTTTTTATCAATATTTGTTTAGCAGTAAAATTGATGTAAAGGTGTTTGAGAAGAGGTGTCAATTGGTACGAGACTGCGTTGGCTTCTTGGCATCGTGTTTGAATAATTCATGTTTCAATTTCTCCGGTAAGAGTAATATTATAATTTACGTTGGTAAAATCCATGATCTTTGTCTTGTAAGGGTTAACTTAAAGGCCTACAATTTTAATAAGTGATGTACTATTAACTCCGTCACAAAACTGACCGTTTTTAGTTTAGGTCGAGGACGATATGGAGGTAATCTATTCCCAAAAAGGGAGCACAGGTGAAAGAATAATTGAGCACGACAGTCACAACACACGGTTTTCCCATAAGTGTTCAGCTGCCTAGACAGGGATTGTTAAAAAATAATGAGACATCTACATAACGTTATCACTAGCTGTGACGAATGGATGGACCACTACTGAGCACGTGCTCTGGTACAATTCTCATGTGGCAGGATGGACCACGAGAGTTAATTTTATTATTTTTGAAAACTACGAGTGATAAGTGAACATGAATCTCAAGGTTATCGCTGGTTCGGTAGTCTAATGACTTAGACACTACTGTTTTATTTGGCTAAGTGAATATAGAAAACAATATAGAAAACATTATAGAAAACAATATAGAAAATATTATAGAAAACATTATAGAAAAGGATTAAATATCAGCAGTTTTATATGAAAGAATACATAGAATAGACGTTTCAACAAGAATGTCTTCATTAGCATAGGGTCAAAGAAACGCAGATTGGAACTGTTAATTAGAGCGATGACATATACTTCAGACCTTTGGCCTCCTGGCCTTTCATCTATCACGCTCTCGAGTCTTACACTTTATCCAGATATGAGCTTTATTTTACCATCATTGTTTATACTCTTGTTTCTTATTCTGCATTTTCCTTGACCACTTTATTTTCTCTACATGTAACCGCTCACATTGCTGTCATTCTTGCCTTTCTTCGTCGTTTGGCTTTATTCCTGATCTGCCAACTCCAACTTGGATGACATGTTGTCTTCGCTTGATGTTGTTGTTCCATTCCGTTTGTGTGTTCCTATCTTCACAAACACTTTTTGGTCGAAACGTAGATTATTGTTTCACATAAAAACTTCTGTTTATATAATTGTATATATTTACGGGAACAATTGATGCACAATTTTACTGCAATCGTATGTCTATTCACGCAAGGGAGGTACCTATTTCTACATGTGTGGTATACATTTGTATTGTTAAATTTCTCTTGGAAAACCCTGCCTGTATCGATGATTGCTCGTCTAGTTTATTTATTATTCAAGCATGTTGTGCTTCAATATTCTAGGATGGGCTCAATACAAGGCGAGTAACTCATTACCTTTATTTCCAGAATCTGAGATTACTCATAACCAAATGTTATGTAACTCTGACTTTCATTTCTTTCTATTTTCATTTCCTGTCGCGCGTGCGTATTTACCTGGGCAATGCAACTCGTATATCTCGCAAAGCATTCCAAAACTCCCAGGAAAGAAAACATTCATTTTGATCTTCTCTCACTCTCTTTATCAATCTTTCACTCTTTAAAATCTCTCAATAATATCTCTCTTACACTTTACAATCTCTCACTCGCTTTACATTCTCTCACTCTCATTACTATCGTTCACTCTCTTCTCACTAGCTTACAATCTCCCACAATATTTATAATCTCTTATTTTACTTACAATCTCTAGAGATACATGCAATATTTACAATCTGGCACTCTGTAAATAGAGTGAGAGATTGCAAATAGAATGGGATATATTTTAAATGTTATTGGAAATAATATGGTATATTGTAAATAGTGTATGCGGTTGTAAAGAATGTAAAAGATTGTAATTGGAGTGAGAGACTGTAAATAGAGTGAGAGATTGTAAATAATCTTTTAATCTCTTTAAAATCTCACGCTATCTTTAAAATCTCTCTCCTTACAATCTCTCATTCTCTTTACAGTCTCTCATTCCAATTACAATCTTTTACATTCTTTACAACCTCTAACACTTTTTACAATATATCACATTCTTTACAATAGCACACTCTATTTATAATCTCTCATTATCTTTAAAATAAATCTATATCTTTACAATCTCTCACTCAATTTACAATCTCTCACTCTATTTAAAATAAATCACTCTCTTTACAATCTCCCAAATTCCATACAATTATTCAGATTGTTTACAATCTATCACTCTATTTACAATATCTCACTCTCGTTACAACCTCTCACCCTATTTACAATATATCACTCTATTTACAATCTCTCACTCTATTTACAATCTCTCACTCTATTTACAACCTCTCACTCTATTTACAACCTCTCACTCTATTTACAACCTCTCACTCTATTTACAACCTCTCACTCTATTTACAATCTCCATTATTTCTCTGACTGCATAAGAAGTGAACAAGGAAAATATATTTCAAGAGAAATTCCAGTCAAGTTACGCAAGAACAGCATCTAGATTATGTTTATTTAACTATTGCAGAACTCCATGATCTCCCTTTGATGGCACGAACATGACACCGTCATCAGAATTTGAAGCATGATACCATCATGATGGCGGTGGTAAATCAGTTCTGTTACGAAACCGCACACCTCAGACAAAGATGCTATGCACTTTGGAGAGTTGTGTAATCTCCCTTGTGTTCGAGTTGTAGCCCTTAGCTGAAAAGATACATTGAGTATCGATATCAGTGAGAGGATAATTAATTTGTTTCAATAGTTCTCGTGAACTGGCGTTATTTCAAAAATCTGCGTCGTAGAGAAACTATTTCTCAAAGACTCTGAAACAGAGAGCGTCCTAATAGCATAGAATGAGAAGTCCCAACCTGACTGAGTGATGATCGTTCGAAGATTTCAAAAACCCCGCACAACAGGCTCCCCCCCCCCCAAGGGACAGTTTGTTTCCAAAGTCTGTCTATTACTTTTCAGAGCCAATTGTCTGAGTGTTGATAGATTTTAAAGGTTAGAAATGAATAGAAACACTATAATTTACGAACCATTTCATTAAAAGCGACTAAGGAGTTTAGGAGTGGAGATGTCTGTCCTCCCTCGTTTGTTAAAGTGATCATAAAAGTCTGGCTGATATCAGATGTGTTGGGCTAATATACGTAGATATCCTAGCCAAGATGTAAGCCATGACTCAATGCATTCCTTTCTCTGAGCTACAGCCTGATAGTCAATAGGAACTTGAGAAAAAAAACTAAAGAAATTACGTTGGAGTTTGTAGTCGCTTGGTAAGTCAAACATTCCATTATAAGATATTGTAGGAACATTCACACAAGGTGAGTATGAGCTCCCGGGACGCTGTTTTTATTATACTCTTCACCTCTGAGGGTTTCGTCAGGCACAGGACTTTTAACATCGGACCATGTCATTTGACAGCTTCAGACATTTGATTTTGGTATGTCCACTACTTGACTCTCTTAAGGAAATATATGACTCCTAAATCTCAGATGATTAGGTGTTGGCTGTCTGAGATCTATCATCAAATAACCAGTGGATGTTGCGCTTTTAAAGATTTTTTGAACATAACTATTCTGACCGTGATACATTTGATTGACTAAATGCATAATCTGCGACTAGTTCCGTGGGTTCTCGTAGAGTATAATGTAGTGTGAATTAAAGATAATGGTTCGTTTCTAGTTCTTCCCAAATAGATTCTGCACAATATAAAACACACTCAGGTTTAGATTTTAATGATGACTCCCTTTAGTGAACGATTTGGTAACGTTGACACCCGTATCACTCGTCAAATTCTCAATAACCCCAAGTCTTTTCCTATCTCCAGTTCAATGTTCCACGTCTGGCAGACCTTAAATTAATTGAACACCAGGCATATTCTCATATGCAAACTACCTCTCCTTATAATATCGGATAATTTCATCTAGAGCCGGGTCAACCAACTTGCTCATAGGTTTTATAAACGCTTGTATAAACACCGTGTGTCCACACCCAGTCGGACCCACAATCATAGCAATAAAGGGATGTTATCATCCCCTGTTTTTTCTATTAATGAATGTCTCTTATAATGTAATATATATATATATATATATATATATATATATATATATATATATATATATATATATATATATATATATATATATTCCCATACACATACATTAAACATGGGGAGAATATTCAACATATACTTTCACCGTTGTAAAGAAAGACAATCTGCGCCATTTTATCTCCTCGAAAAAACACTTCATCCAATTACTTCCTCTTGACCACTTGGATGACGTATGACCTAGCCAGTAACGTGGGAGACTGGCACGTGGCCTGGTGTATAGAATGACCCTGATATACTACTTACATCTTCATTTTGTCCTGGTCCATACAGTGTGACGTTGGTTATCATGTATTTCCACAGACTTCTATTTTGTGTGCTGTCAATCATTTCTTCGTATGCCCCATGCTGTGTGGTTATCATGTCTTTTCATATCTTTTTATTTCGTGTTATCAATAATATCCGATACAGACGTTCTCCTATACTACAACGCTAGGTTGTGAAACATGTTCTCTCTTGATCTTCCCCTACATCTCTTGCTTTTCAACTTGCCTGTTGTTACAATGAGTTACATCTTTTATCTTCTCATGATGTGTCCACAAAATGTGGGTTGTGTCTTTCTGATGAGGGTAAGCAGTTCTTCTTTTGAATTAATGTCTTCCAAGATATCTTCATTATGGTTTTTATCTGTCCATGATGTTTTTATCTGTCCATGATGTTTTATCTGTCCATGATGTTTTTATCTGTCCATGATGTTTTTATCTGTCCATGATGTTTTTATCTGTCCATGATGTTTTTAACATTCGTCTATGAAGCCACATCTCTACTGCCTCAATATTATTGTTCACTATTCTACTGAAGATACTTCTTCTTCTTTAGCGTTCATACTCAAACTCCCGCTGGATCTCCCTTGTAGCATGACCATGATCCTGCTAGATTTCCTGCAGGATATAGTCCAGAGAATGGAAATGCGTTGCGTTGCCGTTTTATTTGCGACAATGGCCCGACACATCCGTCTTCGGCAGAACTGAGTATCCAAGATTCACTTTCCATACATCATAATTGGCTATATATAACTTCTAAAAACTGCCGTTCTCACATCAATTGACAAAATGGCCTTCTTCTATATAAGATGATCTTCATTTTGTGAATTATTGTCTTTGTCTGGGAAATTCTACATTTGATTTCTTTAAAACATTTTCCACCTGATGTTTTTAATGTACCTAAATATTTGAATATATTGACTTGTTTGAGATTGATACTATCTAACTGTACATCATTTTCCACGAATTTGGGAGGGAAAAACTATAGATCAATATACCTGGATATTTCTCAACATTCACAACTACCATGAATCTCAGATAACGATGATGCCGCCAGATCTGTCAGAGGTAATGAGGTAATGGAGTTCTCATTTTCACGTTCCACCGAGTGTCAGACACAGATCTGGCCACAAGCCTAATGTTGCCTTTTGTCATGTGGCAAGTGAATCTGGATTTCCGTTAAACGGGAAGATGTTAGCGGGATGACAGGTATTTCACGATTCGAATAACCAACGAGTCATAGGAAAGTGCAATCCGGCAAACGGAACTTGCAAAAGTAACCATTCAGTATTTTTACAGCGTTTTCTCTCAACGAGTTTATGAATTTCGTAAAAATGTCAGCCAAAAATAACCAAACGGTATTATCTGAAATAGTGCAGCAGATAAATAAATTAGAACAAATAGCTGTTATTATCAGTTTGCAAGTGTTTGAGGCTTCCAATATTAGTTTTATGTTCTATTTTAGAATTTGAGAATACTTGATAACTGGCTTCGTTTTAGTTTTCTGAGTGAAGTTGTGTACCTTTGTTAAGCCTGCACACTTGCGGAAGGCGGGAGTGGTTTAAATCAAGGAAGGATGGCCTCCTCCTTAGGTAAATTTAAAAATATATTTAGCAATACAAAATAAATATAAATTAATGGCAATCGCCCACCCCCCTAAATGTCTTCCACTAAAATGAATAAAATCAGGAATGAAAAAGTGAAAAACTTTGCAGTATTGTGTCTCTGAACTGGGCTAACAAATTGTCCTTAATTTATATTTTATATATATATATATATATGTAAAAATTATATATATATATATGTAAAAATTATATATATATATAGGATAAACTCTGACCAACATGCCTGCGAAGGCGAAAGCTCAAACAGCCTAGCCCAAGTCAGCTCTTTCGACAGACTTTGCAAGTCGAAACGATGAAACATTCCAATTGAATTCCGTATTTGGAGCTAAGTCTTCATATAAATTAAAATTGGGGAAAACAATATCGTGCAAAGAATACATAGACACACAAAAGATCAAATGGTTCGGCCACCATATCAGAAAAGAACCAGATCTCATTCCATCAAAATCCTTTAATGAAAGATCTATCTGAAAGGAGACACGGTAAGACTAAGACATAGATGAACAGATGCCATCAGAGAAATACTATACCACCAAGGCTGCACTATGTCATTGCAATCACAGTTAGTAACAGAAAGAAGACTTCTACTCTCCATGCCACCTAGTGGCACACATGGATATAACAAGGCAAGATATATATATATATATATATATATATATATATATATATATATATATATATATATATATATATATATATACAATGGAATCCATTTATGGCATATTCTGTTATAACAAATATCTCTATATAACAAAGCTTATCAAAATCCTTAATTATATTATTCCATATTGTTTTGTTAGGATATAGCTCAATTGAAGTTTTGGAATTACTGAAACTAAATAAAAGGTGACTTCTAAATACCATCATAAGAAGGAAGCTACAGCATTGTGGACTTATAGCGACATGATGGTATCGAAAGGCTGATTCTAGAGTGCAGAGTGCCAGGTAAGAGAAGAAGAGGAACATCAAGAAGATAATGGATCAGCGACATCGATGAATGTTTGCGCATGTTTCTGGCAATGTAGGTCTGCGTACCCGGAACAGAGAGGTTTTCAGAGTATCCACGACGAAGACATCGGTACTAATAGTAAGAACCAGCTTTAAAAGTTGCTCAAGTAGTTGATCCAATCATAAGAAATCGTCAACTCCCCCCCCCCCAAAAAAAAAAAACAACAACAAACAAACAAACGCATAAACAGATGGTTGAATCTTCAAAGTCAGGTGTTACTCGCTCTGCTTGGTGTTGCAAATGTTGTGGAGCATGGATATAAGATTTCAGGAACAAGTGCAAAATCGACACGCTGACTCACATACAAGACGAATTGAACAAGAAACACTTCAGAAAAGACAACACTTGTAGAGGATGTTGATTTGCATCGTCGTCGAACTGAGCTAGAATCATCAGCTCAAAGAGAAAATCGACAAGAAATGTAAACATAAACTACCAAAACAATACAATAATATAACGTGTCCCGACTGGATCCAAACAAATCTAATCTAGTATAAAAGGGTCGCTGAAAAGGGGAAGTCAATTATTCGGAATATGATGGCTTGTCGTTCGTTCAGCCGAGAGCTGTAATAAATCTTTCACTGTCTACTGATTAATTCTCAATATGACAGCATCTAATGTATAAAGAAATGTTCGGAAGAAGTATTCCACACAACGATTACATTTTCCTAAAGTACTCATCTATTTTTAATATGGTTCCAGTCAAAAATAAAGTAGATTCAGTCGCAATAAGGAGCTAATCACAAGTCAGTAGATTCAGTCGCAATAAGAAGCCCGTCAGAAGTCAGTAGATTCAGTCGCATTCAGTAGATTCAGAGCCCATCATAAACTAGGAGATTCAGTCGCAATAAAGGTCCCGTCACAAGCCAGTAGATTCAGTTGCAATAAAGGTCCCGTGACAAGCCAGTAGATTCAGTCGCAATAAGGGTCCCGTCACAAGCCAGTAGATGAAATCGCATTTGCTGAAGAAGTATTTAGTGACCTATCACTTTAGAACAATCCATGGAAGATATATAGACTATAAAAAGACTGCAATAGGAAAGGAGTGTGGGGGGTGGGGGTGGGGGGGGGGTGGGGGGTGTGTGTTTGGAGATTCAAACCGCATTTTTTAGGAAATAATTTGTGACTTCTAGCCCTAGAGATCTAGCCACAAAAGGCGAGTAAATCGTTACCGTATTCTAAAACGATTATTTTAAGAAAGTTTACACATGAAATTTTGTAAATTACAAAGCAAAAGGAAGAATGACCTTTTTCTTTAGGCAACTTTCCTCCCTCTTTTTGGTAATGGGCAATGCAGATAATTCAAAAGAAGCTGCAACAACAATACAGGCTTTACTTATTTCTTCCAACTTTGGACAGTATCAAGAAGTGATAAAACTTGCCCCAATCAATAGAATGACATCGGTGAATCTACGTTTTCTTCTTCTTCATCGTTCATTCTCAACCTCCAGGTTTAATTCTCTCATAGCAGGACCATGGTCCTACTAGATTTCCAGTAGGATGAAGTCCAGAGAATGGAAATGCGTTGTGTCGCCGTTTATTTGCGCCAATGGCCCGACACATCCGTCTTCGGCGAAATAAAATTTACGTTTAAATTGATGAATTATATCAACTGTGTTGAGTTCTGGTTTCACAGTAGTCGCCGTGATTGCTGATAATATTGTTGTCAACCGCAAAGTTTACACTCAACTGTTGACATCAAGCCAAACTCCTACATGTACTGAGAATCCTGATAGTTCTGATAAAAAATGTTTTTACTTTAAGATTCTGTACATTTGTTAAGATGCATCTGGACTAAATTAATCAACCAGAAAGATGAAAATCAGACATTCAAGTACCGTTGTGCAACTGGAAAATGACTGGATGCAAGTAATAACAATGAAAGTACAGAAGCTCTGGCAGAAGGCATGGAACTGCATACTGCTAAATGTACAGACGTCCTGGACACTAAAATGTAAATAATATAAAATTCTATGAACATTGCATATTTTGTATGAATATTTGCTGATGTCAAGACATGATGGAATTGCATAAGGTTTTCTGTATATATCAATACCTGTGTGTGTTTTAAAATGGTTCAGTGTGTATATAGATGTGTTTTATTTCAAAATAATGGATTATGAGTCAGCTTTCTGGGATACAACTTTGGGTATGTCACATTTGTGTTGTTTATTTCGCAAGTTTTTTCGGAATTATTAAATTTTCAAAAAATAAAACGGTATTGTATGCAAGCAAACTAACTTAAATGATTATTATTACTTATCAATTTCTGAGCATTTTGATGTCAGAATTGTTCATGCGGATAGAATAGTGAGGGAGAAAATGGAATCCTCTTCCTACAGGAGGAACAGTTTGCCGACTGCGTAGCGCCTCGTCGGAGGAATGATGCATATTCGATGAGCCAAGCAAAATATTAGCTTGTCTCCCCTCCGAGTAGAAGTCTCCTTTAATAGGCATTGTACTACACCGAAAGCTGAAGGCTCTCAGAAAGCTCAGGAAAATCACCCTACTACACATAGTAATTAAGAGCTAATCGCTCGCAATTCCTGGGGTTCTCAAACAAACAAAACAAACAAACGTTACATTATTAAGAGTATCATTATGTTTAATCATTGTAAGAACACATCATATTCATTCCTGAACATTTTCATACAAAGATCATGTTTTTAGAGATAATATTTGAGCAACTAATGACCAGATCAGACATGAGTGTGTGTAACACTTTAATTGAAAAAAAAACAACTCTAAAAATGATAACAAGACGTGCACATTGCAAATCATAATATATATTTTAGTAGTTAAAAACTAGTGAAACTTTCCTTGGATGTTTAGATATGGAGGTTTAATAATAAATAGCAGTTTTCTGACCAATAATTGTTATTATGCATACTATTAATAAATTAAAAAATTTAAAAGCAGGTATCTTTCAGATTTTGTCAAATATATTTAAAATTACTCACTTTTTAAAATTGATATAATATTTTTATTAAAAAAACATGTTCACCCTATTATATAGATTCACCTATTGTAAACAATTCATTGCCAAACATTTTCATATATAATACATGCTTTAGAAATAATTATTAAATGATTGATGACAAAATTCGTGACATGAATGTGTATAACACTTTATATAGAAAAAAAAACCCCACTAAAACGTGATAACATGAGATGCACATTGCAAATCTTAATACATTTGTCTAGTAGTTAGTGTTCTAACAACATGTGAAGCTGTCATAGAATGTGTATATATGGATATATTTCTCCACTATTAACTACCGTATTTCATTATTGTGCTGTAATTAATTATTATTGCAATAAGTCAGCTGCATGCATTCGCATATACGCATGGGGGCCTTGCCTCGTGACGTCACTAACCCGAAACACACTGTGCAAAGGTCTTCTGTTGTCGACGATCAGGCCTAAGTGAAGGTGAACTCACAACTCATTTTCCCCCCCCCCCCCCTTTCCTTCTCCTACCTATGGACATGAAGCCAGAGTGACAAGTGAAAACGAAACCCGGTTAAACTAGCCGACGGACGAGAGATTCAGACACTAAGCTGCAGCTGATTGTAAACTAACATAATAATAAGAGATTTAATATAGAGATACACTTGCCAGGACAGAGTCGGGAACTCTATCCAAACATATTAGCTCACTACAGTTACAACTTGCTTTCTCGGCTTCCTTCAATCTTTCTTAGACATCTCAAGAACTAATGGCATTTCCTCAACCGTACCTGGACTCTGAAATTTGAGGAACTAATTCTCATTTTATTGTGACATCTGCCATAACTCGAGAAGTCACCTGTTCAACAAACTAAGCCTTTTTTGCGAGGGAAAAATGTTTTCTTAGAAAGATCCTAAGAAGAACCAAAATGGTAAAAAGGTGTGGATAAGCTGTTATGTTTTGTAGCCAAGTGTCTTAAAATAACAAGGTTAAATTAACTGTATGTTTATCTCCGATTTGTCGTTATTTGTCAACAAAGACAAGATTTAAAGTTGTAAATTTTGCTGGTTAGAGAACATTTTAGTGCGGTTCTAAATGTCACCTAATTGGTTGTGTTAAGCACTGATTTTCATCTGTTTTTGGCTCTTGTTTGTTTGCATTGGGGATTGAAGACTCATACCGAGGCACGACATTTTCAACCTAAGTCTGGGGTCTATGTTGGTTATATTGAGCCATATGTGCTATATAGTCACATTAAGTAACACAGCTACATTGAGTAAAACAGTCACAATAAGTAACACAGTTACATTGAGTAACACAGTTACATTGAGTAACACAGTTACATTGAGTAACACAGTTACATTGAGTAACACAGTTACATTGAGTAACACAGTGACATTGAGTAACACAGTTACATTGAGCACCAAAATCATGTGATTTGCAAAAGTTGTGAAAAAATGTAATTTGGAATAAATGACACAATAAATCAATCTGTAGCTGAAACTAAAACTCCACCACCCGATCCATGGATGATGATGACATTCTAACTCCACCACTTGATCTATGGATGATGATGGAATTTTCGCCTTTGCAGACCGCCAGGCAGCAGGTCAGTGTAAAATATTCAAATAAATTATGATTTACTCAACTGAATTGCCGAGACACATAGTTCCCACATTTCGCGGATGATTACTCACCCGGGATGGTTTTATTGAGAAAGTTTTTTGCACATTTGCACTAACATCCTCTCGACTCTTTTGATTAGTTTCAAGAGAAAGGCAACACCAATGCGCTTGGAAACATGCATGACCGAAGATGTCAGAAGACATTTCGATACACTATCGACTTCCTTAGGGTCTCCCCTCCTGATGTTCTGTAGGGGTTTACTACCTTCGCCAGAATCACGTCAGTACTAACTGCTAAGCAGTGGGAATTTTATGTATGGACACGACCGGGCTCAATTCACGACTTGTGGATTTCCTAGAAGACCGATTATGATTATTGCGCAAGTTTAATTGGTCGACCTTGGTTATTTTAGGCGCGGTTCAAATTATATAAAGTGTCCAATGAATAGCCAAACAATAATACAAACTTACCGACTGCAGGCCTGTTTATGCTTATTAGTTAGTTCTTCTATATCTGCGGACGGTCACGATATAGAATGGCTCCCCTAACCTAAGGAACTCCCGTACTGACAGGTGACTCTCAACGCGTGGCTCTCGACCGTACCAACCTTCTAGCTGAATTAATTTGAACCCCGTTCGCTACGGTTTTGATTATTGTTGCAGTTTTAACTGGTCGCTATTTAAATACTTTGAATTGAATGCCAAAATTAGCCACGACCAACCAACAGATTTAACGCAAATCTGAAAGTAGTTAATGTTTACATATTAGTTGACAGGTCTCCTATACCACCGACGTTCGTGGACAATGGGTAACTAATACAAAACACAACAGTAAGAAATTGAGACAAGACATACAGTGATACTAGTTCATTCACATGTGACAGGTTGTCAGCATATCCCCCCCCCCCCAATTTTCCATAGCCGCATTCGTGTTATGAATAAACTCTATATTATCTCATCTCGTAAAATATCAGAAAGATCTTACAGAGGAATGACTCTACAGCAGATTATACAACACATTTACCTATATATGTCACATAGTCCGATAGTCTGTTGGTCACAGTAAATATATGACAAAACTTGTGTTCTACGTACCGTACTATTCCAAATATAATAAGACTTTTTGAAATTCGCAGTTATAGTTATTATTTATTGTTTGTACTGTATATAGCGAATATCTGTTATTACATACATATTTTATCGATTAGGACAACGTTATTATAACGGAATTCCACAGTATATATATATATATATATATATATATATATATATATATATATATATATATATATATATATATATATATATATATATTGTATGTGTGCTTGTTTGCACATACTCAAAAATACAATTACACATATATTTGGTGATATACTTACACAATCGTATACTGTCTGGTCTTCATCTCTTGACATAATAGCCTCACGTTTACACGTGAATATATTCTATAATCACTTACAACGTTATTACTTGCCCCGCCCATATTCACGAGATGCTATTCTGCTAGAGTGTTTTCAAATCTTTGATATCGTGTCTAACTTCATTTATTCGTTTTTTCCACGATTACATAATACAAACAACTATTTCTCACAACATGTATCTTGAATGATCGTCCTCAACTCCACCTAAAAATATCAGATATATTTTTGTATATCTTCGTCTACCTCCCTAATAGCTTTTCCCGTTATGAATTCACGTTAATCGCATGTCAATCTGAGTTTTTACCTGCTTTCCTCGACGGTGTATTATTCACCTGCAATATCTTGCTCCACAGATCAACAACACACAATTAGGAATTCGGAAAAATAAAAACTGCAAAGACAATATTCGCCCTCAAACAACTTCCAGAAAGAGCAACAGAACATAACCAAGACTTATATCTTGTTTTCGTGGATCAAGAGAAAGTTTTTTGTAGAGTTTATTGGATAGAGCACAACTATGGATAACACTACCGATATACGAAGTCCCCCACAATCTGATAAGCCTATGTCATAGCATATACGACAATAGCCAATTCTTTTTCTATGTTAATTTTGTATGCTCCTGCATATTCGTCTAGATTCATTCTCAGGCTCCTGTCTCTTCTTCTTCTTCTATATTCATTCTCAGGCTCCTGTCTCTTCTTCTTCTTCTAGATTCATTCTCAGGCTCCTGTCTCTTCTTCTTCTTCTATATTCATTCTCAGGCTCCTGTCTCTTCTTCTTCTTCTATATTCATTCTCAGGCTCCTGTCTCTTCTTCTTCTTCTATATTCATTCTCAGGCTCATGTCTCTTCTTCTTCTTCTTCTTCTAGATTCATTCTCAGGCTCCTGTCTCTTCTTCTTCTTCTTCTTCTAGATTCATTCTCAGGCTCCTATTCTTCTAGATTAGTTCTCAGGCTCCTGCGTCACCGTCGTCTATGTTGTTTCTCATACTCCTGCGTTTTCTTCTTTATCTTCTTCCGCATTTACTCACTCTTCTACAGATTAGCGGATATAGTCCAAAGAATGAAATGAGTTTTACAATGGCCTACACCTTTGCTGCGACATCTGTAACTGCCATTCTGATACATCCGACATCAGCATGGTTTATTTGTCACATAGACAATTTATGGGATGGGGATGGAAAAAGCTGTAGACATCTGCTGGACCATATGGCGCAAGTTTTAAATTTATGGTATATGTATATATATATATAATGGGGCAGTAAACCATGCTACAACACTTTCTTAGTCCATCTTATTTGATTTGAGACATGTACGGCAATTGGCAAAGCCCTGCAAGGTCATTGTATTGTTATTCTTTGCTCCTGTATCCGGTCTCGGCTACACATATGCGACAGAATAGTACCCCTGGGGATACTTGTAAAAGATTACGACCGTTTTGTTTGTAAAAGTGACCTGGAGTTCCTGTTTATAGTCCGAAGAATCGTATCATTATTTTCTTTTCAAGAACATTGTAGGTTAAGCGATTTAAGGAAACCTAAATGATGGACAGGTGACCCATTTTTCTATAACTATGACGATTTTGTTCACATGTGACATTTATTCACATTGACATTTACTCACATTGACATTTATTCACATTGACATTTATTCACATGTGACATTTATTCACATTGACATTTATTCACATTGACATTTATTCACATGTGACATTTATTCACATGTGACATTTATTAACATTGACATTTATTCACATTGACATTTATTCACATTGACATTTATTCACATTGACATTTATTCACATGTGACATTTATTCACATTGACATTTATTCACATGTGACATTTATTCACATTGACATTTATTCACATGTGACATTTATTCACATTGACATTTATTCACATGTGACATTTATTCACATTGACATTTATTCACATTGACATTTATTCACATTGACATTTATTCACATGTGAAAGAAAACGGAATAGTAATAGAAAAACGGAAGAGATTAAAATGTTGGGAAAGAAAAATGATTATCAGATCTCATAGCATATCAGAACCAAAATTGCAGAAAATTCACGCGTACTTCAAAAGGCACAACATTACTGCGGACATGCAGAGCAGCGTACTTACACGATTAATAGCACATTCTGCACCGATCAATCTGATTGGTTACTTTACAACACAGATTCCAAACCTTTTTCTAGTTGCGATTTAATTTCATGAAAGCAAATTAATCTGCAATCTCGATTCATTAAAGAAAATCATTCTAATAGATAGAAGGAAATACACGTAGAAAATAGTTATGTCAGTAGAATAGAATTCAATACAATTTTCACTTAAGACAAGTTTAATAATATGAGTGACATTGTCACTCGTTAACAAGCAGCAAAATTTGCGGTTGAGTTTTCGTTAATATCAACATCATGTCAATCTCGAAAATTAATGTTTCGTGTTTTGGTTTACAAACGAAGAAGAGGGGAAAATCTACACATAGTGTGTGTGTGTGTGTGTGTGTGTGTTTGTGTGTGTGTGTGTGAGAGAGAGAGAGAGAGAGATGTAAATGGAAAGGAAACTATGAAGGAAATTGCTGTAACATTACCTTCATTAGGGTTTTCGAGAATATTAATCTATATTTATATGATTCTATAAAAAATTTCCCATTAATCTACATGACTGCAAAACGACAATTGATAAGAGTATTCCAATACCAACTCTGTGTTACAAATGTCAAATATGGCCCTAGTTAAAGACACCTACGAAAAAGATCACAGTGTGTGAAATGAGATGTTTGAAGAAAGCTATAAATGTCATTAGAAGAATCCGACAGAGAAATGAAGATACCAGGAAAGAAATAAAGACCATCTCAAGTCAAAACTACACAGGGAGGCAGCAAACCAGGTGGTTTGGCCACGTCATGGAAATTGAACTAACATAACAAGACCTTCATGCATACAACAGCAAAACATCGGACTACAAGGAACGATGAAGACGAAGAACTAGATGGGTGAAGACAATCAAAGAAACCTTAAAAAGAAACTAGCTGACCATGGCCAATGCGACACAAATGGCCAAAGACAGACAACTCCAACTTCTCTCCCCCCCCCCCCAACGTTTAACGGTAGAAATAGAAATCACAATAGATAAATAAATATATAACAGTTAAGGTTATGTCCGCTTATCGTCATAACCTGTAGGTATATGTTTGTGGTTCAGTGGTATAATGAAGATAAAACTAACATCAGTATTTTTTTAAAAGTGGACTGTTTGAACCACCGATTCAACAGAAAATCATAGGGACTCGACAAATTGGCTGGGAACACGTGCACTAGAATCTGATCAAGATTTCCCAAAATGCGGTAACGTTATGATAAATTGAAACATTTGCGTGCCCACACTGTTTGCACACTAAAGAAGAATTAGATGGCGAGTGTTGATATACAAAAATGAATCGTGTAAGAGAACACAATTGGTAGAATTGTACAATAAAGTGTGATGGATTTGACACACTCTCAGAAAGAAACATGTCATCATATCTAGACATGCTCTGGACTTGAACCCACAAGGAATGATAGAGTTAGAAAACCGAGGAATACATGGAGACGAATAGTGTAAAAAGAAACAACATCAAATAGGAACTCTCGCGCGCACATACAGAGAAGACAGAACACAGTTGCTATAGGCTATCTATACACGCATAAACTACTATCACTCAAACAAATCATCATTTGCTATATGCTGTCTATAATCAATATACGGTACTACTGCGATAAACGTAGCAACAAAGGTACTTACGTATTTAAAGGCACCATCTTTAAAAAACCTGTACCCTACGTAAGTACTATAGACTACATTTACCGACTCAAACACATCAGCATTTGCTATATCTATATATGAAGAAATTACCGATACCCAAACAAATCACATATTAAAACTGAAAAATGTAAAATGTTGTATCTACTCTATACTGATGTATCTCTAAAAAACATGGACAATACGCAAATAACTAGAAAACAAAACTAATGTCTTTGAGATGTTATAGAGGAAGAGAGAGAGAGCATGGTCGAAAGGTGAGAAAACAACGAGGTTCAGACACTTATATGTATGATAAAAATACTATTAAAATAAATGAAAATAAAATAAGATATTGTGAACATATTAATTAAAAGATATGACACATTGTTGAAGACTTTTATTGAAGGTAGTGCGGAGAAGTTTTTATTTTGAAACACAATATCTATACACATTTTCACTCATTTCAAATCACTAACGAGTCACATACGGTTACAAACACACTAATCACTATAATTACTATTAATACACATGATAACACATAAAAACACATTTCGATAAAACATCATTGACAATATCATTTTCAACATCAGGAAAAGATGTAATTTATAAAATAATACCTGTCTGCAATAGTACCCGTGCTCTGTGCTGTTTACGTGACAACATTGAAAGCGTTCCAATCATAAGTCCTAATGATGCAACACATATTGCATATTTATCTGGAAGCTGCTTATTCAGAGCCATGACACGCCAGCGACTTGACATTAAATCAAATCATTTAGATAACAACTAGTGAACCTAACAGCTGTCAGATTATTCATAGATTTTTCTATCTGTTCTGTCATGTACTGGATCGTAGCACTGACAGGTATATTGACAATGTGAAGTGCATGTGATAGCCTTAATCTGATCAAAATACCCAAGGTTACGTGTATCATCAGCGAAACGTCGAGCTAGATTCAAACATTTACGTTTATAAGATATAAGATAAGGGAACATGCACAGCGTAGTGCTGTGGTTAGCGCACTGACTTCGCATATGAGTGATTTGAGTTCATTCTCCCGTTGAGGCAGAACTGTGTTTTTCAGTTCGCAACAGCTCCCGGATCGATCCAGCCTATTTGGGTACCGGTTTAATCCGGGAAGTAAAGACTGCGAGGGAGATAATATGGCTATCGCCTTCACATAGCAGTGAAATGTGAGATAGCAAACATCTTACACCCCTACGGCGTTAATAAATGCTATAAATTAACTTTACTTTACGTTTTATAAGATGGTCATCCTTCTAATGCAATGGTTCTCAACCTTTTTTTCACTTAGCCTCATTGTGGGACAATTTTATTACCTCCATCCCCACGGAACTTAAGAAAACCTTGCTATCTTCAATGGCTATTAATTTATAACTGACTAAATATCGTGAAAAACAAACATTCTATCTGCAAAGAGTGTTACTATATACCTGAATATCGTTATAAATGTTATCACAACGTGTCCGCCTAGAGAGATCTGCAGCCACTCCATATTTCAAATAATCAAATTATTTGTCCTAGAGCCCAAAAGGAAAAACCATGCGATCCCCTTATGGTTATATGACTCTCGTGGAGACCGTTGACCTAAACTACTGTATAAATGCAATATTGGAATTTATACGACACTGGATAATACAGAATGTAGTAAATGATACTCGCATCTCTCTCTCTCTCTCTATATATATATATATATATATATATATATATATATATATATATTAGCTTCATGTGGAACATAGATCTCCAGCAAACATCTTCCAATCTCTAGCTATTGCTCCTAGTTATTTATATGTTCTAAAATAATTGGTAACATTTCCTATTGAGGATGTAGCCATCAACCCAGCATTATTTGACTAGTGATTTATGTCTATGTTCTGCCAAGCTTTTGTGTCAGGTATTTCTTGTTCTTCATCTTTGTCTCTTTCTCTGTGGGTTCTAGAACAATGTCTGTCACACACTGCTTTCCGCCGGTCCTCTGAATGTATGCCCTATCAATTTCTAACATCATTTTCTTATTTCTTCCTCCACTGGAGTTTATTCTGTGTTTTTTTTCCATGAGTTTCTCAATGGAGGTCTTACTTATCATATCATTTCAAACCTTCTTTTCTATTCTAGACATCTAATGATTATTCTAGTTTTATGGTTATCCATTTCGTTGTACGCCATGTTTCGGTGCCATACATTAGTAATAATTTAACATTCGAGTGTTTATTAATGTATGTATATGATATTGTAAGTGCAAAAAAATTAACAAAAATTAATATGAAGTTCGCGCTCAATATTTTTACATGTAACTCCAACCATTGAATTCGTGCACAAACAGGAAAACAAACAATCAACTGTTAATATTGTCTCTCAAATGACAAGAGCGAAACTCACATAATTTGTGCCAGGCACGATACTCACACGCGATGTCAAATAGACGACATTTAAACATTCTCTTTTTAGATAAAGGAAAACCTGGAATGGAAGCCTATATGGTTCTGTGTGATGAAGTCTGTGTTATCTTCCACTTGGATGACATCTACATCTGATCCGATTTTCTACTTGTCTGATCATATCTGTGATAAAAAAAAACGACAGAAGCTTGTCTGTATTATATGTGAATCAACTAACAAATGTTAGAGCTGTCACGCGAAGTCCGACCACGTCAGAGAAAACGTCACGAGATGAGTGAACATGTCACGCTAAAAATACAATTAAAATTGCATGTATAACGTTTTGCATTATGGAATCCTAGTTCAAAATCAGACTTTTCAAAACATACATTAATTTCACCACGACTAGATAACATGTATTCACAACACGACTAGATAACATGTATTTACACACGAATAGATAACATGTATTTACACCACGACTAGATAACATGTCTTCACAACACGACTAGATAACATGTCTTCACAACACGACTAGATAACATGTCTTCACAACACGACTAGATAACATGTATTCACATCAACGCAAGAAAAACCAAAATTAAAATTAGGACCACCACCTTGTTTTACAAAATCGTATATACGGTGCCAACTCCCTTGCAAGAGTGTGTCTATGTATCATGGTTCTAATCAAAGCAAACTTAGACAGATGGCTAATGTGAAGCTGTAGTGTGTTCATACACTTCAGGGTACTCATTATATCCAGCTGTCTTTAAGTATCACAAGGATAACTTGTATACTGTGTCGCCGGCAAAGACTCCAAAATGTGTAAATTATCTACGTTATATAGAACTGAACACGCCAATATATGGAGGGGGGGGGGCGGGAGTAATTCAATTCCCTCCTCCCATCCTTTGCTATGCAGAAAATTAAGAAAGTAAAGAAAGTGGTAGCCCCCCCCCCCTCCCGCATAGCTTTTGTGTTTAAAAAACAGAATACCCTAAAACATAACGAAAAATTAAAAATTAGTAACGAATTTAAGGAAATGACCAATTTTGTATATGTAAACAGTCCTCATTTCCTCTCTATCCACGCCCCTCCCCCTCCGGCCCATCTCTACGTATCACGTATCTACGGACAAAGAACTGAATACTGCTCCTTGTTGTTCAAATCAAGCACAACGTTTTGAGTTTTTCTTACCTTCAAGAAGTAGCTACAGCAACATAATCTGTGTGTATGTTTCAATCCCCATCACTTACCAGCGATGGGCTACTTTCAGAAGAAGCCTTCTACTATGTGTTGCTCTCAAAAGAAGACTGCTACTGGGTTGTTCTCAAAAGAAGACTACTACTTGGTTGCTCTCAAAAGAAGACTACTACAATGAGTTGCTCTCAAAAGAAGACTACTACTTGGTTGCTCTCAAAAGAAGACTGCTACTTGGTTGCTCTCAAAAGAAGACTGCTACAATGGGTTGCTCTCAAAAGAAGACTGCTACTGGGTTGCTCTCAAAAGAAGACTACTACTGGGTTGCTCTCAAAAGAAGACTACTACTTGGTTGCTCTCAAAAGAAGACTACTACTTGGTTGCTCTCAAAAGAAGACTACTACAATGGGTTGCTCTCAAAAGAAGACTACTACTTGGTTGCTCTCAAAAGAAGACTACTACTTGGTTGCTCTCAAAAGAAGACTACTACTTGGTTGCTCTCAAAAGAAGACTACTACAATGGGTTGCTCTCAAAAGAAGACTACTACTTGGTTGCTCTCAAAAGAAGACTACTACTTGGTTGCTCTCAAAAGAAGACTACTACTTGGTTGTTCTCAAAAGAAGACTGCTACTTGGTTGCTCTCAAAAGAAGACTGCTACTTGGTTGCTCTCAAAAGAAGACTACTACAATGAGTTGCTCTCAAAAGAAGACTACTACTTGGTTGCTCTCAAAAGAAGACTACTACTTGGTTGCTCTCAAAAGAAGACTGCTACAATGGGTTGCTCTCAAAAGAAGACTGCTACTGGGTTGCTCTCAAAAGAAGACTACTACTGGGTTGCTCTCAAAAGAAGACTACTACTTGGTTGCTCTCAAAAGAAGACTACTACTTGGTTGCTCTCAAAAGAAGACTACTACAATGGGTTGCTCTCAAAAGAAGACTACTACTTGGTTGCTCTCAAAAGAAGACTACTACTTGGTTGCTCTCAAAAGAAGACTACTACTTGGTTGCTCTCAAAAGAAGACTACTACAATGGGTTGCTCTCATAAGAAGACTGCTACTGGGTTGTTCTCAAAAGAAGACTGCTACTGGGTTGTTCTCAAAAGAAGACTGCTACAATGGGTTGCTCTCAAAAGAAGACTGCTACTGGGTTGCTCTCAAAAGAAGACTACTACTTGGTTGCTCTCAAAAGAAGACTACTACAATGAGTTGCTCTCAAAAGAAGACTACTACTTGGTTGCTCTCAAAAGAAGACTGCTACTTGGTTGCTCTCAAAAGAAGACTGCTACAATGGGTTGCTCTCAAAAGAAGACTGCTACTTGGTTGCTCTCAAAAGAAGACTGCTACTGGGTTGCTCTCAAAAGAAGACTGCTACAATGGGTTGCTCTCAAAAGAAGACTGCTACAATGGGTTGCTCTCAAATGAAGACTGCTACAATGGGTTGCTCTCAAAAGAAGATTGCTACAATGGGTTGCTCTCAAAAGAAGACTGCTACTGGGTTGCTCTCAAAAGAAGACTGCTACAATGGGTTGCTCTCAAAAGAAGACTGCTACAATGGGTTGCTCTCAAAAGAAGACTGCTACAATGGGTTGCTCTCAAAAGAAGATTGCTACAATGGGTTGCTCTCAAAAGAAGACTGCTACAATGGGTTGCTCTCAAAAGAAGACTGCTACTTGGTTGCTCTCAAAAGAAGACTGCTACTGGGTTGCTCTCAAAAGAAGACTGCTACAATGGGTTGCTCTCAAAAGAAGACTGCTACTGGGTTGCTCTCAAAAGAAGACTGCTACAATGGGTTGCTCTCAAAAGAAGACTGCTACTGGGTTGCTCTCAAAAGAAGACTGCTACTTGGTTGCTCTCAAAAGAAGACTGCTACTGGGTTGCTCTCAAAAGAAGACTGCTACAATGGGTTGCTCTCAAAAGAAGACTGCTACTGGGTTGCTCTCAAAAGAAGACTGCTACAATGGGTTGCTCTCAAAAGAAGACTGCTACTTGGTTGCTCTCAAAAGAAGACTGCTACTTGGTTGCTC
Source organism: Meghimatium bilineatum (assembly GCA_034231615.1). Classification (NCBI taxonomy): domain Eukaryota; kingdom Metazoa; phylum Mollusca; class Gastropoda; order Stylommatophora; family Philomycidae; genus Meghimatium; species Meghimatium bilineatum. The sequence continues at coordinate 10,758,869 of CM067299.1, forward strand.
TCAAAAGAAGATTGCTACTGGGTTGCTCTCAAAAGAAGACTGCTACAATGGGTTGCTCTCAAAAGAAGACTGCTACAATGGGTTGCTCTCAAAAGAAGACTGCTACAATGGGTTGCTCTCAAAAGAAGATTGCTACAATGGGTTGCTCTCAAAAGAAGACTGCTACTGGGTTGCTCTCAAAAGAAGACTGCTACAATGGGTTGCTCTCAAAAGAAGACTGCTACAATGGGTTGCTCTCAAAAGAAGACTGCTACGTGGTTGCTCTCAAAAGAAGACTGCTACTGGGTTGCTCTCAAAAGAAGACTGCTACTTGGTTGCTCTCAAAAGAAGACTGCTACAATGGGTTGCTCTCAAAAGAAGACTGCTACTTGGTTGCTCTCAAAAGAAGACTGCTAGAATGGGTTGCTCTCAAAAGAAGACTGCTACTGAGTTGCTCTCAAAAGAAGACTGCTACTTGGTTGCTCTCAAAAGAAGACTGCTACTGGGTTGCTCTCAAAAGAAGACTGCTACAATGGGTTGCTCTCAAAAGAAGACTGCTACTGGGTTGCTCTCAAAAGAAGACTGCTACAATGGGTTGCTCTCAAAAGAAGACTGCTACTTGGTTGCTCTCAAAAGAAGACTGCTACTTGGTTGCTCTCAAAAGAAGATTGCTACTGGGTTGCTCTCAAAAGAAGACTGCTACAATGGGTTGCTCTCAAAAGAAGACTGCTACAATGGGTTGCTCTCAAAAGAAGACTGCTACAATGGGTTGCTCTCAAAAGAAGATTGCTACAATGGGTTGCTCTCAAAAGAAGACTGCTACTGGGTTGCTCTCAAAAGAAGACTGCTACAATGGGTTGCTCTCAAAAGAAGACTGCTACAATGGGTTGCTCTCAAAAGAAGACTGCTACTTGGTTGCTCTCAAAAGAAGACTGCTACTGGGTTGCTCTCAAAAGAAGACTGCTACAATGGGTTGCTCTCAAAAGAAGACTGCTACAATGGGTTGCTCTCAAAAGAAGACTGCTACTGGGTTGCTCTCAAAAGAAGACTGCTACAATGGGTTGCTCTCAAAAGAAGACTGCTACTGGGTTGCTCTCAAAAGAAGACTGCTACTTGGTTGCTCTCAAAAGAAGACTGCTACTGGGTTGCTCTCAAAAGAAGACTGCTACAATGGGTTGCTCTCAAAAGAAGACTGCTACTGGGTTGCTCTCAAAAGAAGACTGCTACAATGGGTTGCTCTCAAAAGAAGACTGCTACTGGGTTGCTCTCAAAAGAAGACTGCTACAATGGGTTGCTCTCAAAAGAAGACTGCTACTGGGTTGCTCTCAAAAGAAGACTGCTACAATGGGTTGCTCTCAAAAGAAGACTGCTACTGGGTTGCTCTCAAAAGAAGACTGCTACTTGGTTGCTCTCAAAAGAAGACTGCTACTTGGTTGCTCTCAAAAGAAGACTGCTACAATGGGTTGCTCTCAAAAGAAGACTGCTACTGGGTTGCTCTCAAAAGAAGACTGCTACAATGGGTTGCTCTCAAAAGAAGACTGCTACAATGGGTTGCTCTCAAAAGAAGACTGCTACTTGGTTGCTCTCAAAAGAAGACTGCTACTGGGTTGCTCTCAAAAGAAGACTGCTACTTGGTTGCTCTCAAAAGAAGACTGCTACAATGGGTTGCTCTCAAAAGAAGACTGCTACTGGGTTGCTCTCAAAAGAAGACTGCTACAATGGGTTGCTCTCAAAAGAAGACTGCTACTGGGTTGCTCTCAAAAGAAGACTGCTACTTGGTTGCTCTCAAAATAAGACTGCTACTGGGTTGCTCTCAAAAGAAGACTGCTACAATGGGTTGCTCTCAAAAGAAGACTGCTACTGGGTTGCTCTCAAAAGAAGACTGCTACAATGGGTTGCTCTCAAAAGAAGACTGCTACTTGGTTGCTCTCAAAAGAAGACTGCTACTTGGTTGCTCTCAAAAGAAGATTGCTACTGGGTTGCTCTCAAAAGAAGACTGCTACAATGGGTTGCTCTCAAAAGAAGACTGCTACAATGGGTTGCTCTCAAAAGAAGACTGCTACAATGGGTTGCTCTCAAAAGAAGATTGCTACAATGGGTTGCTCTCAAAAGAAGACTGCTACTGGGTTGCTCTCAAAAGAAGACTGCTACAATGGGTTGCTCTCAAAAGAAGACTGCTACAATGGGTTGCTCTCAAAAGAAGACTGCTACTTGGTTGCTCTCAAAAGAAGACTGCTACTGGGTTGCTCTCAAAAGAAGACTGCTACAATGGGTTGCTCTCAAAAGAAGACTGCTACAATGGGTTGCTCTCAAAAGAAGACTGCTACTGGGTTGCTCTCAAAAGAAGACTGCTACAATGGGTTGCTCTCAAAAGAAGACTGCTACTGGGTTGCTCTCAAAAGAAGACTGCTACTTGGTTGCTCTCAAAAGAAGACTGCTACTGGGTTGCTCTCAAAAGAAGACTGCTACAATGGGTTGCTCTCAAAAGAAGACTGCTACTGGGTTGCTCTCAAAAGAAGACTGCTACAATGGGTTGCTCTCAAAAGAAGACTGCTACTGGGTTGCTCTCAAAAGAAGACTGCTACAATGGGTTGCTCTCAAAAGAAGACTGCTACTGGGTTGCTCTCAAAAGAAGACTGCTACAATGGGTTGCTCTCAAAAGAAGACTGCTACAATGGGTTGCTCTCAAAAGAAGACTGCTACTTGGTTGCTCTCAAAAGAAGACTGCTACTGGGTTGCTCTCAAAAGAAGACTGCTACAATGGGTTGCTCTCAAAAGAAGACTGCTACTGGGTTGCTCTCAAAAGAAGACTGCTACAATGGGTTGCTCTCAAAAGAAGACTGCTACTGGGTTGCTCTCAAAAGAAGACTGCTACAATGGGTTGCTCTCAAAAGAAGACTGCTACTGGGTTGCTCTCAAAAGAAGATTGCTACTGGGTTGCTCTCAAAAGAAGACTGCTACTGGGTTGCTCTCAAAAGAAGACTGCTACTTGGTTGCTCTAAAAAAAAGACTGCTACTGGGTTGCTCTCAAAAGAAGACTGCTACTTGGTTGCTCTCAAAAGAAGACTGCTACAATGGGTTGCTCTCAAAAGAAGACTGCTACTGGGTTGCTCTCAAAAGAAGACTGCTACAATGGGTTGCTCTCAAAAGAAGACTGCTACTGGGTTGCTCTCAAAAGAAGACTGCTACTTGGTTGCTCTCAAAAGAAGACTGCTACTGGGTTGCTCTCAAAAGAAGACTGCTACAATGGGTTGCTCTCAAAAGAAGACTGCTACTGGGTTGCTCTCAAAAGAAGACTGCTACAATGGGTTGCTCTCAAAAGAAGACAGCTACTGGGTTGCTCTCAAAAGAAGACTGCTACAATGGGTTGCTCTCAAAAGAAGACTGCTACTGGGTTGCTCTCAAAAGAATACTGCTACTTGGTTGCTCTCAAAAGAAGACTGCTACAATGGGTTGCTCTCAAAAGAAGACTGCTACTTGGTTGCTCTCAAAAGAAGACTGCTACTTGGTTGCTCTCAAAAGAAGATTGCTACTGGGTTGCTCTCAAAAGAAGACTGCTACAATGGGTTGCTCTCAAAAGAAGACTGCTACAATGGGTTGCTCTCAAAAGAAGACTGCTACAATGGGTTGCTCTCAAAAGAAGATTGCTACAATGGGTTGCTCTCAAAAGAAGACTGCTACTGGGTTGCTCTCAAAAGAAGACTGCTACAATGGGTTGCTCTCAAAAGAAGACTGCTACAATGGGTTGCTCTCAAAAGAAGACTGCTACAATGGGTTGCTCTCAAAAGAAGACTGCTACTGGGTTGCTCTCAAAAGAAGACTGCTACAATGGGTTGCTCTCAAAAGAAGACTGCTACAATGGGTTGCTCTCAAAAGAAGACTGCTACAATGGGTTGCTCTCAAAAGAAGACTGCTACAATGGGTTGCTCTCAAAAGAAGACTGCTACTGGGTTGCTCTCAAAAGAAGACTGCTACTGGGTTGCTCTCAAAAGAAGACTGCTACAATGGGTTGCTCTCAAAAGAAGACTGCTACTGGGTTGCTCTCAAAAGAAGACTGCTACTTGGTTGCTCTCAAAAGAAGACTGCTACTGGGTTGCTCTCAAAAGAAGACTGCTACAATGGGTTGCTCTCAAAAGAAGACTGCTACTGGGTTGCTCTCAAAAGAAGACTGCTACAATGGGTTGCTCTCAAAAGAAGATTGCTACTGGGTTGCTCTCAAAAGAAGACTGCTACTGGGTTGCTCTCAAAAGAAGACTGCTACTTGGTTGCTCTAAAAAAAGACTGCTACTGGGTTGCTCTCAAAAGAAGACTACTACTTGGTTGCTCTCAAAAGAAGATGCTACAATGGGTTGCTCTCAAAAGAAGACTGCTACTTGGTTGCTCTAAAAAAAAGACTACTACTTGGTTGCTCTCAAAAGAAGATGCTACAATGGGTTGCTCTCAAAAGAAGACTACTACTTGGTTGCTCTCAAAAGAAGATGCTACAATGGGTTGCTCTCAAAAGAAGACTACTACTTGGTTGCTCTCAAAAGAAGACTACTACTTGGTTGCTCTCAAAAGAAGACTGCTACAATGGGTTGCTCTCAAAAGAAGACTGCTACTGGGTTGCTCTCAAAAGAAGACTGCTACAATGGGTTGCTCTCAAAAGAAGACTGCTACTTGGTTGCTCTCAAAAGAAGACTGCTACAATGGGTTGCTCTCAAAAGAAGACTGCTACTTGGTTGCTCTCAAAAGAAGACTGCTACAATGGGTTGCTCTCAAAAGAAGACTGCTACTTGGTTGCTCTCAAAAGAAGACTGCTACAATGGGTTGCTCTCAAAAGAAGACTGCTACTTGGTTGCTCTCAAAAGAAGACTGCTACTTGGTTGCTCTCAAAAGAAGATTGCTACAATGGGTTGCTCTCAAAAGAAGACTGCTACTTGTTTGCTCTAAAAAAAAGACTACTACTTGGTTGCTCTCAAAAGAAGATGCTACAATGGGTTGCTCTCAAAAGAAGACTACTACTTGGTTGCTCTCAAAAGAAGATGCTACAATGGGTTGCTCTCAAAAGATGACTACTACTTGGTTGCTCTCAAAAGAAGACTACTACTTGGTTGCTCTCAAAAGAAGACTGCTACAATGGGTTGCTCTCAAAAGAAGACTGCTACTGGGTTGCTCTCAAAAGAAGACTGCTACAATGGGTTGCTCTTAAAAGAAGACTGCTACTTGGTTGCTCTCAAAAGAAGACTACTACTTGGTTGCTCTCAAAAGAAGACTGCTACAATGGGTTGCTCTCAAAAGAAGACTGCTACTGGGTTGCTCTCAAAAGAAGACTGCTAAAATGGGTTGCTCTCAAAAGAAGACTGCTACTTGGTTGCTCTCAAAAGAAGACTGCTACAATGGGTTGCTCTCAAAAGAAGACTGCTACTTGGTTGCTCTCAAAAGAAGACTGCTACAATGGGTTGCTCTCAAAAGAAGACTGCTACTTTGTTGCTCTCAAAAGAAGACTGCTACAATGGGTTGCTCTCAAAAGAAGACTGCTACTTGGTTGCTCTCAAAAGAAGACTGCTACTTGGTTGCTCTCAAAAGAAGATTGCTACAATGGGTTGCTCTCAAAAGAAGACTGCTACTTGGTTGCTCTAAAAAAAAGACTACTACTTGGTTGCTCTCAAAAGAAGATGCTACAATGGGTTGCTCTCAAAAGAAGACTACTACTTGGTTGCTCTCAAAAGAAGATGCTACAATGGGTTGCTCTCAAAAGATGACTACTACTTGGTTGCTCTCAAAAGAAGACTACTACTTGGTTGCTCTCAAAAGAAGACTGCTACAATGGGTTGCTCTCAAAAGAAGACTGCTACTGGGTTGCTCTCAAAAGAAGACTGCTACAATGGGTTGCTCTTAAAAGAAGACTGCTACATTGGGTTGCTCTCAAAAGAAGACTGCTACTTGGTTGCTCTCAAAAGAAGACTGCTACAATGGGTTGCTCTCAAAAGAAGACTGCTACTTGGTTGCTCTCAAAAGAAGACTGCTACTTGGTTGCTCTCAAAAGAAGACTGCTACAATGGGTTGCTCTCAAAAGAAGACTGCTACTTGGTTGCTCTCAAAAGAAGACTGCTACTTGGTTGCTCTCAAAAGAAGACTGCTACTTGGTTGCTCTCAAAAGAAGATTGCTACAATGGGTTGCTCTCAAAAGAAGACTGCTACTTGGTTGCTCTAAAAAAAAGACTACTACTTGGTTGCTCTCAAAAGAAGATGCTACAATGGGTTGCTCTCAAAAGAAGACTGCTACTTGGTTGCTCTCAAAAGAAGACTGCTACAATGGGTTGCTCTCAAAAGAAGACTGCTACTTGGTTGCTCTCAAAAGAAGACTGCTACAATGGGTTGCTCTCAAAAGAAGATTGCTACTTGGTTGCTCTCAAAAGAAGACTACTACTTGGTTGCTCTCAAAAGAAGACTACTACTTGGTTGCTCTCAAAAGAAGACTGCTACTGGGTTGCTCTCAAAAGAAGACTGCTACAATGGGTTGCTCTCAAAAGAAGACTACTGCTGGGTTGCTCTCAAAAGAAGACTGCTACAATGGGTTGCTCTCAAAAGAAGACTACTACTGGGTTGCTCTCAAAAGAAGACTGCTACAATGGGTTGCTCTCAAAAGAAGACTGCTACTTGGTTGCTCTCAAAAGAAGACTGCTACAATGGGTTGCTCTCAAAAGAAGACTGCTACTTGGTTGCTCTCAAAAGAAGACTGCTACTTGGTTGCTCTCAAAAGAAGATTGCTACAATGGGTTGCTCTCAAAAGAAGACTGCTACATGGTTGCTCTCAAAAGAAGACTGCTACAATGGGTTGCTCTCAAAAGAAGACTACTACTTGGTTGCTCTTAAAAGAAGACTGCTACATTGGGTTGCTCTCAAAAGAAGACTGCTACTTGGTTGCTCTCAAAAGAAGACTGCTACAATGGGTTGCTCTCAAAAGAAGACTGCTACTTGGTTGCTCTCAAAAGAAGACTGCTACTTGGTTGCTCTCAAAAGAAGACTGCTACAATGGGTTGCTCTCAAAAGAAGACTGCTACTTGGTTGCTCTCAAAAGAAGACTGCTACTTGGTTGCTCTCAAAAGAAGACTGCTACTTGGTTGCTCTCAAAAGAAGATTGCTACAATGGGTTGCTCTCAAAAGAAGACTGCTACTTGGTTGCTCTAAAAAAAAGACTACTACTTGGTTGCTCTCAAAAGAAGATGCTACAATGGGTTGCTCTCAAAAGAAGACTGCTACTTGGTTGCTCTCAAAAGAAGACTGCTACAATGGGTTGCTCTCAAAAGAAGACTGCTACTTGGTTGCTCTCAAAAGAAGACTGCTACAATGGGTTGCTCTCAAAAGAAGATTGCTACTTGGTTGCTCTCAAAAGAAGACTACTACTTGGTTGCTCTCAAAAGAAGACTACTACTTGGTTGCTCTCAAAAGAAGACTGCTACTGGGTTGCTCTCAAAAGAAGACTGCTACAATGGGTTGCTCTCAAAAGAAGACTACTACTGGGTTGCTCTCAAAAGAAGACTGCTACAATGGGTTGCTCTCAAAAGAAGACTACTACTGGGTTGCTCTCAAAAGAAGACTGCTACAATGGGTTGCTCTCAAAAGAAGACTGCTACTTGGTTGCTCTCAAAAGAAGACTGCTACAATGGGTTGCTCTCAAAAGAAGACTGCTACTTGGTTGCTCTCAAAAGAAGACTGCTACTTGGTTGCTCTCAAAAGAAGATTGCTACAATGGGTTGCTCTCAAAAGAAGACTGCTACATGGTTGCTCTCAAAAGAAGACTGCTACAATGGGTTGCTCTCAAAAGAAGACTACTACTTGGTTGCTCTCAAAAGAAGACTGCTACTGGGTTGCTCTCAAAAGAAGACTACTACTTGGTTGCTCTCAAAAGAAGACTACTACAATGGGTTGCTCTCAAAAGAAGACTGCTACTGGGTTGCTCTCAAAAGAAGACTACTACTTGGTTGCTCTCAAAAGAAGACTACTACTTGGTTGCTCTCAAAAGAAGACTGCTACAATGGGTTGCTCTCAAAAGAAGACTGCTACTGGGTTGCTCTCAAAAGAAGACTACTACTTGGTTGCTCTCAAAAGAAGACTACTACTTGGTTGCTCTCAAAAGAAGACTGCTACTGGGTTGCTCTCAAAAGAAGACTACTACTTGGTTGCTCTCAAAAGAAGACTGCTACAATGGGTTGCTCTCAAAAGAAGACTACTACTGGGTTGCTCTCAAAAGAAGAGAGCTACTATGGATTACTCACTTAAAACGTCTTCTGCTATGGGTTGCTCTCAAAAGAAGACTACTACTGAGCGACAGTCTAAGTGTGCAGGAAGGGAACATGTGACACGATCGTACATGCATACATACAATCATAGGAAACCATTTCGATGTCCTTAACGTAGTCCACATTTGACCGTATAAATCCATATTGATTGCATGATTTCGATACCGTCAGAGCATTACCTATTGACATTATCATTACAATGCTCGTCATTACTCATTTAAGGCGTACACAGGCAACCACATTTCTCCACAACTGTGTGTCTCATGTATTCGTAATACGTTCAGTAAGGACATTATGTCACGCAATGATGACAAACCATCTAGCAACTTCTCTGTTTCTTCCTCTCTCTTCTTCCCTTGATCTTTTTCGAGTGTTACTATACTCTGTTCACTCTGAATGTAGTGGATTAGTGCTTCTTCTTCTTCTTCTGTGTTCGTTCTCAAACTCCTGCAGATTAGCAGCATGTAGTCCGGAGAACGGAATGCGTTGTGTCAAGGTTTACAACATTGCTGCGATATCTGCGCCCTTCAACCGGACACATCCTACATCAGAATGGCTTTGGGTCACTGACCCTATATGGGATGGGACAGCCAACTCCATCCCATAACCACCTTAGTCGCCTTTTACGACATGCGTGGAAGGTAAACAGTGTTGCTATTCTTTGCTCCCCTTTTGAGCCCCGGCAACACAAGGGCGGATTAGTGCTTCTAATTGGTTGTTATACGCAGAATGCATTAATTGTTTGTAAGTGTGCAATCGATTGTAAGTGTCCAATGTTTTTAAATTTTGTTTTTAAATGTTTTTTAAAATGTTTAAATATTTAAAAAAAATTGTCTTCAAATGTTTTAAATAATATTGTTTTTACATGTCATCCGCTGTTTAAAAAAAATCACCACCTGTTGTGGTGGAGTAATGTGGGGTGTGTTTTGACCCACTTTATTCTTAAAGTGAACAGAGTATAAATGTTCATGGGTCAAATGTCACGAGCCCATGGTTCTCTGGATCAACTAAATATTCAAGTTTGACTCTTTTCTTCACATGCCCTATAAATCTTGCCCATCTGCCATTAATGTTTACTATAATGTGTCTCTTTTCTCAAGCTTCTCTACACTAGGAACTGTACGGGTCTTTGTTATCAATGGTATTTTACTTTTTGTTATCAATACTATTTTAATCTTTGCTAGCAATGGCATTTTAATCTTTGTTATCCATGGTATTTTAATCTTTGTTACTAATGGTATTTTATCTTTGCTAGCAATAGTATTTTAATCGTTGCTAAGCAATGGTATTTTAATCTCTATTATCAATGGTATTTTAATCTTTGTTAGCAATGGTATTTTAATCTTTGTTAGCAATGTTATTTTAATCTTTGTTAGCAATGGTATTTTAATCTTTGTTAGCAATGGTATTTTAATCTTTGCTAGCAATGACATTTTAATCGTTGCTAAGCAATCGTATTTTAATCTCTGTTATCAATGGTATTTAATCGTTGCTAAGCAATGGTATTTTAATCTCTGTTATCAATGGTATTTTAATCTTTGCTAGCAATGGTATTTTAATCGTTGCTAAGCAATGGTATTTTAATCTCTGTTAGCAATTGTATTTTAATCTTTGTTTGTAATGATATTTTAATATTTGCTAGCAGTGACATTTTAATCTGTTGTCAACGTTATTTCAATCTTTGATATCAATGTTATTTTAATCCTTGTTCTCAAATATCGCATCTGAAGTAGCCTCCATAAACTAACATGACAAACACAACTAGTACAAACTACTAATCAAAGTTTGTTTCATCCCTGCAACGATCCGTGAATCAAAGTTTGTTCCGTGCCTGCAACGATCCGTGACACCGTACATATTTATAATAATATACTTCATATGATGATTCCTCGAGACAAGATGAGAATATTATAACACTGTCCTATTATTCCGCTTGAAGTGTTCAGTCTAATAATCGCCGCGAGCTATAAGGTCGCATCGTTACAATGGAATTGGAAGATATGAGGCAAATGACAGCAGATCAGGATTAGTAAGAAACGATTTAGAGATGAGATGCTAGATAGATCGATATCATTCATTACAAATTAGCTTAATTATCAAATTTCCACGGGCAAATGGCGTCTCCAGCACGAAATAATCAAGATGGACAAAAGAGTTGGAAAATAGTAAAGTTTCATTTAAAAACCTGCTTATTGCACAGTTTGAATCAGATATCCACCGAAAACTGACATGTCGAGTCATTGACGCAAATAAAAATGCGACACTACGCATTTTCATTCTCTTGACTACATTACACTGAAGTTTCTGTTGGACCATTGTCCTGTTACAAGAGAGATACAGCAGGAGTTTGAGAATGAACGCTGAAAATGAGGAATAGGATAAACACATTAACTGCATTCACTCTTTTTTTGTTGAAGTAGCTTATTCTGTCATCTTTAGTCTTTTCTATCCACTCTCTAAATATATGACCATTCATCTCAGCATGGTAGTCTCAATTATCAGTAGATTTGGATATGAAAATGAGTTTATCATTCTTCAAAAGAATAAATTGTCTGCTACCTGCATGTGCCATTATTAATATTTGACCTTTAATGCTTTGTACATATCTTTTAAGGTCAGGTGAGGTGCATGTCGGCAACCATGGAGAACTACGATATCCGCCCTATGTGCCAAACTTGGCAAAAGAGGAACTGACTGACTGACTAAATGACATATCTTTTAATAGTTCCATCTACAGATTGCAATTCCTTTCCATTAGTAAGGTGAGTGTTTATACATATTTCATTTGTATATACAATATCATAATTTTCTTGACCCATCTCCCTGATTTGTCTCAAATATTGACTTCTCATAGTTACTAAATATGGTTTTCCAACAAATGACACTTTTGCTACATGTGCGTAATTTAGTTTTAGAAATGTGAATGTAATTGTTCTGTTCTGTATACATTTTCAATGTCTTTAATGTCAATGCTTCTTTGTAATCCAAAGTAAACTGAGCACGGTACAGTATAAAAATTGAGCACGGTACAGTATAAAAATTGAGCACGGTACAGTACCTGAATTCATTACCGAGGTTATGCATAAATATTACGTCAATTTTCGTAAATATTGTCTGCAAAAATGAAAATAGATAATTTCTCAATTGAATCTGATGAAACATACTTTCTGTTCACACATTGAATACCACAGAAGACGGATGTGTCGGGCCATCGGCGCAAATAAAACAGCGACAGCACATATTTCCATTTTCTGGAATACATCCTGCTGGAAATCTAGTTGCACTATTGTCCTGCTATAAGAGAGATCCAATGGGAGTTTGAGAATGAACGCCGAAGAAGAAGAAAATACATTGAATAATCACGGTAACAGCACATCGCTGAATTGCTTCTCATTTTACTGGTGATTAATTATATCTACATTTTGTTGTTGGTTGTTCCCAGATTCATGCCAAAAATGAGCCTCACATCGCTTTCATCTAAGCCTATTTATTTAATGCTGATAATTACCCTGTCATGCTCGACTTCCTGTTGTTTAAGAAAAACATATCGGTATACTCTCAGACGTTTCCTGCCAACATTTTTAAAATGGATGGCTTATTTGATTTCACTTTTCCTATAAACATTTTAATGGTTGAACGAAGTTCTATATGACAAGTATATATATATATATATATATATATATATATATATATATATATATATATATATATATATATATATATATATATATATATATATGTGTGTGTGTGTGTGTGTGTGTGTGTGTGTGTGTGTGTGTGTGTGTTGTTCGTCCATCACAAGTGATGATGACCATTTGTTACATCCACTTTTGAAAATTCAATTTTAGTTATGTCTTTGATTATGAGTTCGTATATGGCTAATGAGCCCTATTCGAGCTGTAAATGTCCTTGGACAGTTTGGACATGGAATAACGACTGTAGACGGATCTTGGTCTATCCGTGACTTTCTAGCTGCTCTCCGCTGTTGCGCTGCTGCATTTCTCTACTTTTCACAAGATGATGCGCTTTTTTTTTTACTTTAGAACGCCATGTAGATCTATTTTGTGCAAGTTCTTCCCATGTATCGTGGTCTATTTCAAAGGCTTTCAGTGAGTCCTTTAACGAGTCCTTGTAGCGCTTCCTTTGGCCACCTTGAGATCGTATACCCTTCTCTAGCTCACCATTGAGAAGTATCTTTGGCAGACGATGGTCTGGCATGCGCATTAAATGACCCGCCCAACGAATCTGTATATATATTTACAAATATATATATATATTTGTTTCTATTTGATGTGATCTTCAAAATATCTTTGTTAGGACTTATAAATAGGTCCTTCAATTAGTTTAATATTCTTGATTTTCAGATATTGTGTTACACTCGACTTTCAGTTTGTTTGATAAATTTGACTTTAAATTAGATTGAAAAAAATAGACTTTCAACTAGATTGATGCGCCCGATTTTCAGTTAATTTTATAAATTTGACTTTCGCTTATTTTGACCAATTCGACTTTAAGTTAGTTTTATAAACTTGACTTTCGGCTACTTGGATAAATCGGACTGTAAGTTAGTTTAATAAACGTGACTATGAATCTGATAAACTTGACTTTCAATTATGATCAACTTTGCTATCCGTAAGTTTAATATACTCGACTTTCAATTAGTTATATAAATTTGACTATCAGTTAGATTAATAAACTTGACTTTCAGTTTGTTTGATAAATTTGACTTTCAGTTTGTTCCATAAACTTAAAACAGTTAATTACTTAACAGACCATTCTCACGCAGATCGGACCATTAGTGTCCGGATCTCTTCCTCAAGACATTCGTCAACGTGTATCGACTAACTACACTCCCACTATTAGTGTCCGGATCTCTTCCTCAAGACATTCGTCAACGTGTATCGACTAACTACACTCCCACTATTAGTGTCCGGATCTCTTCCTCAAGACATTCGTCAACGTGTAGCGACTAACTACACTCCCACTATTAGTGTCCGGATCTCTTCCTCAAGACATTCGTCAACGTGTAGCGACTAACTACACTCCCACTATTAGTGTCCGGATCTCTTCCTCAAGACAGTCGTCAACGTGCATCGACTAACTACACTCCCACTATTAGTGTCCGGATCTCTTCCTCAAGACATTCGTCAACGTGTAGCGACTAACTACACTCCCACTATTAGTGTCCGGATCTCTTCCTCAAGACAGTCGTCAACGTGTAGCGACTAACTACACTCCCACTCTCTGTTTTATCATTGTTCTCTGGTTACCTGCAGACATAACATAACACTTTAGTTTAGCCCTCTTGACTTGATGATGTTCATGCAATCTGCTCAACATTGGAGATTCATCAACATTAGTTACATCGGTTATAAAATCGATTGTTCTATAGTCAAACTGGGAAAAGGGTAATGCAATTTCGCTAATCACTGGAAATAGAATTCTAACCAATAGAAGATTGAAGCTAAGATTAGTGGCGCCATCCACAACATCGAGCAGGGCCACAGTCCTGTTCAAGCAAAAAGTGGTGCTGAAATCGGAGATACTAAATTAAGAGGCTCCTTAGCAACCATGACATCACGTAACAAGACTAGATAACATGTCGTTACAACTAGTAACGCACACAATAACGCACAGAAAACACAATCAACTGTGTTTTATCCTCAGCTGTTTAAAAAGTGTTGTACCGGTGAATAGCAAAGCTTTCATTACATATTTTCAAAGTTTCGCTCGTTCGATTACAGTGTTGCTGCAGTTATTACCAATTATCTATTGTTCTATAGTGCTGTTTATTATTGTTCTATAGTGCTGTTTATTATTGTTCTATAGTGCTGTTTATTATTGTTCTATAGTGCTGTTTATTATTGTTCTATAGTGCTGTTTATTATTGTTCTATAGTGATGTTTATTATTGTTCTATAGTGCTGTTTATTATTGTTCTATAGTGATGTTTATTATTGTTCTATAGTGCTGTTTATGGAAACTTGTTAAATTAGATGTATGATTTAAAACGGAGGAATTTATTTGTCTGAGACAGAATAACCGAGTTTACAAGATCAATAGGAAGTTCTGTTGATAGGAATGAAACAACGAACCCGTGTGTAGGTTGTACATGTAGCGAGACACAAGTGACTTTCAAAAGTTATCCTACTGTGGACAATTGAGGGTTAAGGAGAAGAGGGGGTGAAAGAACATCGTGGGTTGATAATGATAATCTCAAGGAATATAAGCGGTGTTTTTTCATAATTGTACGTCTGGCTGAGAATATGGATGATTGGCCGGACATTTGTGTGCCACACGCTCCAGTGTGACTACATTACGATCGTAGCTGGTCACGATTTTAATTACTTTTGTATTACATAAATATTGCTATATATGTCCGTATATATTTCTTGTTGTACATGATCGCACGTAATATATTTATACCAAATAGCCAGAGAAGACCCAACAAAGAACAGTAGATAATAGCTACTTGTGGTTGTGTAATAAAAACTGCATGGTCTTACTGTCGCCACGTCATGTACAGGGTGGACATTTACTCTCCGGCATTTACAAAAAAAAACAAGTCTTTACCAGGAGTCGAATTCTGGTCCTCATAAATGTGAGACCATCATTCTAACCCCTCTGTTAAGTGGCACACATCAACGTCAAGATCTCCTCAAAATTATATTATTTATGTTGTTATAGTATTTTGATTTCGTGCTTTACATTTCTTGATGAAGATCATGGTTTTCTTAATTTCAAAGTTTAGAATATTCAATTCTTAGTATCTCTTGGATTCGTTCTGATTTCTCTGTTGCCATGTAGTAGACCCGTTACACTTTGCACTCATCTCTTGTTATGTAGTAGATCTGTTAAACATCACATCCAACTCTTGTTATGTAGTAGATCTGTTAAACATCACATCCAACTCTTATTATGTAGTAGATCTGTTAAACGTCACATCCAACTCTTGTTATGTAGTAGATCTGTTAAACATCACATCCAACTCTTGTTATGTAGTAGATCTGTTAAACATCACATCCAACTCTTGTTATGTAGTAGATCTGTTAAACATCACATCCAACTCTTGTTATGTAGTAGATCTGTTAAACATCACATCCAACTCTTGTTATTTAGTAGATCTGTTAAACATCACATCCAACTCTTGTTATGTAGTAGATCTGTTAAACATCACATCCATCTCTTGTTATGTAGTAGATCTGTTAAACATCACATCCATCTCTTGTTATGTAGTAGATCTGTTAAACATCACATCCATCTCTTGTTATGTAGTAGATCTGTTAAACATCACATCCAACTCTTGTTATGTAGTAGATCTGTTAAACATCACATCCAACTCTTGTTATGTAGTAGATCTGTTAAACATCACATCCATCTCTTGTTATGTAGTAGATCTGTGAAACATCACATCCAACTCTTGTTATGTAGTAGATCTGTGAAACATCACATCCAACTCTTGTTATGTAGTAGATCTGTTAAACATCACATCCAACTCTTGTTATGTAGTAGATCTGTTAAACATCACATCCATCTCTTGTTATGTAGTAGATCTGTTAAACATCACATCCAACTCTTGTTATGTAGTAGATCTGTTAAACATCACATCCATCTCTTGTTATGTAGTAGATCTGTTAAACATCACATCCATCTCTTGTTATGTAGTAGATCTGTTAAACATCACATCCATCTCTTGTTATGTAGTAGATCTGTTAAACATCACATCCATCTCTTGTTATGTAGTAGATCTGTTAAACATCACATCCATCTCTTGTTATGTAGTAGATCTGTTAAACATCACATCCATCTCTTGTTATGTAGTAGATCTGTTAAACATCACATCCATCTCTTATTATGTAGTAGATCTGTTAAACATCACATCCATCTCTTGTTATGTAGTAGATCTGTTAAACATCACATCCATCTCTTGTTATGTAGTAGATCTGTTAAACATCACATCCATCTCCTGTTATGTAGTAGATCTGTTAAACATCACATCCATCTCTTGTTATGTAGTAGATCTGTTAAACATCACATCCATCTCTTGTTATGTAGTAAATCTGTTAAACATCACATCCATATCTTGTTATGTAGTAGATCTGTTAAACATCACATCCATCTCTTGTTATGTAGTAGATCTGTTAAACATCACATCCATCTCTTGTTATGTAGTAGATCTGTTAAACATCACATCCATCTCTTGTTATGTAGTAGATCTGTTAAACATCACATCCATCTCTTGTTATGTAGTAGATCTGTTAAACATCACATACATCTCTTGTTATGTAGTAGATCTGTTAAACATCACATCCATCTCTTGTTATGTAATAGATCTGTTAAACATCACATCCATCTCTTGTTATGTAGTAGATCTGTTAAACATCACATCCATCTCTTGTTATGTAGTAGATCTGTTAAACATCACATCCATCTCTTGTTATGTAGTAGATCTGTTAAACATCACATCCATCTCTTGTTATGTAGTAGATCTGTTAAACATCACATCCATCTCTTGTTATGTAGTAGATCTGTTAAACATCACATCCAACTCTTGTTATGTAGTAGATCTGTTAAACATCACATCCAACTCTTGTTATGTAGTAGACCTATTAAACATCACATCCATCTCTTGTTATTTAGTAGATCTGTTAAACATCACATCCATCTCTTGTTATGTAGTAGATCTGTTAAACATCACATCCATCTCTTGTTATTTAGTAGATCTGTTAAACATCACATCCATCTCTTGTTATGTAGTAGATCTGTTAAACATCACATCCATCTCTTGTTATGTAGTAGATCTGTTAAACATCACATCCATCTCTTGTTATGTAGTAGATCTGTTAAACATCACATCCATCTCTTGTTATGTAGTAGATCTGTTAAACATCACATCCATCTCTTGTTATGTAGTAGATCTGTTAAACATCACATCCATCTCTTATTATGTAGTAGATCTGTTAAACATCACATCCATCTCTTGTTATGTAGTAGATCTGTTAAACATCACATCCATCTCTTTTTATGTAGTAGATCTGTTAAACATCACATCCATCTCTTGTTATGTAGTAGATCTGTTAAACATCACATCCATCTCTTGTTATGTAGTAGATCTGTTAAACATCACATCCATCTCTTGTTATGTAGTAGATTTGTTAAACATCACATCCATCTCCTGTTATGTAGTAGATCTGTTAAACATCACATCCATCTCTTGTTATGTAGTAGATCTGTTAAACATCACATCCATCTCTTGTTATTTAGTAGATCTATTAAACATTACATCCATCTCTTGTTATTTAGTAGACCTGTTAAACATTATATCGATTACTAGTTATGTGGTACACTTGTTAAACATTACTTGTTATGTGGTTGTGACTTTTTTACCTACACATCGTAATATGTTAATAATAATTACTTGTCAACTATTGCAGGGTGCATATGTTGTTCAATTATTGGTATGATTTAAAGAACCGTTGCATGTTTGCCATTTTTTGTGTCACTGATTGTCACTAAATCCTTATACAGTGCTATCTATCTATACCGCATTCTTTTATAACATATTTTTGTATATTACAAAATTTTTCAAAATTCACAATTATATTATTCTATAATGTTTATACTGTATTTAGCGAAGTTCTGTTATTACATGCATATTTTGTCGTTTGGACTAAATTGTTATAACGGGATTCCATCGTATTGGGGTACAGGAAGAATATAATTTCTCGAATATTCTTATACAGTGAAACCTATCTTAAGTGGAACCGAGAGGGACAGGAATATTTTCCGGTTAAAGCAAGATGTCCTCTAAATAAAGATATTCTTTAAAAAGTTAACCAACTCGGATGAGGAAAGCTAGCTATCCTGAGAAAACTAAGTGGAACCACATGGGGAGCCAGTGGAAATATACTCAGTAAAGTTTACCAGCAAGGCATAAGACCACACCTGGAATACGGTTCAGCTGCGTGGTGTCCTGCATCAAACACCACATTACAAGATCTAGATAAAGTGCAAAACCAGGCACTTAGAATAATGTTGGGAGCAATGAAATCAACACCCATAGCAGAGATGCAGAAAATGGGAAGAATGCAAACACTTGGCGAACGCAGAGACACAAAAGTACTAATTCAAGCAGAAAAGTTTCAGTGTATGCCTAGTCATCCAATGAAGGAAAGATTCCAAAATCTAGCAATGGGACGACTGAAAAGGAGCAGCTTTATCCATCAAGCTAAACGACTCCGTAGACAACTTACAGACCTACCTGAAGTTGGCATCCCCCTTAAGGTCTGTACCAGAGCAAACCCCGTGGAGTGAAAGCCATGGAATGCCAATATACATTCAGACTCATGTGAAAGGAATACTAAGCGAGGACGAACAGAACAGTGTGCAGCGAATGACAGTCACCCTCAGTTTCCTGGATGAGGAATATCCACAAGATATATGGGTCAGAGTGTACACAGATGGGTCAGCACAGAATGCTGTGAGGAATGGAGGTGCATGTGTATATATAGAATATCCACACAAGCCTAGAGATACAATCAGAACACCGACAGGAAAATTCTGCAATAATTATGATGCAGAAATCCAGGCAATTAGTGTGGCAGCTAAAAAACTGCTGAACTCCAACTCTGACCTACAGCCTGTGGTATTCCTGACAGATGCAAGGTCAGTGCTTCAAGCTCTCCAGTCTGGAAAACTAACAGACTTAAAAAAACTACTTAGCGAATTGTCTTACCAGTATAGGGTAACCATGCAGTGGATACCCTCTCACTGTGGAATACCAGGAAATGAAAAAGCAGACCAACTGGCTAAGGAAGGTGCTGCCGAAGACCAACCAGATATACCAATCACCTACCATCAGAAAAAACAGATGATAAAGTCAATAAGAAAGCCACAAACACCAACACAAGATGACTATCACAATATGAACAGATCAGAACAAGTTATAATTCTACGTCTCAGAACAGGACACAACCGACTCCGCAGTCACATGTATACAAAGTTCAAAATTGGCAACACGGCCATGTGTACATGTGGACAGGCAGCACAGAGTGCCAAACATATACTTCAAGAGTGTTCTGAGCATGAAACGCTGAGGCAGACATATTGGCCAGAGGAAACAACACTGGAATCAAAACTCTATGGGACACTGTATGAACTACAAAAGACAGTGAGTTTTATTAAGGAGACAGAATTACAGATATAGACATGTTTCAAGTGAACGAAAGAAGAAGAAGAAGAAGGATGAGGAAAATATGTTCTTTGCATACAAATTTCCGTTTAATAGAGTTACAGATTCGGGACAGGTTCAACTACATATCTGTTATTGGCAGCACGAGTTTCTAATTGACAGAGAATGATAGCACGTTTGACTCTGTCATTCTACTAACCCCATCTGATATAAACAGGTATTCATAATATTCGAAAGCACCAAAGTTCATCTCTTAGAGGAAATTAATACCCTGCAGTTCTGCGAGTTCCAACATATTTTGATCTCGGCAAATGATGGAAACTGAGAACCGCAGTAACAGTTCCTGGCGGGGTGGATGCCCTTTAGCAAAAAAGTTACGAGTATAATATTACAAGTTAACAGTTATCCTAAGGGATAATCACAGCATCTGAATACTAAAATGTCAACGCATATAAAACGTTAAATATAGAGTGATTGATATAAGAAGAATATTTCTATCTTGTGTTGACATATACGTTGCTTTACAAAGAGGCTTAATCACATATAAAACATATCATGATTCTTTTGCTTTGAAAATATGCTATGTAATAGTGATAAGCTAAAAATTCGCCAGTCTCTCATGGGGTGCTCTGTTGGAGACATTAGCACAGAAAGTTGCCCAAACATCTCTATGCTAGGGCAGTCGGTCGAGTAGGCCAGCCGGTCGAGTAGGCCAGTCGGTGGAGGTTAGATAACCTTTTTCTGTGCCTTTTCTTGATATTGTCAATCCAAGATATTATGTCACCACATCTTCTCTGTCTACCCTCAGCTGTTTGTCACAAATAGATTTTGAAAGCGAGACGTATCTCGTTACATGTCCAGACCAAACAATTGTACACCGTGTCACCATTGCTAACAGTGAAAAATTGGTTACTTTGTTGCCGATTGAATACCTGTCTTGTCTTGTCTTGATTAGAAAACTGGCCTCACAGCACGTGGGGCATTCCCATAAGTGCTCCGCCCTTTGTTCCAGCAGCCATTCGACTCGATGGTGTTTCAAGTCCAGTGCCGCCGAAACAGACGTCGACATCAGGGCACAACTCTGGCCCTTGCGACAGGTTTATTTGTTGCTCCGTCCACCTACGCTGTGGCGAGAATCGAACTCGGTACCTTGGCCGTCACTGACGCCCTGCTGTCAAAACGTAAATTTTCTGTGTCACATTTTGCGCCCAGCTCCTTTAATCCTCTACATGAATCATCATAATCGTTAATTTCGTTTGTCGTGCATTTTCTCTGAAAGAGTTAATTATGTCGGCACTGTCCATTGTCCTGCGACTATATATTGTGTCAGAACCTGCCAAACTATCCGCTCTTTCATTGATTTAAACACACGAATAGCCAATCACAAAAAGGAGCTTGGCCTTCTCCAACTTCGACGTTCACACTGCATCAAATCACGAAACTAACCGGATTGTATTTTTCTGACCACAAAGCCCCACTGATAATTCAGGCATGAATTTCACTCTTTGTGCCCATAAAGTTTAAGGCCCCAATGATAATTCAGGCATAAGTTGCTCTCTGTGTGCCCATCCAGTTAAAGGCCCCACTGATAATTCAGGCATGCATCGCACTCTGTGTACCCATCCAGTTAAAGGCCCCACTGATAATTCAGGCATGAATCGCACTCTCTGTGTCCATACAGTTAAAGGCTCCACTGATAATTCAGGCATGCATCGCACTCTGTGTACCCATCCAGTTAAAGGCCCCACTGATAATTCAGGCATGAGTCGCACTCTCTGTGTCCATACAGTTAAAGGCTCCACTGATAATTCAGGCATGCATCGCACTCTGTGTACCCATCCAGCTAAAGGCCCCACTGATAATTCAGGCGTGAATCGCACTCTGTGTGCCCATCCAGTTGAAGGCCCCACTGATAATTCAGGCGTGAATCGCACTCTGTGTGCCCATCTAGTTAGAGTCACAGTGAAAGCCCTACTCTTCTCTCTCTAATATTGCCCATGTGGTAACATAGGCCTTGACTCCTAGTTCAGGGAACAAAGAATAGGACCACTGTCTTTTTTTTACAATCAAGTCATAGAAGACGAGTAAAGAAAGTTGCTTCACGGGATGACAATTTTTCACCTGTGAAAGTTGATTGACGGGCTGACATTTGTCACCTGTGAAAGTTGGTTGACGGGATGAAATCTGTCATCTGTGAAAGTTTTTTGACCGGCTGAAAATATGTCACCTGTGAATGTTGGTTGACGAGCTGACAATATGTCACTTGTGAATGTTGCTTGACAAGCTGACAGCCTGCCAATTGTAAAAAGAAACATTACCACTGCATGCCTTGACTATTTTCTTATATTATCTTCTGTCAATTTATCCCCACGTATGATAGAGAAAATGAGACCACTGATCGTTGCACCTATATCCTTTTGTGACAGATGCCTAGCGAGCAGAGAATGCTAGTTGTGACATCACTGCAGATGGGTCAACAGACTTCTAGGTATCGGAGAATGTTAGTTGTGACATCACTGTAGATGGGTCAACGGATCTGACTAAATAACGACGAGGTAGTTGTCCCAGAAGTACATGCTACAGTCCTGGCAGGACTTGATGATATTGGCATACTACCACATCGCAATGACTGTCGTCAGGGACTAAACATACGTTCATAACACCCTTTAACACAACCACGTTTTAGAGACAGCAAACTGCATGAGTTCGAATATCACCTTGGTTGCTTCAGCATAAGCTTTTACCAAAAAAAGGCTACCAGCTATTGATAGCTACTTTCTCACTGCTGAATGGAATATTTCGTCACCATCATCATCATGATGATAGCTACTTTCTCACTGCTGAATGGAATATTTCGTCACCATCATCATCATGATGCCGGAACATTGATCTTACTTTTCTAATTCATGTTCAACCTTACCATGGCAAACATCAGCATCTAGAGACTTACTTGAAATGTTCTTCAATCTATACTGTCTCGACAATTACACATGATGGCTCCCTACACTGCTGACATAATTACATTCGAATAACAAGTTTGGACCACTAACATGTACCGAACGGCAGTAGCTCAGTGGTTAATTCACGAACTTCATAGTCGGGTGATTCAGTATCTATTTCCAATTCCCCGTAACCACTTATTATCGCCGTAACCATTTATTACACGTTTTATTTTCTTCTCTGGAACAAATCTGCTGTACAGAGATATATTTTCTGACACTTGATGATGAGCAAACCATATGTCATCGAATGGATTCTGAAATATGTTAAGATAATACAAGATTTGTTTGAACTTCTGCATGTATTTAAATTTGTAAAATAATTTTGTTGCTAAAACATAGTACACATTAAAATTGTTCGTACATTTTAAAGTGTATTTGTTTCTTATTTAATTTCACTTCAATTAGTTTCATAAAATGAAATATTCAGTATTAATTTCATTTTATTTTACTTATGCATTCAGTCTTTGATCACCTAAACACATTTTCCTCCAAATCACATACTACATAGAAATAGGTACCAGTCCAATGGAAACATTAATATACAACATTTCCTAGTATGTTAAAACATATTGTGCTTACCTAAACCTAATGCACTTGAAATATTCAGTAAACATATTTCTATCATGGAAATTGCAAATGGTGTATTAGAGAGTTGAGATTTTAAATACACAATTGTACGTTAGGAAGACGCAGCTTAACAATATTGGTACCAACCTCCTTAAGTAAAAGATTGCTGAATTGATGTTGCCCATAATACCTCTAAGTATAACTTTTGTAAATAGAAAATACTGGTCTAACATTGTGTTGGCATATACACCTCTAAATGGTTTAATGGGACAACAAATACAAATAACAACAATTTTGTTCCATTGATTTCTTAACCACTGTTCTGAAGCCTTTATGTTTGAACATTTTCGTACAATACAAGTAAAGTACATGCCTGAATAGTGTCTCATACTCGGTCAGAAGTTATGTAGTGGAGAAGCGTTGCCACAGCTGGGAGTTTTTTTAAAACCAGATCTGAGCTTTGTGATCATCGTTTGTGGTGCTATGCTTATTTTGGCCACATTGTTCTTAACCCGTATTTTTTAAAAGGAAATTCTATTAATTGAACAAAAAAACTTCCCCATGGTAACGATTTTCGAAGAGAAGTTTACTAAAGGCTCATGGACAATAGAATTGCGCTCGAAAATTGGCTAGTTATTTTTTTTTAAAGATATGCTAGCAATCGGCCTAGCCGTATTTTTTATTGAATTATAGTCTGGGACTATCTGGACTTTTCCACAAGGCGATATGGGGTCATTTTTAAAACATCGGGTGGTAACACTGTAGTGGCGTATTGATTGGCGACCTTATATTCTGTTCGAAATTAGGTCAGATTGTTCTACTTGTCTGATCCATGTTTCTGTCTACCATTGTTTAGTTTCCTCGTGCTTGGATACTCATTTCATTGAATTGTTGTATGGATTCCATTGTATCTATTTATAACATCATTCTGTCCTTGCTTGTGTTGAAGTAATACGACCCACTGGCAAACACGAAATGAAACCTTTTTAATGATTCATTGGGCTATTTACATGATTTCATTTGACCACTATAATTATGAAGCCAGGCACAAAAGAATACGAAGAAGTTGGATTGAAGGAGTTACCCACAATCTGAGAAGTCACAATATTGCTACTTGTCTAATATAAATAACCAAATGGTCAGAGGGTGTCCGACAAAGTGGATGGTGCCGCAGTAACCTAATGAACAAATAGTCAAGCAAAATGAATTAAACAGGTTACTAAAACACTTACCTTGCCTATTAATAAAAATATATAAAAAAGTATATATAAAAAAAACATACAATAAAACTAAACGGGACAATTCTCCACGTATCGGCTCAAATAGAACCTTTTTCAAGAGACAAACAACAGAAAACAACCAAATAAAAAACAAAATAGAGAGACGGGGCTTGATGAAATCTAGTAATCTATTTTGTTTTTTATTGTGTTGTTTTCTGTTGTTTGTCTCTTGAAAAAGGTTCAATTTGAGCCGATACGAGGAGAATTGTCCTGTTTAGTTTTATTGTATGTTTTTTTATATATACTTTTTTAAATATATTTTTATTAATAGGCAAGGTAAGTGTTTTAGTAACCTGTTTAATTCATTTTGCTTGACTAATTGCTACTTGTCACACGATCAAACGTGACATAGTCCAAAAACCAATCATCCAGTCTGCCACGCCTTACAGGACAGCAGAGAAAATACAGTAGATAAAGATTAACTTCGCATGATGGCCAATCACGAGAATAGTCTCTGCGTCATTTTAGGTTTTATTTTACATTAGCCAATAAGTCATATTGTTCCACGGGTCACGCATGACGCGTTTGGGAAGCTTGGATTTCAGTTCTTGTGTTACGTACAATGTGTTAGTGAAACTGTTTTATTGTTGATTTTCTGCAGGAATGTCCATCTGTCATTTCTTATCTATGCTAAACAATCTTTAAAATATCCATCTGTTATTTCTTATCTATGTTATAAAGACTTTAACATATCCATCTGTCATTTCTTATCTATGTTATACAGACTTTAACATATCCATCTGTCATTTCTTATCTATGCTATACTGACTTTAACATATCCATCTGTCATTTTTTATCTATGTTGTGCAGACTTTAACATATCCATCTGTCATTTTTTATCTATGTTGTGCAGACTTTAACATATCCATCTGTCATTTTTTATCTATGTTGTGCAGACTTTAACATATCCATCTGTCATTTTTTATCTATGTTGTGCAGACTTTAACATATCCATCTGTCATTTTGTATCTATGTTATACAGACTTTAACATCTACAACAGTGATACAAAAAATAAGGTCAGCAGGTCAAATTCTCAACAAAGTAGATAGCCAATAATGCGCTCTGTCCCTCGTTGCCACATAGCTGGACATCACAGATAACTGAATCTGTAACATCGTGGAGGTATAGAAAAACATCAGAAAACAATAGACGATATTAGCAAGGTCAGTCCGGCTGACATATATTCGCCTCACAGAATGAGTCAACACGTTTTCCGAGTTCAACCACACAATATCTCTACAATTTACTTCGAACAGATGACAACAAAAATTATCTATACGAAGAATTACATGGAAGGCAGACGAGAAACAAAAGTAGTGGCGTAAAAGAAACGACGAAGTACAAATAATAGACAAAGCTAAATACTGACCATAAGAAATATTCATGATCTACAGGTACTTGCATCGAAGGGCTCAACATGGAAATAAATAGCTACTGCCCTATGTGTCATCTTTGGTCTCAAAAGGAACTAACTTATTAGTTAAGCTGCCTTTCAATGCTGAAAAGGAACTAACTTATTAGTTAAGCTGCCTTTCAATGCTGAAAAGGAACTAACTTATTAGTTAAGCTGCCTTTCAATGCTGAAAAGACTCACTTTTCAGAATCATATAGCTTTAAAGTGAACGAGTAATAGATTAATATCTGTTCCATCATCTCTGTGCCCATGTGGCCAGGCAGCACAAATAGTGGAACATTTCATGCAAGACTGCATTACACTAAACCAGCTTAGGGAGGAATACTGGCCCCACAGACACGGATATCTACAGAAAGCTGTATGGTGAGCATTGAGTAGCTTTCAAATACAACAGCATTTACTCAGAAAACCGGACTTTGCTGTGTAGATATGTTAAACTACGATCGAGAAGAGGAAGAATAAAATACATGACCAACCTTTGATTACATAATCTTTTAGTCAAAATAATTATGTCTATGATTTCATATCCCTTTAGTCAAAATAATTTTGTCTATGAAGACCAGGAGATGGACTTTGTAGCCAGATGCTAGTGATATGCACATGACCCGATATCATTTTATTGTGTCAATAGCGTATCTTCTAGCTCCATGCTCAACCTCATCTGTTTTATGCAACCTGCTGCTATCTACCATTATGTTGACTATGTCGATGAATATAGTGTTATCTATATCTAATCAACATATACTTTGTCGCTACGATTCTACATTGTATTATCAATTCAAATCCCGCTCCAGTAATTCTTGAGACAAACGGGAATTGAATCAGGTTAGTCAAGTACGGAAAGCCACGTTTACTTAAGTTGCAAGGCGATTCGGTGTTGCTAGAACGGACCAGGTTCAATTCCCGTTAGTGTCAAGAATTTTTAAGTTATCCTCCTGCTGCCTATTCGAATGTACTCGTATATGCTATTATTGGAAGAAACATTGTATTGTCTCTATGTTATTTATTTTTACAAGAAAACCTATTGGCCCTTGTAGTACGAATACGATTGTTATATGTTTGTGTTACTGTGGATACTTCAATACTTGTACGGGATGTTCGTTGTTTTATGATAGTCCTTGTCTCAAGTCGCCCGTGATCCGTGACTTGAATACACAGTTTGAATGTTGTGACAAAATCGCATGGCGGGAGGGGGGGGGGGGGGGTTTGGTTATTCAAGTACGGAAAAACTCGTTTTCTTAAGTTGAAAGACGAATCGGTGCCGCTAGAACGGACCTGGTTCAAATCCCGTTAGTATCAAGAATTTTAAATTTATTCCTGTTTCCTACTTGATTATACCATGTACCACAGTAACGGATTTTGGTATATATTCTATCTGTAATCTTTTTTTTTTGTAAATTCGTTCTCAAACTCCTGCATATTTTCAGGGCGTAGTCAAGAGAACGGAATGCATTGTATCATTGTTTACAGAGTGGCTGCGATATCTTCACATTTTAACCTAACCCATCCGACTTCAGTATGGCTTATGAGTAAATTTGAGCTTCGATGGTAAAGCCCACGTACCCAAAAACCTCGTTAGCAATCTCTTATAACTTTCCTGTCAGGTAAGAACGTTGCTATTCTTTGCTCCTTTTCAGACCCCAGGAATACAGTACATCATTATCTATAATATAGTGTATATTCCATTCACATTAGTAATATATATATATATTTCATATATATCCATAATACAAGGTTAGTTTCATTTCTCTCTAACTTCCTTTGTATGTTCAGATTAGCACATTTATGTTATATATTTATTTTGGCAAATCTAATTTTCATTCTGGCCGTATTCGCTATAAAAACTGGCTCGTTTCTGAATATGCCAGAACATCTTTATTAGTTATTTCAATTTTTACCATTTGTTTTGGTATTTTAGTTTGTCCTCATAATAGTTGTACATTTCAGCGTTGAGTATGACTCATTGTTGGTTACATAATAGTTGTACATTTCAGCGGTGAGTATGATTCATCGCAGTTTATAAAAGGTAAAACATTTGATATAATCGTATTTACCATATTTATTTTGGAGCATCCGAAAATAATAATTCCACCTGCTTTTGGTGCAAGTATTTTTAGGATAAAAAATACTTAAAGTTTTTCAGTAAAAATGAATATAGTGTTAAAATATCAATTTACTTCGCCCGAAGCGACAAATTTATTTTCAAATTTAACTTTTAAAAAAGTAAGTACTCTATAACATACCAGATTTTTGCTTAGCAACAGACCAAATAATGAACATAATGACTAGTTTCGGTATTTTAAGAGTACAAGAAACATGTAAACATTATCAACGTTACGAGCAGACGGTAACAAGATAACACCAGGCTCTTAATAAAATTACTTAACTTAGTGGTGTTAACGCGTTTAGCATGCCAGTTTGGATAAGGTAATGGGCAATCTAAGACAGTGGTTCTCAACTGCGGTTAAACAATCTCAACAATCTCATCTGCGGTTAAACAAATTTGAAGAGAAGGGAGGAGAGGGGTGAGTACAGCAAGATAATTTTGAAATTACTTGAACAGTTTTATTCAGAAACCACTTTCTTTCCAGTTTATATCCCGGACATGTGGGTGGGGAGGGAAATGAACGAGCAGATAAAATAGCTAGCCTTGTGACAGACCAGATGAGATGGTCAGCTTATGGAACGAACAGACAGAGATATGAGTGTTCTTCGTGGATTCGAACGATCGGAGGATTTTAGTACATGAAAAGGAACCAGTATCGAGAATTGGGAGTAATTAAAGGCGTGAATGGATATAACGTCTAAAACGATTTAAATAGAACACTGAACGAACAAGGAGAACCGTAATCATGAGCGCTACACCATGAGAATATACCAAAGAAGATATGAGCACAGATGGAAATAACCCTCTTGCAAAGATGGTAATCAGCAACAATCGATCAAGCGTCATGTCGAGTGGCGTAGGCGATCACGCTTATCCCCATCTTTCTGTCTCTTGTGTTGTTAATAAGTTCAGTTGGTGGCTTCTTTTTGTGCCACAGTACCAACCCATCCAGAAATTTTTCTCTTTTCTTTCTCTATTTCTTCTTCCTTTGATTCTTCCGATGGTTACTAAATGTTCACAATGTTCAAGCTTTGCTTTTCTCACCACCTACCCTACAAACCTTGATTGTCTGTTTCAAAATAGTGAAGAATGATGCAAATTCCATGGACAGCTAAGAAAACAAATTCAGACGTCCTAGGAGATGTTGGAGTAAAACGACAAAATATAGCAAAACTTTGAAACAGACAATCAAGATCTGTTGGGCAGGGGGTGAGAAAAGCAAAGCTTGAACATTGTGAACATTTAGTAAACATCGGAAGGATCAAGGGGAGAAGAAACATGTAGACAAAGAGTATCTGCGATACATTGCGCATCTAAAGTATAAACTGTGGCACTACGCATTTCGTTTTCTGGTCAATATCCTGATAAGTCGCAGGAGTTTGAGAACGAACATAAACGAAGAAGAAAGTCAAGCATAGATTAAATTTCATTTTATATTTGTAGCCTGTTGGACCAGGGAAAGATATTTCACCTGAAATGTGGATCATATTGAGACAAGTGGAGAATCACTGTTCTAGACAAACTATTCCGTGGTTGGACGAGTATTATAGCTTCAACTAGCAGTGCATCTGTATAGGAAACAGTAAATGGGGAACATTTTGACTGTTTATAAAGTGATTGCTGTAGAAAGAAACTAGTCTCTGTTTTCTGTCAATGAATAAATATTATGATTAAAGTTTACGTCGGAAATCGGAGTATCAAAGTGAAAGTAAAATATTCCAGTTCAAAATATTCGATTTTCTAATAGCCCAACAGAAAATATACGTATATTACTAAATATAAAACAAATATAACATGTATATTACTAAATATAACAAACATATAGCTTGTATATTACTAAATAGAACAACAATTACACATAATTTACTAGTTCGAAAGAAGCTTACACTTGTTTCCAAATAAAAAAATATTACACATGTTAGTAAATTCAAACTACATATCACACATTTTACGAAATCGATATATATATATATATCAGTCAGTTCCTCTTTTACCAGTTTGGCAAATAGTGCGTAAGGCATAGTTCTCCATGCCTGTCGGTCAGTTGCCAAGGATTGCAGGTCTTGTGCATTTATGCCTGTTGATTTTAATTCATTCATAAATGTTCTTCTGAGCGTTGTTTTTGGTCCAC
The DNA here is from genome assembly GCA_034231615.1 of Meghimatium bilineatum. Lineage (NCBI taxonomy): Eukaryota > Metazoa > Mollusca > Gastropoda > Stylommatophora > Philomycidae > Meghimatium > Meghimatium bilineatum. The sequence goes on from CM067299.1 coordinate 10,788,825, forward strand.
CCTGTTTTCTTTTTTCCCGTTTGGTGTCCACATGAAGGCTTGTCGTGGTCTTCCATCATTCTAAGTATGTGATTGATGTGTGTCCAGCGACGTTTTCTGATGATATTCAACACATATTCTTGTTTTGTCTCCTCTCCTAGTTAGTTAGTTAGTTAGTTAGTTAGTTAGTCGTCGGATCATCATCACTGCAAACTGGACACATCCATAGTTGCTCCGATCTCTCCTTGAGTGTATCCGCCATCACACTTCTGCTGACAGTACCGGTCCTATGCTGGTTGACCATCATTCTTCTGCGCCCTCCAAAATGTTCACCTCTAGCAACACCGCATCTCAATCCCTGATCTTTAATCCTAGCCATTGAAAAGGAATCATCAGCCACATTAGTCTCACTCTCGCGTGTTATATCTCTTAAGGAGTTCAAAACGTCAGCGCGATCCATTCTAGTAATCCTCTCCTAGTATGTCGTTTGATATATATATATATATATATATATATATATATATATATATATACATAATATAAATTTACTGAATCGAAAAGAAGTTTGCATAAATGTTACTAAATCGAAAAATAATATCCACGGTCAAAAAAATATAAAACTGTATTTGCACATGTTACTAAATCGAGAACAGTTTGGTCATTGTACTAAAGTGAAAAAACAACAACAAAACAATTTCAGCTACGTTACAACAACAAAACAATTTCAGCTACGTTACAACATCACAATCGTTTGTTTGTGCTGCTATACAACATCCACAGAGAGCGCACATTGTGTTACTAAATAGAACAAAATCGATAATAAATGTTACTATATCGGAAAAAGCCATAATCAATTAATATGCTACTAAATCTACAAAACTAAGTGAAAATGGATACATGAGCTCACGCTCTGTGGAGGTTGAGGAATGATGCTATTTCTATCTGGTCAGCCACTGGTTAGGAAGCTGAGAACTAATATGAAGTGCCACGAGCTTTGATGCTGATCATAACTCGGCTAGCTATAAATTACTTTTTCTAGGATATCATGAGAAAGTAATACAGGTAAAAATAGAAGCAACCAAATGCCAGATGTTCAATTCTGTTAGATTTGGTCTCGTCTGTGGCTGTAAATTTTCCGCCAGAATTTGACACTGGTGTAACGTATGCACACAAATCTCAAGATATTGTCATTATTATCGTCTGCGATAATCGTGATAGATCTTCGTAGGAGTATGTTTATCATTCTTATTAGCTGTTCCAGGCAGTTTAATTTTACTCCCATGTTTAGACTGATAGAGGAGATGATTGGAAGGAAGCGATCGTGCAGGTACACATACAAAGGAGAAAGTGACAACAGTTAGTTCCAGGATTGCCCTTCTTAGAAGACATACACCAGCACACGATGGTGCAAACATGTCTGTGTTTTCCTTGAACATATTGTGGAAGACTCTTCACGGCTCAGAATGGTCCTATAAATCATCGTCATGCATCCTTAATTATATTTCTTATAAGAATAATACTACTGCATGGAGCTACATAATGGTACCTACTACGTCAAGTTGATGATTGAAAAAAATATGTGATGTTATTGAAGAAGTTTTACATATCACCTGTAGGTCCCAGATACATAGCACCTGTAGGTCCCAGATACATAGCGCCTGTAGGTCCCAGATACATAGCACCTGTAGGTCCCAGATACATAGCGCCTGTAGGTCCCAGATACATAGCACCTGTAGGTCCCAGATGCATAGCACCTGTAGATCCCAGATACATAGCACCTGTAGGTCCCAGATACATAGCACCTGTAGGTCCCAGATACATAGCACCTGTAGATCCCAGATACATAGCACCTGTAGGTCCCAGATACATAGCACCTGTAGATCCCAGATACATAGCGCCTGTAGGTCCCAGATACATAGCACCTGTAGGTCCCAGATACATAGCACCTGTAGGTCCCAGATACATAGCACCTGTAGGTCCCAGAGACAAATTAAATGGTGTATAAAACTATTTTATTGTTGACGTCAACCGTTGTTAAATTTTTTCAGACTCCCTTCTCTCTAGCTATTGATGTAATTTATGGACAGTTCTTGAAGGAATGATTCTTACTCAGACCATATTCCATCATAGAGGATGCTACAGAGTAGAATTGTACGCCCCACCTTGAATCTGATTAGTCTTCTCTTGTAACGTGTATAGTTGACTGTCTTCATATTCTTGTGTCCCCATCCTGGAAATATAGCACATAGGGAATTATTGTGTCCCCATCCTGGACATGTAGCACATAGGGGATTCTTGTGTCGCCATCCTGAGAATGTAGCAGGAATTCTTGTGTCCCCATCCTGGACATGTAGCACATAGGGGATACTTGTTTCCCCATTCTGGACATGTAGCACATAGGGAATTCATGTGTCCCCATCCTGGACATCTAGCCCATAAGGAATTATTCTTCATCGTTTAATCTTACACTTTCTCATGTTTTTTGTTGTAGCAGAACAATGGTCCTACTAGATTTCCAGCAAGATGTAGTCCAGAGAATCAAAATGCGTTGCGTCGCCGTTGTATTTGCGCCAATGGTCCGAAATAAATATCCGTCTTCGGCAGAAAGTAGTGGCAATTATATTTCAAGTTTGAAGAACATTTTTTATAAAAATATGAATATCTTGAGCGACTTTTACATCATCTTTTTAAATATTTAATGAGTTGCTGTACACGTTACAAGAAAACGTAATGTTACTTTTTTTACCTATATAGTTTAAAAGATATTTTGAACTCCTTCCCCTGTGTGTTGCCGGGGTCGGCGCAGAGAGGAAAGAATAACAACACGGTTACCTGCCAAGAATGTGTTATATGTATATATATATATATCTTCATACGCCCATTAACCGTCTGGGTCGTAGGGGCATCACATTTGATGCATCAACGCACACATTATTCCATTGATATCTGTCTTCTGTCTTCACCGTTCCGGATGAGTGAGGTCTTCACCTGTCCAGTCCTTGATGTTGTCTGTTAATGATTTTATTTACCCTCCTCTGCTTCTTCCACCTCTAGCTGTTCCCTGTAATATCGTTTCTAACAAGGAAACATATCGTTATACATGTGCAAACTGTGAGAAATTTCGTCGTTTCACAATTGAAAATAATGATTCTTGTAAACGTGACTACATCTCTGTTATTTTTCATACAGATTTGTCTTATGTTCTGTATAGGAGATGCCCAGATTTCGTCTTATGTTCTATATAGGAGATGCGCAGATTTCGTCTTATGTTCTATATATGAGATGCGCAGATTCCGTCTTGTGTTCTGTATAGGAGATGCGCAGATTTCGTCTTATTTTCTGTATAGGAGATGCGCAGATTTCGTCTTAACATTTGTGTTCGAGAAGCATTTAACTGTTTCTCCATGTCCGTAGTGAGTATTAAACTCTCACAACTATATAAACATATTGTAACAACGATATCACAAGCATGTCGTAACACCCATATCACAAGCATGTCGTAGCAACGATATCACAAGCATGTCGTAAGAGGCAACTAATGAGGTGTTGGGATGATGTGTGCTGTCCCATCCCATTTAGATTCAAAATGACATAGAAGTCATGCAGAGATCGGATGTGTCAGGTCGAAATGCTCGGATATTGCATCTAAGATATAGACCATGACACAACGAATTCTGTTCTCTGGGCTTATCCTGCTTATGTTCAGGGGTTTGAAAATGAACGCAGAAGACAAAAATCAGAAATTGGTTGAAACATGGATAAAATATCGTGATATAGCGCCATGAGTGTAGGTGGAAAGAGATCAAGAAACGATTGTCGTGATCTTCTACGTCAGTCGACATGGTTACTTGAAGAAGGCGAAAACATGTTTAAGAAACTAATAAGTTTCATCTTTATGCAAATTTGATCTTCAGTCGGATAAGATTATAATCACAATCATTAAATATATGATTGATTAAATTTAATCAATCGTTATCCACAATCGTTAAATCTATGATCGACACATCATCAATAATAATAATAGTAATAATAATAATAATAGCTGTAACAAGTTTTGGTCGTAGGGGCTCGACACTAATAAATCAGCACAGAAAGCCCTCCACTAATAAATCAGCACAGAAAGCCCTCCACTAATAAATCAGCACAGAAAGCCCTCCACTAATAAATCAGCACAGAAAGCCCTCCAAACAAATATTATCAGCCATTCAGAAGAGTGTAGAAAAATCACGCCCAGGCCATTCTTTGTAGTTATTAATCCATGATTTTCGCCGCTTCCTTTCCTCCTTCAACCCTGGATTTTTCCTTGCAAAATAATTTTAGAAAGCTAGTCGTGTCTCGCTACATGTCCAAACCTAACGAGTTTATATCGTTTCACCACTGCCAAAAGTGACTCTTTAGAACATGCAAGTTATTTTTTTATCTGCTGCCGGAAAAATATATTTGTTTTGTGTTCTATATAGATAATTCTTATTAAAACAACCGTGTATAGCACATGTTTTCAAAAGTTTAATTACATTTTTCCGTGCCTGCATAGAGTGTCCAACTTTCACATACGCATAAAAGTTTACTTAACACTAGCTATCTCAATTTATTGATCTCTTCTGTAATACTGATCTTACTTTTCCAAATCAGATTTAACCTTGCCATAGCAGTCATCGCCACATCAAGCCCTAGCTTAATCTCATTTCCAGAGCTGTCATCATCACATATTTCTGACACAAAATATCGCCGCCGCATACTCTGATATTCATCTTTAGTGTTGTCATGTGACGTATTCCTTCCAGAACGTTGTCTTCCCAATGAACTCTCTGAACCTCTCTCTGTCTTGGGCGATGTGGCTTGCATTTTCTAGCGATGTATTCATATTATCTTTAATGTCGTCAGTCCATCGTCTTCTTGGTCTGCCCTTTCTCCTCTTCCCAGGTACTCTTCCCTCCATTATTTGTCTTTCTAAACAGTTATGTCTCTTTATATGACCAAACAGGCGTAGTTTTCTTTTTGTTATTGTGTTTAGTAACCAACATTCTGGAATATTCAGTGTGTTTATAATATCTGAGTTTCTGATTTTATCCTTCCATGATATTCTAAGTATCTTTCTGTAGCATTTCAGCTCGAAGGCGTTGATCTTCTTTGCCGCTGTTTTACTTAGAGTCCATGTTTCACAGCCGTATGTTGCAACCGGAAAAATAAAAGTTCGTAACATTACCACTTTCGTTTCTATTTTGTTGTTTTTCCATATGTTTTTCAGCCGTGTTACTTTGCAATATGCCATTGCATCTTTAGTTGTAGAAGGGGTTAATCACTAAAACCTTGCTAATAAAGTTCATGTGAACAATTGCAACACTGCTATTCATCTTTAGCCGAGCAAATACAACCTTGATATTCAACCCTATACTTCCTTGTCATTAATATTCTATTGGTCCACTTCAACTTTGCCATTAACTTCAGTCGATTCACTGCAATATTGCCATTAACACCAGTCGATTCACTGCAATATTGCCATTAACTTCAGTCGATTCACTGCAATATTGCCATTAACTTCAGTCGATTCACTGCAATATTGCCATTAACTTCAGTCGATTCACTGCAATATTGCCATTAACTTCAGTCGATTCACTGCAACTTTGCCATTAACTTCAGTCGATTCACTGTAATATTGCCATTAACTTCAGTCGATTCACTGCAACTTTGCCATTAACTTCAGTCGATTCACTGCAATATTGCCATTAACAATCAGTCGACCCTCTGCATCCTAGTCATTCATCGTGAATCGACACATCATATATACATTCTTATACACTATATATCATGCAGATCATATATACTATAAATGTCGTAAGCAATTTATTTATGTCTTGTCCACATTCCTGACATGTCTGCCAATCAATACCGGCTACGTATACAACCAATTACATTTATCTAGGTCAGCCAGGCCTATATACATTAGCTTAAGGCATACTTGTTTTGTAAAAACCGAATATTGATCTATATGAATCCTTGCCAGTGAAGACTAAATGCTCTAATTTCCATCACCACCAATGGCTTCTATTTCCGCTTCCTATTATTTCCTTTAATTTTGATATGTCTGTTTGGTAAGAAACTAGTGCGTTTATATTTGTGATCGTGTGCATACTAGAAATTGAATTTTAAGAAGAAGAGGTCAACTGGTTCTTAAAATACTGAACATAATATCCTACAATGCTGCAAAATCTTACAATACTGCAAAATCTTACAATGCTGTAAAATATTACAATGCTGCAAAATCTTACAATGCTGCAAAATCTTACAATGCTGCAAAATCTTACAATGCAGCAAAATCTTACAATGCTGCAAAATCTTACAATGCAGCAAAATCTTACAATGCTGTAAAATCTTACAATGCTGTAAAATCTTACAATGCTGCAAAATCTTACATGTTGCAAAATCTTACAATGCTGCAAAATTTTACAATGCTGTAAAATCTTACAATGCTGCAAAATCTTACATGTTCCAAAATCTTACAATGCTGCAAAATCTTACAATGCTGCAAAATCTTACAATACTGCAAAATCTTACAATGCTACAAAATCTTACAATGCTGCAAAATCTTACATTGCTGCAAAATCTTACATGTTGCAAAATCTTACAAATTTGCAAAATCTTACAATGCTGCAAAATCTTACAATGCTGCAAAATCTTACAAATCTTAAAATTTTTAATGTTATAAATACAGAAACAAATACAAATGGCAGTTTGTGGTGAGTAGCAGATGTAGATAATGATGAAAACCCACATATCGACAGATATGTCTTCAACAGAGAACAAAATACAAGAAGATATAACTTAGCTTTAATTCCTTGTCTCTGTTGCTCTTGGGTCATTAGTCGTGATAAATCCAACTTATCGACATGATTAAGGCAGATAGGATACATCAAGATAACATTGAACACACATTGACTCAACCCAACCAAGGTGAGCACTCTGGTCTTGAAACATCTACTGAGACACCCACGCTTAGCGGCAAGTGTAGATTCGACCGACCATCATTCACCAGAGAAAGATCAACAAAAAATAGGCAACAGGGTTACGTCTACATTCTTCTACAGGCTTAGACAAGCGCCTCATAAAGACGTAACTTCACTGTTACGAATCTTTCGCAGCAAATAGCCACAAATCTAGGATATCTACTTTTTTCAATGTTCACATCCCTGTATGTTTTTAAGTTATTATTTATGCAGCACCTTCTTTCTTAGATCTTGTTGCCTGGTCTATCTGAAGAATAATGCTTGTATATTGTAGCGAGAATTGTAAACTTAGGGTAGTGACGCTTTGCAAATTACTATAAGCAAAAAAATACATACAAATCGACGTTTCGACCAAATATATTTACAATAATACAAAATACAATAAAGCATGTACATTCGACGCGGGTCCATGAACGACAGTGCCAAATGAAAGCACAAATTTCAGAAGGACATGCTAGTATCTTCTTTTTTCATTGATGACCTTCTCTTCACTATGCTTTCATAAATTATAAAGTTTACTAGGATTGACTGGATATTAGATAGATACTAAATTGTCTCTTGTTGTAGCTTTGCTTTTACCGCTGGATGTATAGGCCAGTGAACAGCACCATTACCTTGGTGAAAAACAATTGTCTCCTAACAGTCCACACATTCATTTATCTTAGTAGCACACTGTACATGGTTGATGACATTGAATTCGAATTCAATAACATAGTCTCTACGACGACTGTTGCATTTTGCGGACTGCATAACAATGTGTGGTAATGTATGGGAACAGAAAGACATTAGCCACACCACAAGCATAAAAGTTTTCCCACTATTGTGCTTACTACCTTGCTATATGCTTGTGAGACATGGACAGTGTACTGCAGACACGCCAGAGTGTTAAATTACTTTCACACATGCGGTATCCGCAAATCTCTCAGGATACAGTGGCAAGATAACGTACCTGATACTGAAGTCCTCACTAGAGTCTATATCCCAAGTATTCATAAAGTGATGAATACAACTCAACTAAGATGTGCTGGGCATGTTGTGGGCGTGTCTGAAAAATGCATCCTAAAACCGCTGATGTGTGGTGAACTATAGGGGAAATGGACATATCGTTCGCCAGAAGAAACGTTTCAAGGACTCTCTACAAGGGCCTCTAAATAGCTTCGACATTGTCGTCTTATCCTGTGAATCTGTCGCTCAGAATCGGCCAGCGTTGCGCAGCAACGCTAGCAAAGGTGCATGGTCCGCCGAGAAGCATCATATGCATAGAGAAAGAGAAGCATCAGATGCACAGAGAAAATGTGAGGCCCGAAAAGACAGAACAATAAAACGAACAGTTGCACAACTCTGATCATACGTCTCCCACATGTGGCAGAGGAATCTATGCCATGATTGAACTTTTCAGTCATGTCGCACACAACAGAAATACGCAACAACATAAGTTTGAAACTGTTGTCATCATCTCCACACACACAACACAGAGATGCAACAACATTAGTCTAAAATTGTTGTCAACTTCTCGGCACAAAACAGAGAAAAGCAACAACACAAGTCTGAAACTGTTGCCATCATCTCCTCTCACAACAGAGAGAGATGCAACAACACAAGTCTGAAACTTGTCATTATCTCCTGTGCTGGTCGTTTATTCGATATATAAAATATTTCCCCTGCATTGACAGCATGACTAAAACATGTTGCCTAACACCGATCTGATATAAATGCATTGACCATGGTCCGTTACTGGAGATTGATCCTGCATAATTGGACATATTGAGGCCGACACTTCAAGTAGAGGTGAATATTAATCACCCAATGTGTTGCTGCGGTACTATCTGGACAATCCCTCTCATTCGTAGCGAGTTTCTCCGGTGATATTTTTACAGAGACCAGTTCTAGAACTTATAACGAATATTAAGTATAAACAAGTTCTTTATCATTTTTTCCGTTCAAATTTCACATTGAAGTTGTGATATTTGAGTAAAGATTGTTATAATAGTGCATACGTAGAACACAAGTTTTACGATGACTATTGGACTATGTAGTATTGATATAGAAATACAAATAACAATACACATGACAAGTTCAACGTTTCACCTTAAAGGTGTTTTTGAAGAAAATACAGAACAAACAGTGCACATACACTAAAAACTGTAAAGGGATCGTTGTAAGGGATCCAACCTTAGAAATTTCAAGATTTTAAAATAATAAACAAGTAAACAGACAGTTCTGAGAGCATGATATTAAGTTTTTCAAAGTAACGTGCTGTTTGTAGCAATTATAAGAGGGAGAGGTTAGTCTTCAACAACAAATAAACGACGAGGAAAATTAAATATGTAATTATTTATTTATTTAAACGATTTTTATAGCATTTGTGTATGTTAAGAAAATATATTTTCCTGATAATAAGCTTCATAATCTTTAATGTTCTGTGTATATATGCAGATTGAAGAGGTAACATTTTTGTGTAATTTAATATACTTACAAAAATGTAGCTGGGCGTATTTTATGGTTATTAACCTGAAACTTCGTATGTCACGGTGTCTCTTTTCAATATGCTCAGCGGCGGTTTAGTTTCTGCGGGTCAGGGTTACTTATCGTTCCCTGATCTTATGTCAATTGCGTAACTAAGGACGCGATTTATTGTGGGGAAAAATAGCGCGCTATGAGAAACGTGTGCGTGAGACCGGTTTAACGAAGGAAACCATTCTATCTTTGCACTTATTTCTACTTATGAGCAAATTCTAGCACTAAAAGTTCACAGATGATAAAGGATTTGTTATAAAGGATTTGTTATAAAGGATTTGTTATAAAGGATCTGTTATAAAGAATTTGTTATAAAGGATATTAAAGCCAACATATAAAAATACAAGCGTGAATAGTAAAATCATAACCATATTTGAAATATAACAACATTTGTTGTCATTTCTTGTGAAGAGTACATCGTTCCTTGAAATATTGAAAGAAAGTTGAGGAAGTGAGTTGCCAAAATAAATACATACAATGATAGTACATGGAGTTTCCATTGTTAGAAAATGTGAAGACGGAATGATAGAGATATTGATTAATATAATTGGTAATTAATAGTGTTGCTAAGTGCTAAAACAATATATATATATATATACACACACACGCATAAGTATTAACAAGTTAATATCATTTTATACTGTTGGTATAACATGTAATGTAACTACAATTACTACAAAAACAAAACTGGTAGTACTATTACTGCTACTACCACTCCTATCACTGTACTTTTAGTGTTACTACTACTACCACTACTATTACTACTATTACTACTACCACCACCCCCATATCTACTACTATTACTACAATCACTATTACTATTACTACTACTACTAGTTTTATATATCTATTCATCATTCCATCCATCCATCCATCCGTCCGTCTATCTGTCTGTCTGTCTGTCTGTCTGTCTGTCTGTCTGTCTATCTATCTGTCTATCTGTCTGTCTGTCTATCTGTCTATCTGTCTATCTATCTATCTATCTATCTATCTATCTATCTATCTATCTATCTATCTATCTATCTATCTATCTATCTATCTATCTATCTATCTATCTATCTATCTATCTATCTATCTATCTATCTATATATCTATCTATCTATCTATATCTATCTATCTATCTATCTATCTATCTATCTATCTATCTATCTATCTATCTATCTATCTCTATCTATCTATCTATCTATCTATCTATCTATCTATCTATCTATCTATCTATCTATCTATCTATCTATCTATCTATCTATCTATCTATCTATCTATCTATCTATCTATCTATCTATCTATCTATCTATCTATCTATCTATCTATCTATCTATCTATCTATCTATCTATCTATCTATCTATCTATCTATCTATCTATCTATCTATCTATCTATCTATCTATCTATCTATCTATTCATCCATCTATTCAATATATCTATCTGGCTGTCTATGTCTATCTATATTCCTTCAAGCACTAAATACGACGCATATATCAGAAACCAGTGCTGCCCAATTCGAGCGATCTGATTATGCTCTTTGTATTTCTGGCTACTTGCTGAGACCTATAGGCATACTCTCTTTGATGATGTTCTGCGAACAGTCTCTCTTGGTCTTCCTATTTTCTATTCATCTGATACCCAATTTAATGCGTGTAGTGACAGTTTGTTTTCATCCATTCTAATTGCAGGTCTGATAGAAGTCTACTGTTTTCTTCTTAATGTTATAGAAACATATCGCTGTTTGGTATTTTCTTTTACTTGCTTGCTTGACGTGAATTGATTCCAATCAACACTAACAGTTTTTTAAGACCTCATTTTCAAATGAATTTAATTTCTTCACCATTATTATTGTAATTTTCCAACTTTTACAACTATATGTTTATTCGGATGTTACATTTAATTTAAACAGTCGTAGTTTGGTATATTTACATTGCTGTTTTTAGTTTTACACGTTTGTTAGATGAGTAAATGCAATTGATATCAATTAAATTATTGTAGAAATTGTACGTGGTGTATCTCCTTGTTGTGTCATTTTCTGCCTAAATAAGAAAAGTTATGAACTGTCTGATTTGTTTCTCCGATGAGGGTGCTTTTAAAATTAGTTAGTAAAGTTCACTATTACTAACCTCACTATTATGCCACTTAGTAAACCGTAGCCTGCCATTCTTTGTACCTATGCATTAATTATTCTCCGTTACCCTTTAATGATCTTCTCATTTGGCTGCAGAGGGAACGAACACAGAGCTATCAGCAAAATAGGAATCAATACTTCCTCGAGAGATCCCACTATTTCCGTTGTACACCTGAATATTTAAGAGCAGATGGCATTTGTTCCAGTTGGCGATTCCTTTCATATACTCGTGACGGCCGCTAGAGCCCACTGTGACCTGCAATCTCTCTGACCCAGTCATTGTCCATTTTGTGGATCGATAAGGCTCAAAAGGCGCATATGATCGATTTCACTGTATGCGAGGTTTCCCCGTGTGTCCTTCTTCCCCCTCAATATGTTTCTGTTCTTCCTCTTCATATAGCTAATTCTGAGTGTAGTTGTTTACGATGTTTGTCCAGTCATACTGAACATCCAAATACTAGACAGCGAGGTATAGATAACATCTACACCTGTAATCATATCACGCTGGACATATAATCCTGTCTTTGGTTGAAGGAATCACGCCTCGATAAGAGGTTTTAATCCACCATTTAAGAAACAATGTGTAATTTTATTAGATATTGGTCTGACATACGTGTCACATGACCCGTGAAACGATTATTTGTCAGCAACAGAATACATATAATACCAATGCTAGGGGGTTGTCCGTAGTTACGGCAACAACTTGTGAAGATTCAAGGTGGTCCAGAAATACGCCAATAACTTGTAAAGATTCTAGGTGATCCATAAATACGGCAAAAACTTGTCAAAATTCGAGGTGCTCCATAAATACACCAATAATTTTTCAAGATTCGGTGTGGTCCATAAATACGGAACAACTTGTCAAGATTCGACGGACTTCCTGTGTCTTTGTCTAATTATGTAAATAAAAATTACCACCCTTCCACCAACAATTGAGTATGGTAGGGGAAGTGCCAAGAAACAAAATATTTGTGTTTCAGATTACTATTTAAAAAAATTTAAATTCACACACTTTAATTGATATATAAAAGATAGTTATTTGTGCCAAACACCTGTCAAACATTTTTAAGCATCGCACCTATTGTTGAGGTAATTTATGTACAACCTCTAGGGATACCGGCTTTTCAAGAGCAGTTCATCTTCTTCTTCTTTTATTCACTTGAAACATGTCTATATCTGTAATTCTGTCTCCGTAATAAACCTCACTGTCTTTTTTAGTTCATACAGTGTCCCATAGAGCTTTGATTCCAGTGTTGTTTCCTCTGGCCAATATGTCTGTCTCAGCGTTTCATGCTCAGAACACTCCTGAAGTATATGTTTGGCACTCTGTGCTGCCTGTCCACATGTACACATGGCCGTGTTGCCAAACTTGAACTTTGAATACATGTGACTGCGGAGTCGGTTGTGCCCTGTTCTGAGACGTAGAGTTATAACTTGTTCTGATCTGTTCATAATGTGATAGTCATCTTGTGTTGGTGTTTGTGGCTTTCTTATTGACTTGATCTTCTACTTTTTCCGATGGTAGACGATTGGTAAATCTGGTTGGTCTTCGGCAGCACCGTCCTTAGCGAGTTGGGCTGCTTTTTCATTTTCTGGTATTCCACAGTTGGATGGTATCAACTGCATGGTTACACTATATTGGTAATATAGTTGATAAAGTAGTTTTTGCAAGTCTGTTAGTTTTCCACACTGGAAAGCTTGAAGCACTGACCTTGCATCTGTCAGGAATACCATGGGTTGTGGGCCAGGATTGTTCAGAAGTGTTTCAGTTGCCACCCTAATTGTCTGGATTTCTGCATCATAATTATTGCAGAATTTGCCCGTTTGTGTTCTGATTGTATCTCTAGTTTTGCATTTCTCAATGGCAGTGAATCGTATTGTCCAATTTGATGGTTATCACCCTCCTTCTGAGACAAATCGCATTGTGCCATTTGATGTCCATCACCCTTCTGAAACAAATTGTGAGGAAATAGACATATAAATTAATGTATAACATAAATTAATAGAAATACAATTTACGCCAACAATTTTCAAATATACATCAATAGAGAGACAATGTCATAATTTTCTCTTCTTGCCTCAATCTATTTTCTATTTCTATCAACAGTGAGTACATTTTCGTGCGCACCGGCGCTAAACTCACATTATCGTGCGTCTTTCACATTTTTTGTGGCATCCGATGCACAAAGATGGTTGGTGAGATATCTCTGTGCATGTTTTTAATAATTAAATACGATTGTGTTTCTGTTTCCCATTTGCATCTGTTTTTTGAAAAACCACTTCCTGTTGGATCGCAACGTAGAAAAAGTCATTATTCTTTTGTTTATTGTTGCTTGTCTTTACTATTATGTGAAAATGTACATAACAAATTATTGTATAACATACATTAATAAAAATTCTACTATTTGATAGATTATCCTGTAACATTCTTACATTAATATAGTATTTTCCATCCTCGATTACCCTTTTCACGCTAATAGATTGAACTCTCTCTTATTTCATATCTACAAGCTTCCGAATAGCATAACATTGACACACAAAGATGCTGCATATATCTCGAGATGTAGACGATATGGTAAAAATATTCTAATTAATGAAAACACTCGGGAATAAAATAATACGCCCTCGAGCTCACAATTCCCCGAGATGGAACATCTTCCAATAGGTCTCATTAATGACACAGTGACTTGATTAATGAGGCAATTCTATCTATCACTGCACGCTCAGAGCGCTTGGAAAATTGATATAAGCAAAGCATTACCACGCAATTTAATTAAAAGTTGACATATGCCTGGAAACTTCTCAGGAATGCTAAATGGGATAACTTTGGAGAATAGAAAACAGACACGATTTGCGCTTTTAGCGTTTAGCTAATTTGCTGCGATGATTGCGTATGTTCCAGCGTTTAGCAAACTTGCTACCACGTAAACGACGCCTGCAGCAACAGCTAGTGAAGGATCTTTTAAGAAAACGTACTAAGTATATACAGACATAATTGACTTTGTCAAGGACATACTTATCATAGCTCCCAAGGAGAAACACCATCATTATAAACTGTTATTATCTGTAAATATTTAAAATATAGGGGAAGCGGTAGTATTAGATACAAGATCGGTCAAAGATATTATTATTACAACATTAGATACAACATCGGTCAAAGATATCAACATTACGACATTAGATACAACATCGGTCAGAGATATCATTATTACAACATTAGATACAACATCGGTCAAAAATTAATTAATACAACATTAGATACAACATCGGTCAAAGATATCAACAGTACAACATTAGATACAACATAGGTCAAAAATATCAATATTGCAACATTAGATACAACATCAGTTAAAGATATCATTATTACAACATTAGATACAACATCGATTAATAATATCATTAATACAACATTAGATACAACATCGATCAAAGATATACAAATTACAAAATTGGATACAACATCGGTCAAAGATATAACTATTGCAACAGATGCAACATTGGTCAAAGATATAATTATTGCAACAGATACAACATCGGTCAAAGATATTATTGCAACAGATACAACATCGGTCAAAGATATAATTATTGCAACAGATACAACATCGGTCAAAGATATTATTGCAACAGATACAACATCGGTCAAAGATATAACTATTGCAACAGATGCAACATTGGTCAAAGATATAATTATTGCAACAGATACAACATCGGTCAAAGATATTATTGCAACAGATACAACATCGGTCAAAAATATAATTATTGCAACAGATACAACATCGGTCAAGATATTATTGCAACAGATACAACATCTTTCAAAGATATCATTATTGCAACAGATACAACATCGGTCAAAGATATTATTGCAACAGATACAACATCGGTCAAATATATAACTATTGCAACAGATGCAACATTGGTCAAAGATATAATTACTGCAACAGATACAACATCGGTCAAAGATATTATTGCAACAGATACAACATCGGTCAAAGATATCAGTATTAAGAACAGTAGTGATTTCATAGACAATAATTTAGCGGCATCAGTTGTTTTTGTACATTCCTCAATTCTATAGCATAGTGGCTTAGCTGTTCGGTTTATGATCAAACCCTCGCGAGTTCGAATCCGGCTAGCAACATGTTTACAAAGAAGATTTTTTGCGGATATATCTGGGAGCTTATCGTTTGAAGCTACGGAGTTACGTGCTATGAGTGGTTCTCTCACTAGGCAGCGTGACGTCTCGTTGAGACAGGCCGAGAACATATCGGAAAAACCGATACAATAACGTCAATCTTCTACAAAGAGAGGAAAGCGAGCGAAAGTTCTTTATCATTCATCAATTGAATAGTAGTAGTTTTTTTTTTCATTCACAGGAAGTCACTTCGCGGAGATCAAAAAGAGATTAACAATCTATCTATCTATCTATCTATCTATCTATCTATCTATCTATCTATCTATCTATCTATCTATCTATCTATCTATCTATCTATCTATCTATCTATCTATCTATCTATCTATCTATCCATCCATCCATCCATCCATCCATCCATCCATCCATCCATCCATCCATCCATCCATCCATCCATCCATCCATCCATCCATCCATCCATCCATCCATCCATCCATCCATCTATCTATCTATCTATCTATCTATCTATCTATCTATCTATCTATCTATCTATCTATCTATCTATCTATCTATCTATCTATACGCTGTGTCCCTTGTTTGCCTTGCAGCGTCAGGGGTGGAAGAGTTCTCTGGAGATGGCCTTCTTGTGCGCTGTTTGTAAGCTTGTTCCTGTGGCTTCTTTGATTTCTGTGATCCATCTTTTACATGGTCTGCCTCTGGCTTTATAGCCGTTATGCCATGACACTAGAAATATAATCACAGATGAAAAATATATGATAAGGAGAAAATAGAAAAATAAAGTTATAGCTATTAGGAAACTATATTTTTCATGTGGCTACATACGCTGTGAGTCGTAGGCAATGACATCTGAAATGTAAAATAAACAATAAATATTAGACAAAAGTACAGGGAGAACACTTAGTGCACAAGGAGTAAACTTTAGATAAGTACACGGAGAGTACGCATTACACAAGTACACGAAGCGTAACCTTACACAAGTACACGAAAAATAACCTTACACAAGTACACGAAGCGTAACCTTACACAAGTACACGAAAAATAACCTTACACAAGTACACGAAGAATAACCTTACACAAGTACAAGAAAAATAACCTTACACAAGTACACGAAGAACAACCTTACACAAGTACACGGAGAGTAAACCATATACACGTGCACGGAAGCACAATGAGATACCTGGATGTGTTTTTTGACAGAAGTCTGAGTTTCAGGGAACATGTTGACTACGTCATTATAAGGGTAGGAAAACGTTTAGCAGCAATGAATGTTATGGCTGCTGCACAGGGTGGTCGGAGGTTATTATTTATTTTTGTACCAGGGTTTGGTGATGGCTGTGTTGGAATGTGCACTGGCAATTCTGACTCTTAACCAAACTCAAATCGAAAGACTGGATAGAATCCAGAATGCAAGAATGTGTATCACTCTTGGGTGCACAAGAGAAAAATCTACAAGAGATATGCAGTACCTGCTCGACTGTCCAACCACATAGCACAGATTACAGTATTGCCACGTACGGGAGTACATCTTCAAATATATGCAGATGTGTAACACCCATTGCGCATGTTCGCGCATGCAGCTGCTTTTGTGGGTCTCACCAATGGCTCACTAGACAAACGAACCATGCAACAGAAAACCTTAGAAGATGACATGCCTTTATATTGAGGTTATCTTCTTATAGAAGCTTCATGGTACATCATATATACAATCCCGTAGTCGTAACCTTCGATAACAGTTACCATGTTGTTCCAAACAGGTCGGAGTTGTGCTTGAACTAGTTACAGTCACGGCGTGGGTGGGCGGAACAACAAAGAAACCTGTCACAAGGGCCAGAGTTGTGCCCTGATGTCGACGTCTGTTGGGAAGAATTAGACTCGAAACACCATCCAGTCGAATGGCTGCTAGAAAAGAGTGCGGAACACTTATGGGAATGAACCACGTGCTGTGAGGCCAGTTTATAATCAAGAAGAATCAAGAACACCCTTTGCATTCCGAAATACAGAAAGGTAAGGGCAGCAGACTGAAGAGAGGGAAGTCGTGGATGGGACGTGCTGAGCATCTCATACAAAGAGTGTGCAGACTGCAGTATGTGGCAGCGGGTGCGGAATGGATATATCTACCCACATATTTCGAAACTTGTTTGAGAGTAGTAATAACACTTAGCAGAGAATGTAGAGAATGGTGTCACACCGCTGTGGAACAAGAGGTGCAGGCTTTGATCAGTGAGGATGCAAAAGAGTGGAATGTGATTGTATACAGAGATGGAACTGTGATTAGACATTTTTGGAGTTCTGGGGTCTTCACAGTTTAGTGCACATGTATAATAGTTAAGCGTGTAGAGTGGAGCCATTGCTGTGACTGTGAGTAGCATGACCATGGCGATTATGGCGCTGACCAGGACATTTGATGGGTAGGAACACAGAAGGAAATACATGTCTGTATTTTGAAAGACTCTAATATGATAAGGAAGGTACAATCGGGTCTCGTTCACGAACAGGGGAGTGATGCCTTGAGAAAGGCGATGTTGAAAGTACGTACATTTTTTTTGTGCCAGGACATCTGAGTGTTCGAGGCAAAAGAAGAGCAGAATAAATGGCGTCATGCGCGATTGTTGCTCAGGGCGATGGGGCAATGGATCGAACTGACGTTTTGAACTCAATAAGAGATATATTTTGAGTGAGGCAAGTGTGGATGTCGTTTCCTTTTCGATGGTCATGATTAAAGAACATGGTTTGAAATGCGGTATTGATAGAAGTGCACTTTTTGGAGGACGCAGTAGAATGATGGTCAACCAGCATAGAATCGGTACTGTCAGCAGAAGTGGAATGGCGGATACACTAAGGAAGAGATTGAAGCAAATATGGAAGTTTCCAGTTTGCAGTGATGTTGATCCAAAAACTAACTGACGGAGAGTAAAACATAGACACGTACATGGAGAGTAAAACGTAGACACGTACATGGAGAGTAAAACGTAGACACGTACATGGAGAGTAAAACGTAGACACGTACATGGAGAGTAAAACATAGACACGTACATGGAGAGTAAAACATAGACACGTACATGGAGAGTAAAACATAGACACGTACATGGAGAGTAAAACATAGACACGTACATGGAGAGTAAAACATAGACACGTACATGGAGAGTAAAACATAGACACGTACATGGAGCGTAAAACTTCGACAAGTACATGGAGAGTAAAACTTAGACAAGAACACGGAGAGTAAACCTTAGACAAGAACACGGAGAGTAAACCTTAGACAAGAACACGGAGAGTAAACCTTAGACAAGAACACGGAGAGTAAACCTTAGACAAGAACACGGAGAGTAAACCTTAGACAAGAACACGGAGAGTAAACCTTAGACAAGAACACGGAGAGTAAACCTTAGACAAGAACACGGAGAGTAAACCTTAGACAAGAACACGGATAGTAAACCTTAAACAAGTACATAAAGAGTTAACCTTAGACAAATAGAAGCAGAGGAATAGATAAAATCTGTAATAAAACGATTTTGTTAATTAGTTTATAGATTAGAACACGGTTCAACCTTTCGGCGGCTGTGAAACAGTATTGTGACTGGTCTAGAAAACAGACAGTGTAGAATTAAAATGCATATAAGAAACATGTATATTTCTCAGAAGACCTCATTCAATATGAAACGTAAATAAACTACCAAATTTTGGAACAATAATTATCTGTGGATTAATAAACAAAGCAGAAGATCATATAGAGGAAAGGAAGAAAAATAAACCTTGGCAATGCCAATCGTAAAAACAGGAAGAAACACTACTATTTTCAACAATGACCAACAACTGTCGCAGGTGAAAGATTTCATCTATTTTGGAAACATCACATCATCAAATGGGAAAGACTCCAAAGGAAATCCAACATAGATACAACATAGTATACCAAATCTTAGTAGAGATGTCTCATATTTTCGAAAACAATAATGTGAATATGAACACCACAACAACACTATACAAAACGATCGTCATACCATCACTATGCTACCAATGTCAAACGTGGACACTTACTGCAAAATACAAAAGAATACTTGTTACGACAGAAATTATGTGTCTATGTAGAATTCTCGGAGCAACAATAAGAGAAAGAATCAAAAATGAAACATCAGAAGATTAACAAATACAATGTCAATCTTTTATTACATCAGTAGATAACAGATTATGTGATTCTTACATGCTTCCAGACTACCATTAGATAGTACCCCTCAAATAGCATTACAGACACGATGGATACGAAGACAGGTGCAGATCAAGCAAATGTTGAATCACAGATTTAAAAGAAGCAACAAAAACAAACATATATGAAGCACACAAAAAGCCATCTCCAGCAAACTCTTCTACCACTGACACTGCAAAGCATAAATGGGGTATTTAGTAAAAACAAGAATTTATTATTCTTCCAAATATCAAGCATTTTTCTTAACTAGGTATCTCCATAATGGTTTTCTGGTCATATCGTAAGATACGTGAAATCACTATAGGCAAGACTTCCCTATATGAAATCACTATAGGAATGAAAGATTTTTCAGCTTACGGTACACCTCGAGGGTTAAATTTACAATTTCACCAGCTTACCTATGGTATAGCATTAAAACAGGTCCACCAATTCAAATATTTAGGTACAGCGATTACAGTAGATGGAAGAAGTTCAACAGAAATCAGAAGCAGAATAGGGCAGGAAAAAGCAAAATTAAGAAAAATGAAAAACTATATTGTATATAGAGGTGAGAAAGAGAGTTCTGCCGTGCTACATAACTCCTATACTAACATATGGATGCGAGTCTTTGACAATAAACAAAAAATGAAATGTGGAATTAGAGGTAATAGAAATGGGGTTCTACAGAAGAATGTTGAGAATACCATGGACTGCCAGGAAAACTAATGTTGAGGTGTTGAAAGAGTCAAATGCGAGCCAGAGCTTAGTCAATAATATAAGGAAAAGACAATCTTCATTTGGTGGCCACATTATGAGAAAAGGACGCCTAGAGAGCATAGTTACAACAAGCAACAGAGACAGAGGTCGACAACGTGAGAAAATATTAGACAGTTTAACAACCTGGCACAGCAGGGACACGACGATTCTGATACATAATACTGGAAACAGAGAGCTGTGTAGATCCTTGCTTGCCTACGCCAGCCGACATGGCACCTGATGACGATGACCAATTATCATCATCAAGTGACATATTCTTTCCAGAACGTAGTCTTTCCTATGGATCTCTTGAATTCTCCGCGGTCTTGAGCAAGTTGCCTTGCATCTTCCAGTCACATGCGCAGGCATTCTTGATTCTCTTTTGTCCAACGGAGTCTTGGTCGGCCTTTGCCCCTGTTGCCTTCTATCATCCCCTCCAGTAACACTCTCTCCATGTCGTCGTGTCTCTTAAGATGACCGAAAAAAACTAGCTTTTTCTTTAATATAGTGTTCAAAAGACAGCCTTCCTGGAAGTTAATTGTTCGTAACACCTCCTGGTTTGTTTTCTTCGCTGTCCATGGTATTCTCAGAACTCTTCTATAACACTTTAATTCAAATGATGTTATTCTCTTGGCCACTGTTTTATTTATTGTCCATGCTTCACATCCATATGTCGCCACAGGAAATACACATGTTCGTAGTAAACACAATTTGGTTCTTATATTGATGACCAATGGTAAGAGTGAACTGTAAGCGACTAAATCCGTCAGTTTCATGTCGATGTGTATAGAAAAATATCATTGTCCTTTATGATTATCACGTTCGTTGCATAATTTATACAGAAATTTGCTTTCTGCTGTTAAGTCCATTATTTCTCAGACTCTGAGAATATCTTTTTTGCCATACCTTGTCGTGTTCATAACAATATCATAATAATAATATTTTATAAAAAAATTTCTTTTGACATCTTTCAGACATATTGTATCAATTACGTTTTCATTCAACGCACATTGTCTCCTGACATACGTCAGCTTCTGTAGCTTTTCCGAATGACATGTCTGTTCTGGTTGAATTAGCACATCATTGCTTTTCTAAGTTAATTCATGTCCGATTCATTGAGTTTGTTGTCGTGTTTTTCGTTCCTTGTTATTTTGCACTTCGATTCTTATTGCATCTATTTTGTATACGCTTACCCCAAATGTATTCTAAATTTAAACAATAAATAAAAAAAAATATAAATATCATCATCATCAGGTGCCATACCGGCTGGCGTAGGCGATCATGGCTCTCCACAGCTCTCTGTCTCTGGCATTATTTATCAAGATCGTTGTTGTTTCCCTGTCGTGTTAAGGCGTCAAATTGTCACATATTTTCTCTCGTTGTCGTCCTATGTCTCTGTTGCCATTAATCATGCCTGTTGTGACCATGTTCTCCAAACCTCCCTGTATCACGAAGTGGCCAAAAAATGAAAATTGTCTTTATCTTATAATATTGATTAAGGTATGTTTCACATTTGACTCTTTTAACACCCCCACATTAGTTTTCCTGACAGTCCATGATATTCTCAACATTCTTCTGTAGAACCACATCTCTATTTCCACTAATTTTCTAATGCTTATTGTCTAAGACTCGCACCCATATGTTGTATAGGAGTTATATAGCACTGCAGAACTCTCTTCCTCACCTCTAATGACAATATCATATTACACAAAATATTGTTCATTTTTCTGAATGTTGTTTTTGCCTGCATTATTGTGCTGCTTATTTCTATTTAACTTCTTCCATCTGCTGTACCTAAATATTTAAATGTTGGACCTGTTTCAATATTATATAATTCACTTTGATCTTGCATGATGTGGTATTTTGTTTCTTTGAAATAACCATCACTTCTGTTTAATATAAATATATAAACAAATAAGTTATATTACAGATAAATATATAAATATAAATACAGTGAATAAAAATATATTTTAACTGGTTGGGGCAAAAATGACTTACCTGATTATATTTTATTTGGAAATACTAAGGGAGAGAAATGTGCAGGCGAGGATAGAAACGAAAAGAAATTTACCGGTACTGTTCATAAAAAAGAAAACCACAATAAATCGAAGCTTCGATCGCATTAAGGTTGTGTTTTGCGAAGGGTAATTATAAATTATTTTCTGTTTCCTGTATTCATTCAATATTGTTTAGTTTTCTTTCTCTTTCTGTATTCGTCCATTGTTGTACATTTGTTTTTATGTTTTCTGTACTCGTCCATTGTTGTACATTTGTTTTTATGTTTTCTGTACTCGTCCTTTGTTGCACGTTTGTTTTTATGTTTTCTGTACTCGTCCATTGTTGCACATTTGTTTTTATATTTTCTGTATTATTCAAATATTATATAGTTTTCCTTATGTTTTCTCTATTCGCCCATTGTTGTATAGTTTTCTTTATGTTTTTTGTACTCGTCCACTGATGTATAGTTTTCTTTATGTTTTCTCTAATTGTCCATTGTTGAATAGTTTTCTTTATGCTTTCTGTATTCGTCCATTAGTAAAATAGTTTTATGTTTCTATATTCGTCCACTGTCGTACAGTTGTTTTAATGTATTCTGTATTATTTCGTTGTTTTACAGTTTACTTCCTGTTTTCTCTATTTGCCTATTGGTGTATATGTATCGCTGCAGCAAACATTAAAGTGATAAATTTATAAATCTATGACAGTTCAAGTCGCAATTACAGCATCAACTGCCAGGATTGGAAAGATCATAGGAGTATCTTTTGACTTGGCATCAAGTAAATATATTTTCATAATCATGTGAACAGTTAATATTCTACCGCCATAACATACTTACTCACAGCCATAAAATACTTATCCACAGCCATATCACACTTATCTTCAGACATAACACACTTAACTTCAGACATAACACACTTAACTTCAGACATAACACACTTAACTTCAGACATAACACACTTAACTTCAGACATAACACACTTATCTTCAGACATAACACACTTATCTATACCCCTACCCAAAACTTAGATAAATGATGACAATGCATGCATCCTATAGACATTGTTGATCATATATTTCTATTTCGTCCAGCTTTGGATGATGCTGCAAGAGTGCCCCCCCCCACACACACACACTGGGTCGTGGTACAAGGTTGCATAGGCCATCAGAAGAGCTAACAAACATACGCAGATACCGGACAATTATTTTGAGTTTGAGAAATGTATAGATTTGCAGTGAAATTTATGAAGTGACACAATTTACAAAAAAATATGAAATGTTGAAAATATAAAATACCTGGGATGGGAAAAACAAAGAACATATACATTGAAGAAACTATCAGTATATAAATGTGGAGAAACTATCAGTATATAAATGTGGAGAAACTATCAGTATATAAATGTGGAGAAACTATCAGTATATAAATGTGGAGAAACTATCAGTATATATAAATGTGGAGAAACTATCAGTATGTAAATGTGGAGAAACTATCAGTACAAAAATTTGGAGAAACTATTAGTATGTGAATTATAGAAATGATCAGAAATTGAAATAAATTATAGAAACTTAATAATATGCATATAATTCTATAAGAATAGAAAGTATGCGAATATGAATTATAGAAAGTATGAGCATGTGAACAATATAAACTATGAGTGCACGAATTATAGAAACTATAAGAATATAAATTGGAGAAACAATGAGCATATGAATTAAGAAAACTGTGATCTTATGAATTAGAAAATCCACGAAATGGATGCTTTGTAAATTATGAATTTACAGACTGGAAAATGGTTACCGGATGTGTTTGTCAGATTGTCAAATACTACATGGTTCCCGTTAAGATGTTGCAGGGAAGGATTTTGTAGCTGTGTTTGTATCGCCATGATTGATAAACTAGGTCAGAACTACAATCTTCTAAACTAGTTCTGTACTCTGAAATGACATTATGCGTTCCAGCTAGTAGACAGTTCAAATTACTTTCAACTGACAGTTGAAGTTTAGTCAAAATAAACGTTACTCCGTATAACTACCACATAGATCTAGAAAGGCGCAGGTTATTGTTACCACTAACGTTTTATAAATAACAACAGATCATCCTGAAAATAAATCCCAGATAACCATAGACTATGTATTTCTTCTAAATATGGCCCGGTTCTAAGATATTTCTTCAGCAAGAAAAGAATGTGACTGTATAAAAATGTCATGCAATCATTGTCATGGACAATTTCATCGTTTCCTTGAGACTTTTAGTGACTTTTTTCAGAAATTGATAAGTGTGGGGCTGGTTTACTCTTATTTATGCTAAATTCCTGTTACTAAATGATATGGTCTGATTTTCTAAGGTCTAAGAGGGTTTTACTAAAAGAAATCAGAATACGACAAATTTGGCTAAATTAACCCTATAACATCAAAAGACGTCCAAAAACCAGATTTTTTGAAAAAAAGCCCATCTGTGGCAACGTTGGTGCAGACACAGAGTTGATGCTTGTTGCTACTGTCTAGAGAAACAGCAAACATGGAACCGATAAATAGATGGAACATCCGTTACAAAATTAGTTGCTGCCTCGTGAACGGAAAAGGAAAGTATTTGTTATTACAGCTTAGCACAAAGGACTTGTAAAGAAACAGCAATGCCAGCCATTTTTATTGGTCGGTAAGAAGTTTAAAAGATTCAAGTGAAGTGAACAAACAAAACTGTGGAAGTGCGAAAATATAACATATGACTAATGGACAAACTATACCATACAAAAGATTAACGTGTACAATTTTCTCTTACACTTCTGTAACTTTGACAGTTCGAGAACTGCCACATTGTATGCTCGTGTCATATGTAACATATACCTTCTTAGCTAAAGTCCAGGTACGCTCAGGTGTTAGTGAACTAGCTTCTTGTTCAGGTGATCTAAGGTTCAATTTCCAGCTCAACTGAAAATATTTTAAATATCATCAACTGATCCTAGTTCGACCCAGCCTAAGGAAATGGGTACCAGATCTTCAGGTAAAATAAAATCGACCGTCTTGATGCTTACCACTTCATCCCCAGGTATGATATTGGTCAATAAATTAAATAATGTCTAACAGTGTATTTACCACTACGTCTCAATTACGTGGAAACAAATTTATTTTATCTCCCTGACAAGTTTGTCTTCGTGAGTTCAGCTTCATAAAACAAGATCACAAGATATCGATTTACATAATTATCGATAAATTTGATACATATACACTTGTAACATGAACAGTATTGATTTGATAATAAAACCTCGGATGAGCCAAGTTATAGAATAAAACATCTTTGACTTCTCTTCCATTAGGGGTACAAGGCTCCCACTACGTTCTCTCTTCCATCAGAAGTAAAAGGTTACCTCTACGTTCTCTCTTCCATCAGAAGTAAAAGGTTACCACTACGTTCTCTCTTCCATCAGAAGTAAAAGGTTACCACTACGTTCTCTCTTCCATCAGATATACTAGACTACAACTACGTTCTCTCTTCCATCAGAAGTAAAAGGTTACCACTACGTTCTCTCTTCCATCATAAGTAAAAGGTTACCACTACATTCTCTCTTCCATCAGAAGAGCAAGGTTACCACAACGTTCTCTATTCCATCAGAAGTAAAAGGTTACCACTACGTTCTCTCTTCCATCAGAAGTAAAAGGTTCCCCTAGGTTCTCTGTTCGATCAGATATACAAGACTACAACATCGTTCTGCAAAGAGTCTATGTGTTATCTTTAAGCTTATTTTCTCTAAGTAGAAATCTTTTTCTCACATCATTGCCTACATTTGCAATTCGAGTATTCTGTGTATAGAATAAAACTCGGAAAAGTTTCCCTATTACAAGACGCAGATATCGCTGCTCCGCTGTAAGCGATAATAGCGCATTTCGTTTTCTAAATTTTCTTTCTATGTGATGTATCCATTTCAGAGTGTTATTTTCACTGCCACGCTGTAAGCCTCTCGGTTCTGTGCAGGCTGCCCAACTTCTTTTAGTGGCATGTTCAGAATGTCTCTGATGTCATGTATTCATTGTAATTTTGGTCTTCCTCTTGTTCTCTACTTAGAACGTTTTCCCAACATGATTAATCTTTCAAAATCATTATGTCTCTTCATGTGTCCGAAATATGCAAGCATGAATTTTATTTCAGTAACAACAACTTACAACACGTGATAAATATGAACGATACCATCAATTTGGGCGTACGTTATCACAAAATGGTAGTACATGTTTGAAGCAAATTAACAGTGCCAAAAACTGACGTCGAGTCAGCTTTTGACATTGACAGGGGCAAAATTTGTGTATTGATACATATTTTAGTACGTACACATTAACTTATGCATCACACAAGATAACACCGACAGTTTACTTTAGCAGCGAATTAATTAGGATTACATTGTTCAGCCATAAAATGTTAAATATTTTCAAGTTCTAAATCCTAGTTGTATTACAGTATTTAGCCGAGACTGAATGGTGCAGGTTAAATGAAAGATGAATCAATTTAAAATATTTGTGATAGACACATCAACTATAGTAACAATATTCAAGATAGTCGGCAGTAGAAAACCTCGGTACATAATTAATTAGCATTTCAGTCATTACGTTGTTGATTATTGTCGTTATTTTCGTTGGTTACTATAAATATAAGTGAAGTCGTATGCCAAAAATAGCATTGACCCACCAGTGAAATGCACGGAAATAATCACAAATAATCCATTCAGGCTGTGTCTGCTTTCTGTACACAAGTTGTAACTAGAGCCTGGTCATGAGCAAGGCAAGAGACAGAGGGTGTTGGAGGCCTAGCAAGACAAGAGACAGAGGGTGTTGGAGGCCTAGCAAGACAAGAGACAGAGGGTGTTGGAGGCCTAGCAAGGGAAGAGACAGGGGATGTTCTAGTTCCAGCAGGACAAGAGACAGAGGGTGTTGGAGGCCCAGCAAGGCAAGAGACAGAGGGTGTTGGAGGCCTAGCAAGACAAGAGACAGAGGGTGTTGGAGGCCTAGCAAGACAAGAGACAGAGGGTGTTGGAGGCCTAGCAAGACAAGAGACAGAGGGTGTTGGAGGCCTAGCAAGACAAGAGACAGAGGGTGTTGGAGGCCTAGCAAGGCAAGAGACTGACAATGTTGGATGTCCAGCAGGGCAAGAGACAGAGGGCATTGGAGGCCCAGCAAGGAAAGAGACTGGATGTTGGATTTCCAGCAAGTCAAGAGACACAGGATGTTGAAATCCCAGCAAGTCAAGAGATAGGATGTTGAAATCCCAGCATGTCAAGAGACAGGATGTTGGAATCCCAGCAACTGAAGAGATAGGATGTTGAAATCCCAGCAACTCAAGAGATAGTATGTTGAAATCCCAGCAAGTCAAGAGACAGGATATTGGAATACCAGCAACTCAAGAGATAGGATGTTGAAATCCCAGCAAGTCAAGAGATAGGATGTTGAAATCCCAGCAAGTCAAGAGATAGGATGTTGAAATCCCAGCAACTAAAGAGATAGGATGTTGAAATCCCAGCAAGTCAAGAGACAGGATATTGGAATCCCAGCAAGTCAAGAGACAGGATGTTAAAATCCTGGCTAGTCAAGAGACAGGATGGTGAAATCCCAGAAAGTCAAGAGACAGGATGTTCTAGTTCCAGCAAGACAAGAGACAGAGGATGTTCGATTTCCAGCTAGGGAAGAGAGGATGTTGGAATCCCAGCAAGTCAAGAGTCAGGATGTTGAAATCCCAGCAAAAAGTCAATAGAAAGGATATTGAAATCCCAGCAGGTCAAGAGACACATGATGTTGAAATCCTGGCTAGTCAAGAGACAGGGTGTTGAAATCCCAGCAAGTTAAGAGACAGGATGTTGAAATCCCAGCAAATCAAGAGACAGGATGTTGAAATCCTAGCAAGTCAAGAGGCAGGATGTTGAAATCCCAGCAAGTAAAAAGACAGGATGTTGAAATCCCAGCAAGTTAAGAGACAGGATGTTGAAATCCCAGCAAATCAAGAGACAGGATGTTGAAATCCTAGCAAGTCAAGAGACAGGATGTTGAAATCCCAGCAAGTAAAAAGACAGGATGTTGAAATCCCAGCAAGTTAAGAGACAGGATGTTGAAATCCCAGCAAGTCAAGAGACAGGATGTTGAAATCCCAACAAGTCAAGAGACAGGATATTGAAATCCCAGCAGGTCAAGAGACACATGATGTTGAACTCCTGGCTAGTCAAGAGACAAGATGTTGAAATCCCAGCAAGTCAAGAGACAGGATGTTGAAATCCCAGCAAGTCAAGAGACAGGATGTTGAAATCCCAGCAAGTCAAGAGATGAAGGATGCTGGAGGTCCACATTCAGAAACAGAGAAAGTTGGAGGTCCCTAACAGGCAACCTTCGTTGTGGAGATAAAACTGTGGATATTCCTTACCTTGATAAGACTCCTGTTCATTTTAATTCCATCTATTTATACTTGTCTAAGTTTATACTTGTCATCTTTATATTTCTATAATCTTCTCTGTTATCCTTATCCGTTCCTAACGTGCTATCTAAGTTGCTGCCAAAACATGTTTCCCCTAGTATAATCTTCTTACCGTGTTCCACATTCATTCTCAGATTTCCTTGCATGTACATTTTCTATCGCATTTATTATACTCTCCTATGTAAAATAAACATTTGAACGAGAATCTTGTAATTGTTTAGGAACGAAAAGAAGATCATCTGCCAAATATAGATTCTCAAGCTGGATTTTATATTTGTGAAATTCGTTATTTTAAAAATTAATTCGGCAAATCAATAAGAAGATTAATATTGAACAATGTGTGTTATTAATGTACATAGAAGTCTTTTCTTTCTTGCAAATACCGCCCGAGAGTAGCCAGAACTCGGCAGTTGGGCAAATAATAGCAACACTGTTACCTGCCCCGCTTGTCGTAAGGGTTTTGGCAGTTCCATCGCATAGAAATCAATGTTATCCAGAAGCCAAGCTAAAGTCGGATTAGGCTGAGAGGCGCGGATATCACAGACTTCATCCTCTTATCTGCAGGAATTGTAAAACAAATTCAGAAGAAGAAGACCTCAAATAATTTTTACAATGCGAAGTCGCAGCATAGTGTTACAGGAATTTGAAAGAGAAAAAAATATATTAACACTGCCGCCTGTCATTCAATCGTAAGAGTCGGTTGAAGATCAGTGAATAATGTATATCTCAACAGATGGATGTGAAGACCGAATTTATCTGCAGAATACCTGGAGATTACAAGACTACCAAGACAAATTTCGCCCCCCTAGTGGTGCAGTCTATAGACTACGTCAGCAATCTGGGCTGGAGATTTGAAAAACATTTGGCAGTTGATGTCAACAGGGAGGGAGAGAGAGAGGTGGGGGGGGGGCCACGTACAACGAAAAGTACGTATGAGAAAACCTAACGTCAACACTACAACAATAGTTTCTATACAACAATTACATTTCTTGAATCTAAACATTTTTCTAAACATTTTTCTAAACATTGGGAAACAAATCACTTAGCATTTGTGTAATGTTCTGCTAAAAGCTGTTGCGTCAGCACGAGTTGGGTCAGCACGACTTGGGTCAGCACGAGTTGGGTCAGCACGACTTGGGTCAGCACGAGTTGGGTCAGCACGAGTTGGGTCAGCACGACTTGGGTCAGCACGAGTTGGGTCAGCACGACTTGGGTCAGCACGAGTTGGGTCAGCACGAGTTGGGTCAGCACGAGTTGGGTCAGCACGAGTTGGATCAGCAAGAGTTGCGTCAGCACGAGTTTGAGGATCGGACTGGAGTGAGGCATCATGCTTAACAAAATTCCCGCATTATCAAGCACTGAAAGTCTCACTATTGGTAATTCATGCAAACCATTATGCAAGATACAACTCTTAGTTGAAGATATGCTAATATAGTCACGAATCTTATTGTAGCATGAAGTATTAGCTAATGCTACACCACACACAATCTAAACTACACCTCACACAAGCTAAACTACGTCTCACACAAGCTAGACTACACCTCAAACATGCTAAACTACACCGCACACAGGCTAATGTACTCCTCACACAAGATAAATTACACCGCACACATGCTGATGCAACACCTCACACAAGCTAAACTACATCTCACACAAGCTAGACTACACCTCATACAAGGTAAACTACACCTCACTAGAGCTAAACTTTACCTCACACAAGCTAAACTAAATCTCACACATGCAAATGGTACACCTCACACAAGCTAAACTAAATCTCACACATGCAAATGGTACACCTCACACAAGCTAATGCTACACCTCACACAAGCTAATGCTACACCTCACACAAGCTAATGCTACATCTCACACAAGCTAATGCTACACCTCACACAAGCTAAACTACACCACACACATGCTAATGGTACACCTCACACAAGGTAGTACTAAACTTCACACAAGCTAATGCTACACCTCACACAAGCTAATGCTACACCTCACACAAGCTAATGCTACACCTCACACAAGCTAATGCTAGACCTCACACAAGCTAATGCTACATCTCACACAAGCTAATGGTACACCTCACACAAGGTAGTACTAAACTTCACACAAGCTAGTACTACACCTCACAAATTAATACTACACCTCACACACACTCTAATACTACACCTCACACAAGCTAAACTACACCACAAACAAGCTAATGCTACACCTCACACAAGATAAAATACACCACACACATGCTGATACAACACCTCACACAAGCTAAACTACATCTCACACAAGCTAATGCTACACCTCACACAAGCTAAACTACATCTCACACAAGCTAATGCTACACCTCACACACGCTAAACTACACCTCGCACAAGCAAACTACACCACACACATGCTAATGGTACACCTCACACAAGCTAGTACTACACCTCACAAATTAATACTAGACCTCACACACACGCTAATACTACACCTCCACACGCGCGCGCCCATACTACACCACACACAAACATTCAAACACACACACAAGCTGAAAGTTAAAGTTTCCTGGTTATGAAAGAGTGCTCTTGAAAAAAAAAATCCCGACCCCACCCCCCAACCCTGACTCCGCGCCACATAAAAAGTATAAACAAGTTGTTCGCAATTCCTGTGGATAACAAACAACAACAAACAACAACACACAACAAATTAATATTGCAGTACACGCGCAAGCTAATACTAAACACGCACACACACACACACACACTATTACTACATCTGGAAACACACAGTCGTGTCAGAAATATGATTCTAACAGTCGGCGGAAGAATAAGGGGTAGCCTAGCAACCGATCCGATGCAGACTTTCTTTAAAAAACAAACATACAGCAAACTAGGTCATACTGGATTTGTGAAAAATCTGACACCTGATCTTAGCTGACTTAAGGTGGTAACAAAAACTGATATATCACGCAACATAGGTTTCATTCGGATTAACTTATTTTATATTTACTGATGGGGGGTCTACGATGACGTGCAGTGTGTTTTAGCCTTCGGAGTTTCATATTTATTAAAAGGCATGCTCAAAGCGTGGCTCCCGTCCTCTCAGACCGTCTAGCAGAATTAATTAGGACTCAGTAAGTTACGTGTTTTGATTATTGTTTGCATTTTAGTTGGTTACTATATATATATATATATATATATATATATACTTGGAATTACATGCCAAATATAGCCAAGTAAATTATAAGTATATAAATAGTAACCAACTAAAAGGCAAACAGTAATCAAAACACGTGGAATATATTCACTCTAAGAATGAAGTGGGTCAGTCCTTCTGTTTCGTTGTTGGACGCAGATTAATCGATTATTAAGTGCCCAATAATATTGTTCTTAAATTTCGATTTTAAATAGTTGTTTTAAAAATGTTATTTAAATATTGTATTTAATTGCTTTTAAATTTTTTTTGGATAGTATTGTTTTTACATGTCAACAACTGTTTAAAAATCACACGTTGTCGCTGAGTAATGTGGGTGTGTGTTTTAACGCACTTCATTCTTAAAGTGAACAGAGTACGAACTAGGTCCAACTTAATTTAACGAAGAGGTCTTCTAATGGAGCCTGATCATGGCTGAAAGTGTGTTCCACCATAAATGAAGTAAAAAAAAGAAATGTGAATATGTTAGGGACTGTACATACATTATATCAACAATTATAGGGGTGGGAGTCTTAAAACAAAATTGACAAAGGAAGGGAGAGGGGTGGGGGATTGGGTTAACAAAAGTTGACGTCAACGAAACGTTTTTTTTTAAATTAACTAAAAAAATTGTCTGAAAGTGAAACAAAAGTTACAAATTAAAAAATTGTGCCATTTTTACCGCACTTTTTATGCTAAAAATTTTATTTAGAGGAGGTGTGAAATGTATTTAGACATAATTACTCAAGGGGTAGGAGGTCTTTTGGTCCATGTTGAGAAGGGAGTGGAATCAAAACTACCAGCAATTGTTGGCGTAATTATTCGACAACCACTTTAACTGTGCATACAAGTGTAACTTAATATCACATGTACAGCAGGTCACTGGAGGCGATGAACAATGTATGTACACAAAGATAAGGACGATGAGGCTACTGACAGAGAGAAACGTGTACAAGGAAAAAAATCAGTGGCGTAGCGATGGGGGGGTGCGGAGGTGCGGACCGCCCCGGGCGGCATCATCATGAGGGCGGCAAATTTATTTTCGTCCAGTCTTTCACAATCACTGACATATTTTTTTAATGTCACAAGGGTGGAAATTTATGATTCCTCCCCGGGCGCCATTGACCAACGCTACGCCACTGAAAATAATACATGCAAGTAAAAAAAATATATTGTTAGGAGATAGTAAATCTCTGATAGTGGTTAAGTCATTAGGGCATTAGTCTTTGGCTTTAAAGGTCGAGTGTTTCTTTCCAGATTTTAACGTTTTGTTTACATGCACATGTTTTAGTTTATCCTTGGGGATTACCGCTGATAGCTGCGTATTTAGTGTTGTGAGTGGTATTTTTAAAAAGTAGCTTACCCAGCAGAGGGGAGGGCAAACCGGGAAACCGAGTACAAAGGAGTCAATCATCTATTTACTTTGGAGTCATGTAGCAAAAAGGATGTTGAGAAGGGATATGAAGAAGATAGAACATTAATTTTTAAAAAATACAAAGAAACTAGCATGTACACCGACGCACATTAAAAACACAACACCTGTATAGTTCAAGCGCAGAGTGTGAAATGTCAATAAAAGTGTGTACAAGTTTACAAATTTAGAATCCCTTATTCTTCTTCTTCTTCTTCTTTCGTTCACTTGAAACATGTCTATATCTGTAATTCTGTCTCCTTAATAAAACTCACTGTCTTTTGTAGTTCATACCGTGTCCCATAGAGCTTTGATTCCAGTGTTGTTTCCTCTGGCCAATATGTCTGCCTCAGCGTTTCATGCTCAGAACACTCTTGAAGTATATGTTTGGCACTCTGTGCTGCCTGTCCACATGTACACATGGCCGTGTTGCCAATCTTGAACTTTGTATCATAAATAGATAACTTGACTTGGTATAATCTTTGATATTCCGTGGTTTGACATAATTTGTGGACACTTTCTAATAACAAAGAACGAGGCTCGAAAGTGGAGAAAAAATTAGTAATATTGTGTGCCTCCCATGAATGACGTAAGAGGCGCATGAGGAGGTTTTGGTGTTGGAATTGGCTGTCCCATTCTATATAGGGTCACAGTGACACAGAAGCTATGCTGAAGTGTTCTTCTTCTTCTTTCGTTCACTTGAAACATGTCTATATCTGTAATTCTGTCTCCTTAATAAAACTCACTGTCTTTTGTAGTTCATACCGTGTCCCATAGAGTTTTGATTCCAGTGTTGTTTCCTCTGGCCAATATGTCTGCCTCAGCGTTTCATGCTCAGAACACTCTTGAAGTATATGTTTGGCACTCTGTGCTGCCTGTCCACATGTACACATGGCTGTGTTACCAATCTTGAACTTTGTATACATGTGACTGCGGAGTCGGTTGTGTCCTGTCCTGAGACGTAGAATTATAACTTGTTCTGGTCTGTTCATAATATGATAGTCATCTTGTGTTGGTGTTTGTGGCTTTCTTATTGACTTGATCATCTGTTTTTTCTGATGGTAGGTGATTGGTATATCTGGTTGGTCTTCGGCAGCACCTTCCTTAGCCAGTTGGTCTGCTTTTTCATTTCCTGGTATTCCACAGTGAGAGGGTATCCACTGCATGGTTACCCTATACTGGTACGACAATTCGCTAAGTAGTTTTTTCAAGTCTGTTAGTTTTTCAGACTGGAGAGCTTGAAGCACTGACCTTGCATCTGTCAGGAATACCACAGGCTGTAGTTCAGAGTTGGAGTTCAGCAGTTTTTTAGCTGCCACAATAATTGCCTGGATTTCTGCATCATAATTATTGCAGAATTTTCCTGTCGGTGTTCTGATTGTATCTCTAGGCTTGTGTGGATATTATATATATACACCTGCACCTCCATTCCTCACGGCATTCTGTGCTGACCCATCTGTGTATACTCTGACCCATATATCTTGTGGATATTCCTCATCCAGGAAACTGAGGGTGACTGTCCTTCGCTGCACACTGTTCTGTTCGTCCTCGCTTAGTATTCCTTTCACATGGGTCTGAATGTATATTGGCATTCCATGCCTTTCACTCCACGGGGTTTGTTCTGGTACAGGCTTTAAGGGGCTGTCAACTTCAGGTAGGTCTGTAAGTTGTCTGCGGAGTCGTTTAGCTTGATGGATAAAGCTGCTTCTTTTCAGTCGTCCCATTGCTAGATTTTGGAATCTTTCCTTCATTGGATGACTTGGCATACACTGAAACTTTTCTGCCTGAATTAGTACTTTTGTGTCTCTGCGTTCGCCAAGTGTTTGCATTCTTCCCATTTTCTGCATCTCTGCTATGGGTGTTGATTTCATTGCTCCCAACATTATTCTAAGTGCCTGGTTTTGCACTTTATCTAGATCTTGTAATGTTGTGTTTGATGCAGGACACCACGCAGCTGAACCATATTCCAGGTGTGGTCTTATGCCTTGCTGGTAAACTTTACTGAGTATATTTCCACTGGCTCCCCATGTGGTTCCACTTAGTTTTCTCAGGATAGCTAGCTTCCTCCTGGCTTTTGTTGTTGCTTTGTTTATGTGCTGCTTCCATGTCAGCTTATCATCAAAAGTAACTCCGAGGTATGTGGGTTGTTTGTCTTCTTTCAAGAGCTCTCCATCTATCTTGATATGACCAGCTTTTTGTTTTGGTGAGAGGGTAAAGAGTGTAGTGCTGCACTTATCTGTGTTAATGCTGACGCACCATCTATTTGCCCATAAGGTTAGGGCATCGATAGCTCTTTGTATTTGTTTAGTGGCCACTGTTGCATGTTCTTCCATGCACCAAATCACCAGGTCGTCAGCATACATTGCCACTTTGATCCCGTGTGGTAGTTCAGCAACTAGGTCATTGATGTAAACCAAGAAAAGTGTGGGTGACAGGACTCCTCCCTGGGGGACTCCATGACGCAGTAGAACTTTCTTGCTCTTGCGACCATCTAATTGTACCCTGGCTCTTCTATTATGCAGGTATGCTTTTACCCATTTGTACATTCTTGAGCTAACCCTGCAATTTCGCAATTTCTTTAGGAGCCCTTCTTTCCAGACCTTATCAAATGCTTTCCTGAGGTCTATCCATGCTGCTAGTACCAGTTTCTTTTCTTGGAAGGCATCCTCAATCTCTTGGGAGAGGTAGGTTGCCTGATCTTCAGTAGAGTAGCACTGTCTGAAACCTGCTTGCTGTGATACCAGAAGGTTTTCACTTTCAAGGTACCACTGCATCCTAAGATTGATAATGCGTTCCATTGTTTTACATAGACAGCTTGTGAGGCTGATGGGCCTGTAGTTGGAGACTGTGTTGCCATCTTTTCCTGATTTGAGGAGTGGTATCATTATTGCTTCTCTCCACGCCTGTGGTACATTACCT
This sequence comes from Meghimatium bilineatum, assembly GCA_034231615.1. Taxonomy (NCBI): domain Eukaryota; kingdom Metazoa; phylum Mollusca; class Gastropoda; order Stylommatophora; family Philomycidae; genus Meghimatium; species Meghimatium bilineatum. The sequence continues at coordinate 10,825,470 of CM067299.1, forward strand.
GTGGACCAGCTTGTGTTAAAGATCTGCAGTAGCTTTGCTCTTGCTGCAATTCCCAGGTTTCTAATCATTTCATTGGACACTCCATCAGCTCCAGGGGACTTTTTCATTTTCAATTTGGATATTGCATGCTCCAGTTCTCTCATTGTGATTGGTGCCTCCATGACTTCAGGTATAGGTTCGCCTTGTCCAATGTTTTTCTGGTTCTCTCGAACCTCCTGTTGTTTGTCTGGGCTGACTTTGACGTTATTGTCTTCTGCAAAGGAACCTGCAAAGTAATCAGCTGCATGTTTACCTGTTAAAATGTTTCTATCTTTATAAAGTGTGATCCTCTTATTTCTCCCTGTACCTTCATCATTTAGTTGTTTTACAAGTTTCCATAATTTCCTAGTATCTCTTTCTAGGTTCAGCGACTCTGTTTTTTCTTTCCAGCTGCTCCGTCTGGCTTGTAACTTGGCTCTTTGAAATTTAGCCTTTGTTTGCTGATATTTGTTGTGATGTTCTTGACTAGGTCTGTTCTCAGCCTGCTGTCTAGATGTTTCCATCTCATTTTGCAGCTTTTCCAGTTCATCATTCCAGTAGGGTTTGTAGTTTTTGCGTGCCCCCCTGGGTATGGTTTTACTAGCAGCTTGTAGTATACATCTATTAAATTCACTCACTGCTCTATTGATGTCTTTGTCCAAGTTCATGTCCTTAGCTAGAACACAGGTTAAATACTGGTACATTTTCCAGTCTGCCCTCTTATAGTTCCTTCTAGTGAGTGTGCTGCTGTCCTTGGTAAATTCATTGTGGATTTCCAGAAATACTGCTCTGTGGTCACTACCTCCAAGCTGCTTTCCAACAACACGTGTGATGTTCCATTCCAAGCCTGGTGATTGGAATGCCGGGTCTGGTGTAGAGGTGGTGTGCCATGCTCTCGAGTAGAAGGTTGGCGAGTCTGCTGGCTGGTTAATAAGGATGAGATTATTTTCATCCTGCCAGCTCTCAAGTTCCTCACCTCTCTTGTCGATATGATCGTAGCCCCAGCTCTGAGAGTGGCTGTTGAAGTCACCACACACCATAAGTCTCTCTTTGTCTGGAATTGTGTCTAGTGCCAATGGTTTATCGTTTGGGCAGTAGTAGTTCAGGAGATGGAATTCTGCACTGTCTGTTTTTAGGTGGAGCATCTGGTATTCTGCCCCTTCCATATATACTTCAAGCTGACATGCGCTGATATTGTTTTTAACAAGTGTCAGAATTCCACCCTTTCGCCTGTCCTTTCTGTCAGACCGGTAGCACTGGTAGCCTCTGATTTTGAAGGCTATGAAGGCTGAGGTGTGTTTCTTGGATACAGCATATACTAACTTGTTCTTCACTGAGGACATTTTCAAGTTCCAATTTTTTGCTGTATCCATCTCTTTTACTGTTGACACCCTCAGCATTCCAGTGAATTATTTTTATTGGTTGTTTGTTTGTTTGGCCAGTAGCTCTATTCCCTTGCCTCCTGGCTCCTCGGGGCAATTGAGAAGGACTTCCAGTAACTGAGGTTGGGCCCTTTCGAGGTATAGGGCCCGGCACCGTCCCTGCCTGAACGTCCGCCACAGGGCAGGCACCATAACTATTTCTAGATGTAGACATGTTTCCATTGTGTTTTGTGCGTGGCATCCTGATTATCTGTGCGCCTTTTGGCTGGATGCCTCCGTCTTCAGCACTCTGCTTACTTGGGCAGGACTATGGTCCTGCTCGAGTGGGACTGCCCGACCAGTCTTAGTTTCCAGCCCCTGATGGCTGAACTAAGCCCCATCACCTCTGCACGGTGCTGGTCTCGATGGGGAGAATCCCTTATCATTTTGTTGTTAATGTATTCTGTAATTATTTAATAAGTTTGATTTTTATGTGAATCAATATCATCTTTGTTGGTAAGGAAGAAAATAAAAATGCAACAACTCAACCAAACAACACGTTGTTATCAATATCAAGTATGTTCACTGTTTGCAAGCAAGCAAACAAGCTTGGCAGCGGCTACGAATTCAAAGCATAAGTGTCTGCAAGAAATTCTGCGGAATCACGTCCCTTTCAGTCGTAATAACCGCTTCGATATGTTTCAGATTATCTGGATGACCCTGCATGTAGACTGCTGACAAACGGCTCAAACAGATGCATACGAGCGGTAAGTGTCTAGGGATATGACATGTCAATCACTCGTCATACTTTTCTGTTGCTGTAGAAATTGCTGCGTAATGTGTGCGGTATGCGCACGTGCGTTATCTTGCTTGAGAAGTTCCATGTCTGAATAATTTGTGAACGACGGAGCAACCAATACACACAGCACCTCATCTAGGCAGGAGCAACCAATACACACATCACCTCATCTAGGCAGGAGCAACAAATACACACATCACCTCATCTAGGCAGGGGAAACCAATACACACATCACTTCATCTAGGCAGGAGCAACCAATACACACATCACTTCATCTAGGCAGGAGCAACTAATACACACATCACTTCATCTAGGCAGGAGCAACCAATACACACATCACTTCATCTAGGCAGGAGCAACTAATGCACACATCACTTCCTCTAGGCAGGAGCAACTAATACACACATCACTTCATCTAGGCAGGAGCAACTAATACACACATCACTTTATCTTGATATGTCCCAATAAGGGGTTTAACTAACGTTTAAATTACCATTTCCGTTGGAAGACGTGTAAAGACAATTGATTGTTAAAATTAAAACCTCCTAAAATGCGTTGAGAACACTTGCACAGATACAAAACAGTAGGCAATACACCTACAGTGTGAGAACACTTGAATAAATACAAAACAGTAGGCAGTGAACCTACAGCGTGAGAACACTTGAATAGATACAAGTAAAATAAGTGAAAACAGTAAGCAATAAACCTACCGTTTGAGAAAAATTGATTAATTGAATAGATACAAATGTGACAACAGTAAGCAATAAGCTTACAGTGTGAGAACAAATATATATATATATATATATATATAATATAACGTGATACATTCTCTGTAATTTATAGATTCTCCAAATATCTTTTCCCTACAAAATCTGATGCTGCACTCACCAAGCACTCTAGATTAGTCTGAACAAAAAATAAGTGCTAAATATGGCTGAACTACAGGACTTGAGAAATATAACGCAATTTTTGTGTGTTGATTTCAAGACTTCCAGGCGTTCAATCTAATATCTGTAGAAATCTGACCGGAGTGTGGTTGTATCTCATTGCAAAATTCAACTAGAACTGGCGGCTTGACAGACATGAGGACTATTGCAAGGCGATGTTTTTTTTTTATTTAAAAAAAGATTCAATTGTTAACAGAAAGCAACGTGGGAAATATTGTGGTTTGCCTGTAAAAACAAGTTTAATTTGCTTATTTTATGTTAATTTTCTTCTGTATTTCCTGCAATCTATCGATCCATGGCGTGTGGTCGTCCTGGTACCATGCATATTATTGATCTACCGTTAAAAAAAATCATGTCTTTACTGCTCTGTGTGCCAAGAGAATGGCATAGCAAATCGTATATCCTGCCCCTACCCCCTCCCTCAGCTGTCTTATTGATTCTATTTCGTGATCTTTAGCACATTCTGCCACTGAACCGGCGTAGATAACACGTGACCCACTGATCTTTATTCAATGAAATCGTCATATTTCGGCAAATTTTCTCGACTAGTAGCTACATCATTTGCTAGGACTAGTAATTACAACATTCGCTAGACTAGTAACTACATCATTTCTTAGAACTAGTAACTACAACACTTGCTAGACAAGTAACTACAACACATGCTAGAATAGTAACTACAACACTTGCTAGACTAGTAACTACAACACTTGCTAGACTAGTAACTACAACACTTGCTAGACTAGTAACTACAACACTTGCTAGACTAGTAACTACAACACTTGCTAGACAAGTAACTACAACACATGCTAGAATAGTAACTACAACACTTGCTAGACTAGTAACTACAACACTTGCTAGACTAGTAACTACAACACTTGCTAGACTAGTAACTACAACACTTGCTAGACTAGTAACTACAACACTTGCTAGACTAGTAACTACAACACTTGCTAGACTAGTAACTACAACACTTGCTAGACTAGTAACTACAACACTTGCTAGACTAGTAACTACAACACTTGCTAGACAAGTAACTACAACACATGCTAGAATAGTAACTACAACACTTGCTAGACTAGTAACTACAACACTTGCTAGACTAGTAACGATAATACTTGCTAGACTAGTAACTACAACACTTGCTAGACTAGTAACTACAACACTTGCTAAACTAGTAACGATAATACTTGCTAGACTAGTAACTACAACACTTGCTAGACTAGTAACTATAATACTTGCTAGACTAGTAACTACAACACTTGCTAGACTAGTAACTATAATACTTGCTAGACTAGTAACTACAACACTTGCTAGACTAGTAACTACAACACTTGCTAGACTAGTAACTACAACACTTGCTAGACTAGTAACTACAACACTTGCTAGACTAGTAACTATAATACTTGCTAGACTAGTAACTACAACACTTGCTAGACTAGTAACTACAACACTTGCTAGACTAGTAACTACAACACTTGCTAGACTAGTAACTACAACACTTGCTAGACTAGTAACTACAACACTTGCTAGACAAGTAACTACAACACTTGCTAGACTAGTAACTATAATACTTGCTAGACTAGTAACTATAATACTTGCTAGACTAGTAACTACAACACTTGCTAGACTAGTAACTACAACACTTGCTAGACTAGTAACTACAACACTTGCTAGACAAGTAACTACAACACTTGCTAGACTAGTAACTATAATACTTGCTAGACTAGTAACTACAACACTTGCTAGACTAGTAACTACAACACTTGCTAGACTAGTAACTACAACACTTGCTAGACTAGTAACTACAACACTTGCTAGACTAGTAACTACAACACTTGCTAGACTAGTAACTACAACACTTGCTAGACTAGTAACTACAACACTTGCTAGACTAGTAACTACAACACTTGCTAGACTAGTAACTACAACACTTGCTAGACTAGTAACTACAACACTTGCTAGACTAGTAACTACAACACTTGCTAGACTAGTAACTACAACACTTGCTAGACTAGTAACTACAACACTTGCTAGACTAGTAACTACAACACTTGCTAGACTAGTAACTACAACACTTGCTAGACTAGTAACTACAACACTTGCTAGACTAGTAACTACACCACTTGCTAGACTAGTAACTACAACACTTGCTAGACTAGTAACTACAACACTTGCTAGACTAGTAACTACAACACTTGCTAGACTAGTGGGTAGATCACCTGCTAAACTAGTAATGGCAACCTTCACAAGGAAAATGCGAATAGTGAATATTTTGAGCAGCACCAGTCCCGTACATAAATTGGGGGGGGGGGGGTTTAGGGTGTCCAATTCCCCCCCCCCATTTAGAAAATCAGAAAATGACTTTTAGTACTATGAATTTATCAATTTATCAAAAAGGATATTACCCCCCCCCCAACACACAAACGCACAAAGATATCCATTTGGTAAAGCAAATTGTTTTTAAATTAAAAAGGTCAGCAAAAATCTAATGAAAATTAAGAAATTAGGCGCGGAAATAAGCAAGCAACCATTGTTGTTTATAGTAGAACCTCCCCCCCCCTCTTTTTTAAAAAGATGATGCAACCTTCACATTCAATGTACTTATAAGACCTCTGCACAGAATTAATTAGGACTTCATTCGTATAGTTTTTAATTATTGTTGTGATCTTCGTTGGTCACTATTTATACTCTTGGAATCGACTTGTATATATCTGACATGCGACTACATTATATAAATAATGACAAACGAAAATCACGAAAATAATTTTAAAAAACGCTACGCATGCAGTCCTAATTAATTATGTGCACAAGGCTTCTATTACTGATGGACTCGACGTATCTATGGTAGGCCTACTGACCTATCTCAGGAACACATTGTCCATTGAATTTTTCCCATATTATAGTTGTTAGAATAACTGAACAATGCTTGAATCATATATTCATAACATATATTGTTATAGAATATGAAATTATACCAAATACAAACATAATGGCGAGTCAAAACGTATAGAGAAGTTTCAGGGGTTCCCTTCTCCCACTTTGAAAAAGAGATCACGACATTTAGCATTAGTGAGTTCGTCACATAGCGATCTACCATACTTCCCTAATGGTGTATCCAAAATATGGTCACCTAAATCACGAAATTGATTTAATATTTCACGAGCATTAGGACGTGACCTTTTCTTTAGGTAACCCACCATCCAACCAAAGACGAATTTACGCACGACCGTTGGCAACAGGCGGTCTTAAACCTGGTGCTCGCGAGCACTCTCGTCAGGACACGTGCTCGCGTCATGAAAGTTAAAAAGTGTTCGAGAGCACTAACGATTACATGCTGGTTTCCTCAAGGGCCACATAAATGGAACACCTTATATGGAAGAGAGCTACAGCTCACGGACACATGCATATATCACACATTGGCATTGGGTCAAAGGGCATTAACCGCTGGATCAGGAAAACAAAAATAAATAGCTCACCGTATGAAAATGTTGAGAGTCACTGCTCTACATTATAAATCCTGCTGGCTCCATAGAAATCCAGCCTTCTTAATGACTCATTCTACTTTTCCCGTAATCATAACCTTCGATAACAGTTACCATGTTGTTCCGACAGGCCGACGTTGTGCTTGAACTAGTTATGGGCACGGCGTAGGTGGGCGGAACAATAAAGAAACCTGTCGCAACGGCCAGAGTTGTGCCTTGATGTCGACGTCTGTTTCAGCGGCATTAGACTCTAAGCACCATCGAGTCGGATGGTTCTGGAACAGAGGGCGGAGCACTTATGAGAATGCCCCACATGCTGTGAAGCCAGTTTCTATTCAATAATGAAGAATCTACTATTTCCGGGATTTTCATTATTAACTATGGTTATACTTTGTAGCTAAACTTGTAACTAAACCTGCAGGCAGCGGACCGCGACACATGAAGAATCAAAACCTCTGCCATATGTACCGCCTGCGGCACGAAAGAAATAAACAAATTAATACTTTGTGTGACAGCAAATGAAAGTTTGCAGCATAGTCAAATAAGTCATTAAAAAGACTGTATTTCCAACTAGAAAGTAGGTCTTGTACTGTAGTCCAGACGTTCACAACCCGCTACTGAAGATCACCATGGTGCACTTGTAATGACATGTGGTGCTCGAGTCATGCGAGTAGAAAAAATGCTCGGGAGCAGTATACTGGTGTAAACTTGTGAATTTGGTTATATTATCCCTGAAAAAACATCACAAATATAGGAATTCCTTCTTCGAAATAGTCATGCACACTGATCTCGAACAACGCCATTTATCCTCGCAAATACGACTGACCATTGGATACATTATGTATATTCTGTGTTTTCAGCCTATGAAAAATACGGACAGATTCGGATCAATCCAGATAAGCATCAATGTTTGGAACATGCGACAAGGACTATTTTGGAGAAATACTTGAGTATAACAAAATGATTTATACTATAAGGAAGCTAGCAGAAATATTTGTGTGTACAACTGTTACCGTGACATTGCAAACATCTTAGCATATCCTTGTATCTAGCGAGCAGTTCGTGGTTTATTGCTTAGTTATTCTTGAAATTATCAACATGGCATTACGGTAGTCCATAGGTCCTCCGAACTCATATTCAGTATGTCCTTCAATATCTGGTAACTGACTGTTCCTGTTCTGTGTTGGTTGATAACTTTTCCTTTAATTCCTACATGTCGGTCATTCCTTACAATACCGCACTTCAGTCATAGGTCCAGCACTTAGCTACAGGAAGAAGAAATCCATCCCACATACAAATACATCCAACTAGTCTAAATTCCTGATTTCACTCAAAATATCCGCACCGTCCACTGAACTACAAATACTCACACTGTTCAATCTGATAAATCTTATCTTTCATTTCCCCTAGCACACGCATGTTCAGATACAGAATGAAGGTAACTTTAGCACAGGCTTCATCAATAACCCCAACCAAATAGCCCAACCAAATAGCCCGACTGAATTTTTCGAGAAATACGTATAGAATCAGTAAGAAATCGGCACATGTAACACTCTGAGACACATAGTTTATTACACTAATGGTACGGTGGTTCATCAATCGATTTCCATTAAACAGTAATTTAGAGAACGGAAAAGCTTCGAGGCCACCCAGCCTCGGGAAATGTGTGCCATAAAAAAATCTTACAAGTAAGGGCAACCATGTTAACCACAAGATCCCAGTTCGTGCTTATAGTAAAAGATGGTGATCTAACAGGCTCCTGTGTGTATTTCTCAAAAGTAAAAAGGAGGATTTTACTATTAAATCTAATAACAATTTCATTGTCCATTATACGTATTTTTGCGGTGGTTGGACAACGGAGACTGATCAATAACACTGCTGATCAGTACACATATTTGAATTCATATTAAATGCGCATGCATAGAAAATATCTCTGACAAGTGCACACATTTGCTTTAGTTTTAAATGTGGTCCGACAACACCACTGACCAGTGCGTATGTTTGCTTTGTATAAACTGCAGACATATCGACAACATAGCTGACCAGTGTCCATTGCTTGAATGGTGACTTCATTAAGGGAGTAATATGAACCATCTAGGAGTATCATTTCACCAAAAGCTACATTTTTATGTAAAATGGCCAAATCCATGTAAAATGAAGTCACAGGTAAAACAGTCACAGGACATACACACTCACAAAACCCCGCAAATGCGGCTCCATGATCATCCAGGTTCAGATCTCGTCAATAACAAAGTAAATGCGAGGCCATGATCTGTACCCCTGAAGATAACAAAGTAAATGCGAGGCCATGATCAGTACCCCTGAAGATAACAAAGTAAATGTGAGGCCATGATCAGTACCCCTGAAGATAACAAAGTAAATGCGAGGCCATGATCAGTACCCCTGAAGATAACAAAGTAAATGTGAGGCCATGATCAGTACCCCTGAAGATAACAAAGTAAATGCGAGGCCATGATCAGTACCCCTGAAGATAACAAAGTAAATGCGAGGCCATGATCAGTACCCCTGAAGATAACAAAGTAAATGCGAGGCCATGATCAGTACCCCTGAAGATAACAAAGTAAATGCGAGGCCATGATCAGTACCCCTGAAGATAACAAAGTAAATGCGAGGCCATGATCAGTACCCCTGAAGATAACAAAGTAAATGCGAGGCCATGATCAGTACCCCTGAAGATAACAAAGTAAATGCGAGGCCATGATCAGTACCCCTGAAGATAACAAAGTAAATGCGAGGCCATGATCAGTACCCCTGAAGATAACAAAGTAAATGCGAGGCCATGATCAGTACCCCTGAAGATAACAAAGTAAATGCGAGGCCATGATCAGTACCCCTGAAGATAACAAAGTAAATGCGAGGCCATGATCAGTACCCCTGAAGATAACAAAGTAAATGCGAGGCCATGATCAGTACCCCTGAAGATAACAAAGTAAATGCGAGGCCATGATCAGTACCCCTGAAGATAACAAAGTAAATGCGAGGCCATGATCAGTACCCCTGAAGATAACGAAGTAAATGTGAGGCCATGATCAGTACCCCTGAAGATAACGAATAGTCGGAATCTCAGAGCTCTGTGCTGTTGTGGATTAACAAAACATAAACGAGATATATTCAACAACTACATGCTGTCAACCATCCCAGAACAAACTTCATCTCTAAATGTACTAGGTCAGACGTGAGTCCACACACTGGAAAACGAAGAACACGTGACCTTCGACAGTACATTTTCCTAGTCAAAATTATGTCTTTATTCTGTGATTTGCTTTTTACCTGTGATTTTATTACATGCTACCAAATTGTCATGTACTCTATATATTATTTTAACAGTAACTGTAGAAGTGTCCAGCCTGTAGCGGAAAGGAAAATATCTCAATTCGAACTCTCAAAGAAGCAGGGTAAACTGCCGCCTCATATAATTGTACATTGTTCAGATACAAAGGCAATATAATGAATGCAAATATTTTCCAGAAAATTACTACAGTTAAGATATGCGAGGAGGATCGATAAATTCTGAATATGGTATGTTCCCACCTATTAACGTGATATTCATTGTAACATTCATCTACTTCTTCTTCTGCGTTCGCTCTCTGATAACCATCGGGAATAAATCGTGATTTCCGCTGGGAAGCGTGAAGTACGTTGTGCTGCTAGTTCCACAGTTTAACTGTATTATATGCACCTCGGTTGGCTCACACCGTGGCCGGGACATCCAAGACCCAGCACTTCCATTTTCGTCATGCATTTATTTCAGATAGTGGGCTTCAATAGCCTGTAACAGCATGCTTATCTGCCGACAGGCAGCGGGTGTGTGATGACTCTTCGCAGAAACGACTGCCATTTATGTCTATCTCGCACGATACGTTTCCTAGCCAGTGAAGTTGCCTCGCGTTATTAGACGTTCTGTGCCTGTGCCCACCGGGTACCGAACCTCTTCTCATCCACGAGCATGGTCCCAGTTACGGAAGAACTTGACGAAAAATTCGGACTTGTGCTCTTTCGCCGTCTTAACCGAGGTGCCGCTTATTGACAATGTGAACCCCTCTGCCACGTCTGAGTCTAACCACGCGTTAGTGTTTGGATGTAAGTCGTGTTTTCGAGTTGATTGACCTTGTCCCATTTGTTAAGCCTTTCTCTCCGCGGGCATGTTGTCGGTATAGAAAAGTAATACAGTAGAGTTGTGCCAGGACTCGATTGGTTGTCCCGAATGTGCCTTTGCCCATCGGGCACGGAACTCTTTCTCTCTACGAGTATGTTTACGGTATAGGAAAGCTCGACAGTGTAGAGTTGGACCAGGGCTGCTGTCTTTGCCGGGCGCCCATGATTGAGTCTAGCCCTTAAGGAGCACCGATAACTAGAAGGTTGTCTGGAGCTGACAGAAGTTACAGTTCCGATTTCCTTGTAACGTTTTCTCTTTCTATTTGCATATGGCGCTGCGTTCTGTCGTGCTGTCTTCTCATTGTACGAAGTATGTTATCTTGTCGTCTCTCACCATGCCTCTACCGTTTCGTGTCTACTGCATTTGCCGCGGTTAACATGCGCGGAATACGGAATGCGGAAGACTAGCGTCATTGTGTGTCGATAGTACCACTGCATGTGTTGGCGCAGTGGTATCGTAAAATATTGACTGTCCATTTTACAGTCAATTCGTTTTTTTCATCTGTTGCCTCCACATTCACAGACACGATCCCCAAAAGGTTTCGCCAGAATCAGCACGAGTAGATGTACTTCTGTTTCCAGGGTGCACCACAAGTACCTAATTGGGATCTGCTAACCCTAAGTCTGCCGAGAGCAGTACAGTACTCTTTGCACCCCATTGTGACAGAATTATCTTTAAATGTCTGTCTGTATCTGTCTATATGTCTACCTGTATATCTCTATCTATCAATAGAAAGGAATGCTGCGTGTCATGGTTTATAGTTAAGCAGCGATAACTGCGATTTTCTTCTTAACACATTCCACTTCAGCATGGTATCTGGGTGACTTTGACCTATATGGTAGGTGGCAGCCAATATCAGCGCAAAACCTCCTTAGTACTCTCTTATGACAAGCTTGGTATTTAACACTGTCGACATTCTTTTCATCTCTTTCGGGGTCTGTTAACACGCGTGCGGCAGTTCAGTTCATTCCTGAGAGTTATTACCAAATATGTATTGGATTGGACAAATAAATAGAATGGTCAGAACATGGTGCAAAACCAGTGTATGTTTTACGGCCAGAAAAAAATTGCATGTATAAAACATATTGCACATCCAGAAAATGTTGCACTGCCAGGACATGTTGCGCAGTCAGAACATGTTACACCATCAGAACTTGTTGCGTGGTAAGAAAATATTGCGAAATCAAAATATGTTGCACGGCGACAAAATGTTGCATAGGCAGAAAATGTTGCACGGCCAGAAAATGTTGCACATCCAGAAAAAGTTGCACAGCCAGAAAATGTTGCACAGCCAGAAAATGTTGCACAGCCAGAAAATGTTCCATGCCAAAAAATGTTGCACGGCCAGAAAATGTTGCACAGTCAGAAAATGTTGCATGTCCAGAAAATGTTGCATTGTCAGTGACATTTCAATGCAACAAACGGTGTGTCACTGTGTCTACTAGAATATATCTCTACCATAAAATCGCAGCTTCCAACTTGAAGTTCATATTTTCTCACTTCAGGTTTCTCATCAAGAACTCCAGATGTTCAAAATTAGACTTTTCTTTACACATAGAAAGTTCTTAGTTTTCAATTACTCTGTATTTTCTCGAAGACACGAAAACAAATTAGAAATTTTGTTACATTCAATCATTTACGTACTAAATGGTTTGAGCATATGCGAAGCCGTAGAGAAAAGGTGGGGTATAAGTGTGAGAAAAATAGAGAGAGGGTGGTTTATTATGTGTGAGAAAAATAGAGAGAGGCTGGATTATTAGGTGTGAGAAAAATAGAGAGAGAGGGTGGATTATTTGGTGTGAGAAAAATTGAGAGAGGGTGGATTATTAGGTGTGAGAAAAATAGAGAAAGAGTGGGTTATTAGGTGTGAGAAAAATAGAGAAAGAGTGGGTTATTAGGTGTGAGAAAAATAGAGAAAGGGTGGGTTATAAGATGTGAGAAAAATAGAGAAAATGTGGGTTATAAGGTGTGAGAAAAATAGAGAGTGGGTGGGTTGTAAGGTGTGAGAAAAATAGAGATAACGTGGGTTATAAGGTGTGAGAAAAATAGAGAGAGGGTGGGTTATAAGGTGAGAGAAAATAGAGAAAGGATGGGTAATTGGGTGCAAGAAACATAGACGAAGGGTGGGATATTAGGTGTGAGAAAATAGAGAAAAGGTGTGGGTACTTGAAAAAGTACTTCCAAGACCGTTGGAAATATAGAAGTCCTACCTGCATAAAGTAAATAACCCTTCACTCGTTACGTTTTTGATTATTTTCTTGCTATTCGTTGGTGATTTTTTTATATACTTAGGCTCTCCACCAAAAATAGCCAAGTCCGATCAATAAAAATCAAGGCAATAATAAAAATGAGCCTTTTAGGTCACCAATAACAGGTCTGTACTGGGGATTGGTCGTCGTACAGCACTAACGTAACAGCTTCAGTTATAAATAACGTTTCACAGATTTAGAAGCATACATTAGCACATCATCATCTAGTGTCGTCTGCGTATTATGATGAGGATGATTCAATCCCTTTCGCTGTAAGAGGGAAGCTCTTGACAGCGCATAGACCTTCTGGCGAATGCACAGGTTTTCCTTAACTGTGGTGCAGTTGTGTAGAGCGTGTTGTGTACATCTGGAAGTGGTGGTAATAGTTCTTGTCGTTTTCGTATAGAAGGTTGTATGTAACTGACCTCCAGCGTTCTCTCTTTCTCTAATGCCTTGTTTATACAATCTAATAGGTTTATTTGAAATGAATTGCCAGTGTCAAATGACGTATTCTCTCCAGAACGTTGTCTTCTCAATGAACTTCCTGAATCCTTCTCTGTATTGGGCAATATGGCTTGCATTTTCCAAAGAAGTATTCATGTTATCTTTAATGTCGTCAGTCCATCGTCTTCTTGGTCTGCCTTTCCTCCTCCGCCCAGGTGCTCTGCCCTCAATTATTTTTTTTCTAAATAGTTGTGTATCTTTATATGACCAAACTGGTTTCTTTATGCTATTGTGTTTATTAATTAACACGTATATCTTCAATATGTTTATAATATCTGAGTTCCTCTTTTTTTCGTCCATGATATTCAACGCATCTTTCTGTAGCATTTCATTTCAAAGTCGTTGATCTTCTTTGCTGCTGTTTAATTAGAGTCCATGTTTCACAGCAGTGCGTTGCCACCGGAAAAATAAAAGTTCGTAACATTAGCGTTTTCGCTACTATTTTGTTGTTTTCTTATATGTTTTTCAACCGCATTATTTTACAATATGCCATTGCCAATCACTTCCTTATCTCTGCCATGCAGTCTTCTGCACCCTTGATTCGGTGCTCCTAAGTATTCGAAATGGAATAGTAAAATAGTGCATGATAATTACATAGTTATCATAGTATGATCAAGTTCCATTGGGGTCAGGATATCGATCTTGTAGTATCAATTTATTGTTTGTTTGTTTGTTTGTTTGTTTGTTTTTCGTTCGCTCCATTGTAACCATCACGGATATCCGTGCGATTTCCGCCGGGAGCGTGATTACGTTGTGCCACCGTTATGCGCCTTGTAGGCCTAGCACATCCGATTTCGGCATGCCTTGACAATTCGGGTGGGCTACCCTTAGCCTGTGACAGCCTCTATATCTGTCTCCAGGCACGCGTAGTGAAGACTCTTCGCCCAGACGATTTTCTAGCTCTCGTCTCACTCGAACGAGGTGTTCCACTGTCTATGAACTTGCCTCGTGTAATTGGACGTGCTGTGCCTGTGCCCATTGGGTACTGAACCGTTTCTCATCCATGAGCCTGGTTCCTTAAGGGGAAGAACTCAACAGAGGAGTTGGACCCTGGCTCTTTCGCCCTCTTAGCCGAGGTGTCATTCACCGACATCGTGTACCCCTTGTCCAAGTTCGAGTCTCACACCACGCGTTTGAGAGCAAGGCGTTCTCGAGCTGAGCGTCCTTGTCCCAATAGCGCCTGAGCCCATCAGGTACTGAACCCTTTCTCTCTTCAAGTGTATTTCCGGTGTAGGAAAACCTGACAGTAGAGTTGGGCCAGGGCTAAATCGTTGTCCCTTTTGTGCCTGAGCGAATCGAGTACAGAACCCTTTCTCTCTGCAAGTTACTTCCGGTATAGGAAACCTTGACAGTAGAGTTGGGCCAGGACTGCCATCATTGTCCCTTTCTTGCCTACACCCATCGGGTACAGAACCCTTTCTCTTTGCAAGCATATTTCCGGTTTAGGAAGGCTCGACATTAGAGTTGGGTTAGGTCTTTTGCTTTACCAAACGCCGATGGATGGGTCTGGGTCTCTGCCTGTTAGGAACTCTGGTAACTAGAAGCCCGTCTCGAGCTGACGGAGCTTGTAGTTCCCTTTCCTAGGGACTTTTCACTTTCTATTTGCAGTTCGCGCTGCCCTCTAGCGCTGTTCTGCCCTTTCATTGTTTCATTGTACTCTGTGTGAAACATATTTGTCTCTCGCCATGCATTTACCTTTACGTGCATTTTACATTGGCCGCCCCTCCAATGTTCGGACTGGACTGACTAGCTTCACTGTATGTCGACAGTGTTGCTATATGTGGTGATGCTGGTGGTGTCGGAGATATTGTCTGTCTCTTGTGCAGTCAAATCTCTTTCCATCTGCTACCTCCACATTCTCGGACACGATCCCCAAATGATTTGGCCAGAATCAGCACGAGCTGCTGTATTTCTGTTTCCAGGGTGCACCACGTGGAGGTACATTTGGGATCTTGGTTATCTGCTAACCCTGGGTCCGCCTAGAGCAATGCGTTCCCTTTGCACCCCCAATTTATTGTAAACGAGACATTGAAATATAAAGTTGTATGTATGTTACAGGGGCCAAAATGAAGGAGGGGTATCCACACAGCGACAAATCATGTAGTCGTTAGAGGGGACTAAAGTGATTTTTATGTGCAGTTGACTATCCTTTCGCATAGATCAAAGTTACACAAAAGTCATGCTGATGTGGGATGCCTGAGGAAGAAAGGCACATAGATCCTAGCAAAGTAAAACAATTGTGACAAAAAACATTCCTTTCTCTAGACTACGTTTCTGCACAATAATCAAATTAAGAGAGCCAGGGAATTTGAAATTGCTCGAGGAGATTGTAGGGAGAACGATTGAGTAGTAGGACTAGGAAAATGTACAAACAACGCGCCACGGAGACTTCAGCATACATACACCTCTCCTTCTTCTGATAGAGACAGAACTGCTAAGTGGAGAATGCCGACAGTGTAACGCCGAGACAGGCGACGGTAAAGACCTCTGTACATAAAGTAAACAAGACTTCTTTCGTCACGTTTTTTATTATTGTCATGTTTTTTGTTGGTCGCCATTTATATGCTTGGGGTCACCTGCTAAAAAATAGCTAAGACCGACCAAAGAAATAACGGAAATATTCTAAATCTGCCTTTCAGTTTATCTGTTACACTGGAGTCCGGTCATGAGATAATGACTAATGGGACACTGCTGACTGGCAAGGTTTCAGAATGGACGGTGAAGAAAAAATCTGAAATTAACGAAATACTGAATCGTGTGTATAATTACTGCACAGCATAATGAGTGTTTATAGCAAAGTGGCAGTGATCTCAGATCGATTCCCAATGATAGCGTCTGCCAAGAGGTGAATCTTCTCCTCCAAAAAATAATTGTTAACTAAATGTTTTTCTAAATTTCTTCCCAAGAACAGTCCCGACAACAGATCACAAGCAGCATCACTATTACTGACCACAGATTAAAGAAGGCATGAGTGCTAACATACGATCGATCGAATGGTAAGTCTTGGTTGTTCTGATATGTATATTTTATTAATCACAAGGCAACACAAAAAAATCATCACAGATAATTTTATATGGGTTTTGTAGTATTTGGTTAGCTGATTTCAAATCTGTCTTTAGTTTTTTTCTACCACGTAACATTTTTTTGTAATAACTAATTATAATATCTTTCAACAGTGGTTATGACCACAAATCGAGTACAATGTTTTATTTAGATTGGTATCGATACTTTATTACTGGCTGTTACAATTTTGTTCAGTTTCAGGTCACGTGATTTAGTATCGATGCTACCATTTTTGTGTATTCGATAGGATAGTAAATCCATTTATACACGTGTGGTGTTTGCTTAAAGTAATTACGACAAGTATATTATGAGATTTCGTTGTTTTGTACTTTCTTTTATTTTAAAGGTTGCAAAAACCTTGCATTTGATTCACTAAATACTGCTGTTTCCTATGCCTATGGGATAGTCGAGCAACAGCGAAACATTATGTCAAACGTGTCTGGGAGCCCAGGCATATCTATACGCCAGGAGCAAGCAGTGTCCAAAATATGCCCCTTGTTGATCCACAGAAAATATTTCTGCCACCTCTCCATATTAAGCTAGGACTGATGAAAACCCTTGTGAAGACCATGGGTAAGACAAACTCAGAAGGTTTTCAGTACCTTGTTAATAAATTCCCAAACATCACTGCTGCAAAAATGAAGGAAGGGATATTTATAGGTCCACAAATCAGATCTGTTTTACAAGATGAAGGTTTCAAACAGTCTCTGTCAGGAGCTGAGCTAGAAGCCTGGGAGGCATTCAAGTGGGTCTGTGAAAACTTTCTTGGTAATCATAAGTCCCCTACGTACAGGGAAGGAGTTCAGCGTCTAATAGATTCTTACCAGAACCTTGGCTGTCGCATGTCATTAAAAGTGCACTTCTTGCACTCCCATGTAGATTTCTTCCCAGAAAATCTTGGTATGGTGAGTGAAGAGCAAGGAGAACGTTTTCACCAGGACATTCAGTTAATGGAGCGCCGTTATCAAGGTTTGTGGAATGAGAGTATGATGGCCGACTTCTGCTGGATGCTATTCCGTGATAATCCAGGCGAAGAATATAACAGAAAATCAAATTCCAAGCATTTTTGAAGAAACATTCTACATATCTATGCTGTGATGTGAGTATATTTGATTTAGTCTAGAAGATGTGAATCATTTGCTTAATTGACATTTGCGATTCTCGAAAAAATACAGCCAAGTTCAGTGAAAACTAACATCACTCATAACTTTAAAACTTGACGTGATAGAAAAAAACTGATACCAGATCTGAAATCAGCGCCAAAATATCCTTTAGAAAAGTGTATTTTGGTTTCAGATGATTAAAAAAAGTTTTATTTTGTTGCCTTGTGTTATATATTAAAATTGATCAATGGAACAAATCAAATCAATCCAATTAGCCAGGAGTTGAACGCGTTCGTGGAATGCCTTCTGTGACTTATTAAATCTAAAATTGGTCCTGTTTTTTCAGTGCTTTTCTTTTGCTGGGACACAAACGTATATTAAAATTCAGAGTAGCCAGATAAATAATTGTTTTACAAGTAAAATTTCAGGTAAAATATGGCCGAAAATGACCGAATCTCCAATCTTTTAATATGTTTAAAATTGACCAGTAATATATAACAAAATTTAATCATAAATTTCTAATAAAGTTTGATTCCATACTAGAAGGACAATTCCCAAATTATACCACAGACCTTATAATATCGATGGCTGCAGGTGGACCATTCTTTCTTACATACATATTTAGACCACCATACGAGTATTATGCTTCTTAATGCATTGTATGTCAGTGATAGTTAGTATTTTCTCGGTATTAACGTAAGATCTCGCGAAAGAGTCTTATTGCATATAGAAAGTAAGCTCTGGAGAAACTGCCCACCTTGCATATAGAAAGTAGGATCTGGAGAAACTGCCCACATTGCATATAGAAAGTAAGCTCTGGAGAAACTGCCCACATTGCATATAGAACGTAAGCTCTGGAGAAACTGCCCACCTTGCATATAGAAAGTAGGATCTGGAGAAACTGCCACCATTGCATATAGAAAGTAAGATCTGGAGAAACTGCCCACCTTGCATATAGAAAGTAGGATCTGGAGAAACTGCCCACCTTGCATATAGAAAGTAGGATCTGGAGAAACTGCCACCATTGCATATAGAAAGTAAGATCTAGAGAAACTGCCCACATTGCATATAGAAAGTAGAATCTGGAGAAACTGTCTCCGAACCTATCTAAGCATACTATCTCCATACCTGTTTAACACATATGAGGCAAACATAATGAGAAATGTAAAGGAAGATATAACACATACATATTTTCAAGCTCTAATCATCTAATCATTGGATATCAGCAAATCCCAGAAAGCAGATACACATATGATACAGTCTTCTTAACAACACACGAAGATGGTCTAAGACAAATGATTCTGACAACAAAAAACACAGAGAAGTTCAGAATCTGTTCCTAAATATGAGGACAAATAAAATTATGACAATTGGTAAAGTACAAGATGAAACAAAATAATAATTGATACCTATGAACTGGAAGATGTATCAAATTTCGTTTATTTGGGTACAAACATAATTAGCTCAGGGAACAACACAGTAGAAATTACCAGAAAGATGGCACTGACGTTTTCGAACCTTTTTCACCTGAAAAATCTCTGGCACGGTAACAGTAAAAATGTGCATGATAGGAACATACGTTTATCATGTGGCAATATTCGGCTATGAGGCTTGGACTCGAAATGAAACAGTAGCAAAGAAAATTGCCGTGTTCGAAGTGAGATGCTATAGAACAATCTTGCATATACCGTGAACAGCAAAAAAGACAAACAACGAAGTATTACAATCATTAAACATAAAATAGGGCTGGCTCCTAAACAACATCACAACCAGAAAACTGAACTTTTTTTTACATCTAAAGAGACATAACAGCATGGAAAAACTAAATACAGAAGGAAGGGTGAACGGCAGCAGAGGAAGAGTTCTCCCGTCAGCGATGGACAAATGATATATCTGACTGTGTAAACAGTTCTTGAAAGAGGCAGGTCAACTCGCCTAATATCTCGAGGTGTTCATAAATTTCATAGAGAAGACTACGCTCTGGAAAGAATATGTCACGCTATGATTTATATATATATAGAAGGGGAACGATATAAGAGAGTACGTTTGTATGCGTATGTGTTATTATCTATATATATGTAGATATAAAGAGATATGCATTGAGAGGTAAGAATTATGCATTGAGAATATGCGCAAGACAGTCCAATGAATAGAAAAAGGAGATAGTGACAAAATAAACAAGTGAACGTGTGCTGCCTCAGCGAAATGAAGATATAGGTGTATCAAGTGAGTAAATCAATAATGTCATGTTTGTACATCGGCTGTAGGCAAAGGAAGAATGGTAGAGACAAGAGGTAGATATAAAATGCATACGTCAAACAGAGAAAGAGAGAAAATATGAGTTAATATTTGAATATCATATAAGTAGAGAGAGAGAGAGAGAGAGAGAGGAGATACGATTTAATATTTGAATGTCATATAAGGAGAAAGAGATGAAAATTATTAATAAGTCATCATCATTGTCGTCGTCGCTGTTGCCGTTTTGATTACTCGCTGTCAAGCTCCGAAGTCATCTTCCGTTGTCATGTTTCCTTATCACGTTTCGTTATCAAGTTCTGTTGTCATGTTTCGTTGTCAAGTTTCGTTGTCATTTTCGTTGTCATGTTTCCTTATCACGTTCTGTTATCAAGTTCTGTTGTCATGTTTCGTTGTCAAGTTTCGTTGTCATTTTCGTTGTCATGTTTCCTTATCACGTTCCTTTATCAAGTTCTGTTGTCATGTTTCGCTGTCATGTTTCGTTGTCAAGATTCGTTGTCATGTTTCGTTGTCATGCTTCGTATTTGCTGGTACTAGCTATCATTGCTCTCCCAAATACGAGGCGTGTTCAAATGAAAACGGGACTTGTGGATTTATTTAAAAAGTATCATACGCAATTTAATATTTTCAACGGAATTGAACAAAGCAACCACTTGTGAATAAGAATGCACCTGGGTTCATCAGAAAAAATCTCCGTATGCATTTAGGCAAGCATCCCACTGTTTAGGTAGACGTCGAATGCCGTCCGAGAAAAAGTTGCGTGGCTGTTCTCTGAACCATGTGGTCACCGCTGTCTTCACGTCTGCGTCGCTGTTGAATCGCTGTCCCTTTAGTGCTTTCTTCAACGGTCAGAACAAATGGAAATCACACGGGGATAAATCGGGACTATAGGCTGGGTGATGAAGAACTTCCCAATTCTTCTTTGCCAATGTTTCCTGCACAATTTTTGCGACGTGCGGACGAGCGTTGTCGTGGAGAAGAATCACACCTTGAGAAAGTCTGCCTGGTCGCTTAGCCTTGATGGCCTTATGCAGCTTGTCTAAAGTGTCTTTATAATGGGCGGCATTGATGTTGACACCAGGTTCCTTAAAATCAGTCAACAAAAGCCCTTCATGGTCAAAAAATGTAGTCACCATAACCTTCCCAGCAGAAACCTCCGTCTTTAAACATACGCACCCACTCCATCACTCTGGTCCTCGACAAACATTTGTCACCATATGCTGCCTTCATTCTCCGATGAATGTCTACTGCTTGACATCCTTCAAATGAAAGAAACTGGATCACAGCACGCTGATTCACTTTGGACGGGTTCGGAATCACACCCGCCATATTGTTAACAGTCTTCTGCAGCACATATGCATGCTGGGAAGATGAACACGTGACCGTATGTAAATTATTGGATACTCATTACTAGTGCAAAATGTCATCAATATCAGTGCGCTCTATCACGCGTGGTGTAACAAGTCCCGTTTTCATTTGAACACGCCTCGTATATATAATAGTATACGAGTATTTGTAATAGTATCCGCCATAACTTGTCAAGGACACAGAGGTGCCACGTTGGGAAGCAACAACACACAAAACAACATGATTTATATGATACTCGTTAGTTAGTTAGTTAGTTAGTTAGTTAGTTAGTTAGTTAGTAGTCGGATTAACGTCACTGCACTCCGGACAAGCCCATAGGTGCTCCGATCTCTCCTTGAGTGTAGCCGCCATTACACGTTGACTAACGTTCCCAGTACGCAGTTGATTGACCATCATTCTTTCTTACTAACGAAACCGCTCCTTTCTAGCGACACCACATTTCAAAGAAAATTCCTTTATTCTAGTCATGGAACAAGAGTCATCGTCGCTTATACAGTCATTTGCTCGTGCGTTTTCCCGTAGGGCGTTCAAAATGTCTGCTCAATCCATCAGCCGTAGTAGCAGCGTGTGCGGCCAATCTATGTGCTCTCTCATTACGCCGGACTCCCGAATTTCCCGGCACAAAAATGAAAGTCACTTTACGCAAACAGGAATTCTTCACTGCATCCAGCCACTATTCCCAAATGTATCCCGCCTGAACTTTCACAATCCGTCTCATCGAGTCACTGAGTATGCAGGCATGCTCGCTGATGGTCCGCGAGCAGACCCATTGCAAAGCTGTGGTTACTGCCAAAACTTCCATTGTCATGCTGCTTGTCGTTTGAGCGAAATCAATACTTTCCTCTCTGATGGTTCCCCCCCCCCCCCCACTTTTGAGCCGTGAAGGCCCAGGCACTTCTGATGTGTCTCTCAACCGA
The DNA here is from genome assembly GCA_034231615.1 of Meghimatium bilineatum. NCBI lineage: Eukaryota > Metazoa > Mollusca > Gastropoda > Stylommatophora > Philomycidae > Meghimatium > Meghimatium bilineatum. Next base: position 10,847,714 of record CM067299.1, read on the forward strand.
CCCATCTTTATATAAAATCATATCACCTTCCCTGGAATTTTCACCGATTAGAGCGAGTACCTCCGACTCCACCACTGTCGGACACCATTCCCTGCATTCTCTACTGAGTGTTATTATTACTTTAAAAACTGTAGGACATTATAATGGTGTATGACTAATTCCACACCAGATAGCACATCCTCAAATCTGCACACACTCTGTATAATATCCTCTGCACGCCCCATCTACGATATTCCTTTCTTAAGTCGACTGCCTTTCACTTTGATAATTTCAGAGTGTAGAGGATGTTCTTTATCAGCGTTTATTTGCAGGTAGCCCCGCGCCCTGTAGGTTTGCATTCTGTGCTCTGCAGTTGGGCAATCCAGTAAGTATCGCATAGCTCGTGCCGACGTATCTCTCGTACACCCCAACATGATTCGCAATGCCTCATTCTGGATTCTATCCAATCTTTCTGTTTGAGTCTGACTCAGTGTGAGAATCGCCAGTGCGTACTCTACCACCGCCACCACCAATCCCTGATACAGCATAAAGTAGCAGCCTCTGTTCAATTTGAGCAGCAGCTATAATCTTCATCGCCGCAAGACTTTATAAGCCTTTACAATTATGTGGTCAACATGATCTCTGAAACTCAGACTGCGGTCCAACATAACCCCTAAGTATTTCTTTGTGCTGGTTCTCTCGAGGACATCCCTTCTCAAAGTAACCGATGACGTGGGCGTGTTTACTATATAATTATTTAGAGAAAACCATGTTATCGATGCCTTTGATGGATTAACAAAAGCTCCAGAATTACTGCACCAATCCCCTATACGATCAAGATCCCTCTGTATATTCCTAGCGATCGTTTTTCTATCTATACCCTGCCTATATACCAAGATGTCATCAGCATAGGACATAATTTCCCCGGTCCTGCAATCTGACAGCTTGTAATTTGAACTGTATACACATTAAACAATACTGGGGACAAAGGTGACCCTTGTGGTAGTCCCGGGTTTATGACTGTTGGTGTCGAAGACCAACTCCCACACTTAAGAACAACCTGTCTCTGAAAAAGGCCGAGATAATCCACCTGACAATGAAAGGACTAACTTTGTGTTGCAGCATTATGGTCATCAAGAAATCCAAGGAAACTCCGTTATAAGCATCTTCCAGGTCTATTGCAGCCACGCATGTCTCCATTCGTTCATCAAAACTTTCGAACACATCTTGCGCGAATACGACGACGTTGTGCCAAGTCTCCTTACCTGGACGATAACCGCCCAAGGTTGAGGGCATGCTGTTATTCCTCTCTAGATTCAGGGACAATTCCCATGCAACATTCTTTTCTAACAACTTGCCGATCGTATTCTGCATGGTTATGAGTTTGAAACCTTGTATCATCGCATGAATCTTGCCAGGCTTGGGTAGTGGGATTAAATAACTATGCAACAAGCCGTCCTCCACTGTGCCAGTCGCTACGCTCTTGTTAAACAACATTGCCAGCTCCTTAAGGTCCTCGCCTGACCTGCCTCTCAGATCGTCATATCTAATGCCATCAGGTCCTGGCACTAAATGATCGTCAGCAAGACACAAACTACAATACAGCACTAGCTATTTCTAAATTTATATCTTCACTGTAATGCTGTTCTTACTTTTGCAAATCAGCTCAGTATATGAAATTAGAGTGAAGAACATTAAAGAAGCACAAAACATGCTGAAAATAAATGATATTCAAGAGCCTGGTAGACTCCATTGTCCTCGACAATGACAGCATAAAACAAAAGAAAAATATTGACAGCAGAAATGACAAGTCTACGAAGAATACTCAGAGTGTCATTAAGAGATAGAATTAGATACGATATCATCATACAGATAACGAAACCAATACCAGTATTGGAACACATCAAAAGACAACAGATCAAGTGATTTTCACACGCTTCCAGACTACCAACAGATAGCATGCCACAAATGGCCATGACACATAGACATACGGCTATACAGCCAGAAGCAGACCATGTAAAAGATGGATCACAGAAATCAAAGACGTCACAAGAACAAGTTAACAAACAGCACACAGGAAGGCCATCTCCAGAGAACTCTTCCACCCCTGACGCCGCAAGACAAACAAGGGCCACAGCGCATAGATAGATGGTACACTGCAGGCCCGTCCAGGCAGACCACAAAACCGTCTAACGAAACCACAGATCAGGACTAGGTAGATGACAGACTGAATAGGCAGGTCATAGAGTGGTAACTATTCAGATTATATGTACTATTGTTATAATAATAAGCCTTGAAAAAAGTAGACGACAACAAGTATTATTTACCTCTCTTGAAAAAGACAGGGAGCACGGAAGAGGTTTGTACCATCAGGGACGGGGGGGGGGGGTGAGGTCGGGCGGTAGGACTTTAGGTGAAATTATTTTGAAAACCACTGTTGTTAAACTTCACAAATGACCCAAAATGACCTCCTGAATTCGTATGTGTAAGGTTTAAAGTCGCAGATATATTGCAGTCACTTTGAAAACCACGATGCTGCACAATTATGTTCTCTGAACAAATATCATCTAACTCTGTAGGAATTTGATAAATGAATTAGAAGCTGACACTTACACATATGTTGTCTTAAACATATGCGAGAAATATACAGAAAAAAATAAAAATAGAGTTGGAAAATGTAATAGCCATCGTTGAGAAAATATTTACAACCAGGGAAAGAGCGTGAGAGAGAAATAACAATTTTGTTCAACATATAAACAAAATTGAATTACATTTTTTTTCGCGAAATTGCTGAATGGGCTGGATTTTAATGTCTACTGAGATTTCAATAAAATGTAAAAATGAATAATTTGATGTGTTGTAGCCCAAACATCTAGAGAAACAAGGGTTAGGAGACGTCACAAACGTAGTTGGTTGTGGAAAACTTTGCAGGGATTTCTCCAATAGTAAAAATACATTTTTGTCTTTGAGAATAGTCCTGATGTATTCATACACGTCTGCATATATACATGGACGAAGCACGGGTGTCATAGATAGTATGTTGGTACAAAATATAACCGGGGTTTCACATGCAGTGTTTACCAAGTCCTTCACATGAGTTGTTCTGCGTGCTGATCTCACAGTGTGTCAAAGTTGGTTGGTTTGACTCTTCATTCTTCGCTTTTCGTGGTCATTGTTTTATCTGACAATAAAATGCAAGGAAAAAATATGATACACTAGGTGACGATGCAGGAGTTAAGTGCGTAAAATATTCCTGTAGAAGTACTTTTTTTCAAGATATACTAGTAAAAAGAATGTTCGGGGACCATGGACAGATAGAAAGACTAAAAAAGAGTTGATGAAAGAGTAAATTGCCAGACGAGGGCTACTTAATGGTATCAGAAAAAAACGTTCTCGGTTTTCTGATAGGTCATGTGATAGAGAAGTCTGGAGAACATACTTTTAACAGGAAAGATAGAAGACAAGAGAGATCGAGGAGGACAGTACAATGGCATATTAGCTTATATAACATTGTGGCGTGGTAAAAAGTCAACAGCGATCCTCATAAAAGATACTGGAAATAAAGAACTGTGGAGATCCGTGATCACCTACGCCTGTCGGCACCACACGGGATGACTGGTGGGGTTTGGTTCTTCTTCTCCTTCAACGTTCATTCTCAAACTCCCGTTGGATCTCTCTTGTAGCAAGACCATGGTCCTATTAGATTTCCGGCAGAATGTAGTCCAGAGAATAGAAATGCGTTGTGTCGCAGTTTTATTTGCACAAATGGCCCGACACATCCGTCTTCGGCGGATGGTTTGGTTCAAAACGGGAAATCCAGAAGAAAAAACCAAAATTCACTAAGTGTGACGAGAACTTGACTTTGAACATATTTTGACTAAGTACATATCTAGTTATCCACTGTGAATCTCTGACAGTGTCATTTATGTTGACTACTGTGTCTCATTATTTGTCAGTTTGCAGATAGTTTGTGACATTGGTCAATGAAAAGTATGGACAACGTAGAATAATCAAAGATATGCTTCGCTGCGTTAGACTTGCACTTAATATTATTCTGGAGAAGTACGTGGTATATATAATACTTATACATTTCCACCTATACTAGTAAAAATTCATTCCTTCTAGGACGGGAAATCCCAGCCAACTATATGTGTGACGTCGAAGCAAGTCTTTTGTATTTCTAGATGTCTGTGGTTATTGTCATGTGGAAAAATGAAAACAGTCAAGAAAATTATTTATTTGAGATCAAGCAATATAAGAAAATGGATACTGATTTTCTGGGAAAGTAAAGGAGGCAGACTTGATGCTGACCACATCATCCGTTGGTAAATTAAAAGTACGAGCCTAACATTATAGTCTCTAGTATGCCCAAAGAGTGAGGTAAAGAGAAAAATAAGGTAAAATAAAAGTTAACTGGGAAAAGAATGAACAAATATCGATGCTCATAACATTAGTATGAATTTTGCTGAAACTTACAAAACGATTTTTGCGAGAAAATGGAAAGCGGAGAAGTGGAAGAAAACGGGTCATAACGCGAAAGATCACGGGTAGTAAATATAGAAGTTTGGGGGAAAAAACTGTCATTATTATATAATCATTTGTGTTGTGTGAACTGTGGAATATCATTCATTTTAAGCGTATTGTGTTTTTTTTTTTAATGTTCTTCTGACTAATTTCATACATTGAGCCTAGATACGATTTGGAAAAGTAAGACTGGTATTTCAGTGAAGGTATATCTTTAGAAGTAGCTAGCGCTAACTATTCTTGTATGCGGATGTTAGAGCTGGACGAAAAATGCAGACACGGAAAGATGTGTTCAGATTCGTGTACAGAAGTGTTATAGACGTCTGGTACAAGTCAGGTGTGAAAAACATACGAGAAATTCATTCCGGAACAGTTCAAACATGTACGTAATCAAGCGCATACTTCTTCATTGTCCGTTAGAGCTGTCCGCCAGAGTATGTCCGTCAGAGCAACATTATTATGCACATACTAGCTGAGGGTGGTAGGAGAAGAGATGTACAAGAACATCTTCGACTGATAACATTCCAACATGCAAATTGTTATCTAAACTCAACCGATAGGCTGAGGACGGACATAGTTATGCAGGAGGAATTGTGTGGTGATGTCTCAAATATGTACCCTTTGAATATTAATTAGTACACTTAGGATACTGATGATTACACTAGGATACTGATGACTACACTAGGATGCTGATGATTACACTACGATACTGATGATTAAACTAGGATACTGATGATTACACTAGGATATAGATGATTACACTAGGATACTGATGATTACACTAGGATACTGATGATTACATTAGGATATCGATGATTACACTAGGATACTGATGATTACACTAGGATACTGATGATTACACTAGGATACTGATTAGTACACTAGGATACTGATGAGTACACTTGGATACTGATTAGTACACTAGCATACTGATGAGTACACTAGGATACTGATGAGTACACTAGGATACTGATGATTAAACTAGGATACTGTTGATTACACTAGGATACTGATGAGTACACTAGGATACTGATGAGTACACTAGGATACTGATTAGTACACTAGGATACTGATGATTACACTAGGATACTGATGATTACACTAGGATACTGATTAGTACACTAGGATACTAATGATTACACTAGGATACTGATGATTACACTAGGATACTGATTAGTACACTAGGATACTGATGATTAAACTAGGATACTGATGATTAAACTAGGATACTGATGATTACACTAGGATACTGATGAGTACACTAGGACACTGATGAGTACACTAGGATACTGATTAGTACACTAGGATACTGATGATTACACTAGGATACTGATGAGTACACTAGGACACTGATGAGTACACTAGGATACTGATGATTACACTAGGATACTGATGATTAAACTAGGATACTGATGATTACACTAGGATACTGATGATTACACTAGGATACTGATGATTACACTAGGATACTGATGAGTACACTAGGATACTGATGAGTACACTAGGATACTGATGATTACACTAGCATACTGATGATTACACTAGGATACTGATGAGTACACTAGGATACTGATGATTAAACTAGGATACTGATGATTAAACTAGGATACTGATTAGTACACTAGGATACTGATGAGTACACTTGGATACTGATTAGTACACTAGCATACTGATGAGTACACTAGGATACTGATGATTACACTAGGATACTGATGAGTACACTAGGACACTGATGAGTACACTAGGATACTGATGATTACACTAGGATACTGATGATTAAACTAGGATACTGATGAGTACACTAGGATACTGATGATTACACTAGGATACTGATGATTAAACTAGGATACTGATGATTACACTAGGATACTGATGATTACACTAGGATACTGATGATTACACTAGGATACTGATGATTACACTAGGATACTGATGAGTACACTAGGATACTGATGATTAAACTAGGATACTGATGATTAAACTAGGATACTGATTAGTACACTAGGATACTGATGAGTACACTTGCATACTGATTAGTACACTAGCATACTGATGAGTACACTAGGATACTGATGCGTACATTAGGATACTGATGATTAAACTAGGATACTGTTGATTACACTAGGATACTGATGAGTACACTAGGATACTGATGAGTACACTAGGATACTGATTAGTACACTAGGATACTGATGATTACACTAGGATACTGATGATTACACTAGGATACTGATTAGTACACTAGGATACTGATGATTACACTAGGATACTGATGATTAAACTAGGATACTGATGAGTACACTAGGATACTGATGATTACACTAGGATACTGATGAGTACACTAGGATACTGATTAGTACACTAGCATACTGATGATTACACTAGGATACTGATGATTACACTAGGATACTGATGAGTACACTAGGACACTGATGAGTACACTAGGATACTGATGATTACACTAGGATACTGATGATTAAACTAGGATACTGATGAGTACACTAGGATACTGATGATTACACTAGGATACTGATGATTAAACTAGGATACTGATGATTACACTAGGATACTGATGATTACACTAGGATACTGATGATTACACTAGGATACTGATGATTACACTAGGATACTGATGAGTACACTAGGATACTGATGATTAAACTAGGATACTGATGATTAAACTAGGATACTGATTAGTACACTGGGATACTGATGAGTACACTTGGATACTGATTAGTACACTAGCATACTGATGAGTACACTAGGATACTGATGAGTACACTAGGATACTGATGATTAAACTAGGATACTGTTGATTACACTAGGATACTGATGAGTACACTAGGATACTGATGAGTACACTAGGATACTGATTAGTACACTAGGATACTGATGATTACACTAGGATACTGATGATTACACTAGGATACTGATTAGTACACTAGGATACTAATGATTACACTAGGATACTGATGATTACACTAGGATACTTAATAGTACACTAGGATACTAATGATTACACTAGGATACTGATGATACTAATTATACTAGGATACTAATTATCTCTTTATCATGAGAACTTTGATGACCTGTTGTGGAAAATAATTGGGGGAGGGAGCTTAAACCCGACTTTTTGCTAAATTCCTAGTAATAATAGTCGTGTTCTGATTCCATAAGGGATGGGGGTGGGAGGATACTGATGATTAAACTAGGATACTGATGATTACACTAGGATACTGATGAGTACACTAGGACACTGATGAGTACACTAGGATACTGATTAGTACACTAGGATACTGATGATTACACTAGGATACTGATGAGTACACTAGGACACTGATGAGTACACTAGGATACTGATGATTACACTAGGATACTGATGATTAAACTAGGATACTGATGATTACACTAGGATACTGATGATTACACTAGGATACTGATTAGTACACTAGGATACTGATGATTACATTAGGATACTGATTAGTACACTAGGATACTGATTAGTACACTAGGATACTGATGATTACACTAGGATACTGATTAGTACACTAGGATACTGATTAGTACACTAGGATACTGATGAGTACACTAGGACACTGATGATTACACTAGGATACTGATTAGTACACTAGGATAATGATGATTACACTAGGATACTGATTAGTACACTAGCATACTGATGATTACACTAGGATACTGATGATTACACTAGGATACTGATGATTACACTAGGATACTGATTAGTACACTAGGATACTGATGATTACACTAGGATACTGATTAGTACACTAGGATACTGATGATTACACTAGGATACTGATGATTACACTAGGATACTGATGATTACACTAGGATACTGATTAGTACACTAGGACACTGATGATTACACTAGGATACTGATTAGTACACTAGGATACTGATGATTACACTAGGATACTGATTAGTACACTAGGATACTGATTAGTACACTAGGATACTGATTAGTACACTAGGACACTGATGATTACACTAGGATACTGATGATTACACTAGGATACTGATGAGTACACTCAGGGCCGGCCCTAACAATTGCGGGGTCCAATGCGAAACGGATTGCGCGGAGCGCAGTCTGGATAGGGAAGAGGATAACAAATTAAATTATAATATGAATTTATGGGCCTATGAAGTGCGGGGCCCACTGGAGCCGCATAGGTTGCAATGGCCTAAGACCGGCCCTGAGTACACTTAGGATACTGATGAGTTATTAATTTCTTCTTCATTCGTTCTTTCTCAAACATAGTTCAGCAGCATGTAGATCGAAACATGTTGTGATGTGGTTTACAGCGTGACAGTGATGTATACACATTTCCGTCTGACACAGGCAACTTCATCATGAAATGTAGTTCACTTGTAGTCTCTATCGGACGAGAAAGCCAAATCCATTACCCAAACTTCTGTAGTCTCGTCTTGCGATGTGCGTGGCTGGTAACAACGTTATTATTTGATGATGTACTTCACCGGATCAATCTTGTAGCAAAGCAATATTTCAACTAGACTTCCAGAGTACTCCAGAAAGCAGAAATTACATTGTGTCGCTATTTTTCTCTGACAATCTCTCGAAACATCAAATTTCGACTTTGGTAACTGATATGTATAGTGTCTTTACCATTTACACTGAATGGTGTTCATATCATATCACACGTTGGCATTCAGTACTACAAAATATGCTGCAGCTAACACGTCACAATCCTCAACATGTTTCTGTTCTGTACTCAGATCACAAACCTCAAGGATCAATCTTGCATGACCTTATTTTACTGCTGTATGTGTTACTATCAACGTTAGCCACCACAGACACGGACACGCTCAGTTAATTTCTGCAAATTTAAATTAATAACCTTGGAATATTTACACAATAGCTCTGAGTCACCAGAAATAATTTTCCATCAACAAAAACTCATGTAAAATTTAAAAAAATATTTACTCAATATTGATAAATTACTTCAAGAAAATGAATACAAAGCGGCATATATCATTGTTAACGTTAGACTTAACATTATGTATCTGTGTGGTGACACACAGTAACAAACAAGAATATAGATTATATAAACGACATCATCTATAGCTCGTAAATGGCGGTATATGCAGAAGGAAATTTATGAACTTGCTTCATAATGGCTCAATGACTCACAAAACATGCGTGATTCTAACATTGCGCAGCACATCACTCCCCAGGTACCTGTGTTGAGTTGAGTTTTTGTCATTGACTTTAAATAAATTATGATTTCCAAATGGCTGTATTTACTCTCGGGAGTGAATCTCTGATGATACATCTCACCTGCATCTGACGACAAATGTAAGCGTAAATAGATTTAAAATGTGCAGAAGTGAGAATTGTGACTAAAAATATAACGGCAAAGGACATAACCATTTTGACATTTATAAAGGAAGATAATTTGTAATTTAATCTTGAGAGCTAAATGAGTTATCAATCGCTGTTCTAATCTAGGTACAAACGTGGGAAGAAAAGGCGAGGGGGTGGGAGTATTAGCAACAGACAATAACAGTTTATAACATTCATAATGTAATAAAAGATAATCACTACCTGTTCTTTTCAAAATTACTTGATGTTTTAAGTAACGACGTAGTTTCTCAAACGTACTTGATGTAAGAAATATGTCTGATGTGTTAAAGTTATTTGATGTAGAAACTCTGTCGGATGTGTTAAAGTTATTTGATGTAGAAAATCTGTCTGGTCTGTTAAAGTTATTTGATGTAGAAAATCTGTCTTATGTGTTAAAGTTATTTGATGTAGAAAATCTGTCTGATGTGTTAAAGTTATTTGATGTAGAAAATCTGTCTTATGTGTTAAAGTTATTTGATGTAGAAAATCTGTCTGATGTGTTAAAGTTATTTTATGTAGAAAATCTGTCTGATGTGTTAAAGTTATTTGATGTAGAAAATCTGTCTGATGTGTTAAAGTTATTTGATGTAGAAAATCTGTCTGATGTGTTAAAGTTATTTTATGTAGAAAATCTGTCTGATGTGTTAAAGTTATTTGATGTAGAAAATCTGTCTGATGTGTTAAAGTTATTTGATGTAGAAAATCTGTCTGATGTGTTAAAGTTATTTGATGTAGAAAATCTGTCTGATGTGTTAAAGTTATTTGATGTAGAAAATCTGTCTGATGTGTTAAAGTTATTTGATGTAGAAAATCTGTCTGATGTGTTAAAGTTATTTGATGTAGAAAATCTGTCTGATGTGTTAAAGTTATTTGATGTAGAAAATCTGTCTGATGTGTTTAATGATGTATCACTATATAGGGTATCTATAAATAAGCTTCCCACTGAATTTGAAGTGTGATATATATGCTCAATATGATGCCATTGAAAGTTGTGTATCTCCATGATTCAGTGTGACAGGAGAAGATTGATATTACCTGCAGAATTAACTTTTGTTCGCTGACCAGAAAATAACTATTGTGTTTCTTGTATCTTTACCCAAAATAAGATTACTGTAAGCAGTAGTATTTTCCCTCATAACTGTTGTAGCTTCATTGACGTCACACAGATCTACACTAAATACCCACAAGTCATGTGATGTAATGTCACAAGTAATGACGTCAAGCAGTCACACGTCATGTGACGTATTCTCTCCAGAGAATTGTTTTGCCAATGAACTTCCTGAATCCTTCTCTGCCGTTGGCGATACGGCTTGCATTTTCCAACGAGGTATTCATGTCATCTTTAATGTCGTCAGTCTATCTTCTTCTTGGTTTGCCATTCTCCTTATCCATTGTGCTGTTCCCTCCATTATTTGTCTTTCTAGACAGTTGTGTCTCTTTATATGACAAAACAAGTGTAGTTTTCTTTTTGTTATTGTGTTTAGTAACCAACACTCTGGAATCTGCAATGTGTTTATAATATCTGCGTTTCTCTTTTATTTTTCCTTCCATGATATTTTAAGTATCTTTCTGTAGCATTTCATCTTAAATACGTTGATCTTCTTTGCCGCTGTTGTGCTTAGGGTCCATGTTTCACAGCCGTATGTCGCAACCGGAAAAATAAAAGTTCGTAGCATTAGCAGCTTCTTTTCTACTTTCATATGTTTTTTCCATATATTTTTTAAACATGTAATTTTACAATGTGTCATTGTCAACTCTTACTTATCTCAGCCATGTCATTTACTACACCGTTGATGTTTGATCCAAAGTATTCACACATTCTATCTCGGTATTACCTATTCTGATTAGTGGTTGTTGTGTTGTTTATCTGTTAACATGATTTTTGTTTTTCTGCGCATTTAAATATACGTTTTGTGATTTGTTGTATTATTTTGTGTTCTTGATTATATGTTTCAATCCCTTTATATAATTAGAAAAAAGGATAGTGTCGTCTGGGTATGGTAGTTTTTTTTCTCTCTCTCTATTTGACATGTCCTTTGCAGAACGATGTTCTCATGTAAGCCTTACGGTTCTGTGCGAACTGCTCAGCTTCTTCTAGGGTCATGTTCAGAAGGTCTTCGATGTCATGTGTTCATCGTAGTCTTGGTTTGCCTCTTGTTCTCTTACCTGGAACTTTCTTCTCCATGATTAATCTTTCTAAACAATTGTGCCTTTTTATATGTCCGAAAAATAGGGTAGTTCAGTGATTTCAAAATCACCGATATTTAATTTAAATCGTTGTAGTCAGCGTTGTGTATGTAGTATCTCACTCCTCCTTATATTTTCTGCGTCGATGTTGAGGAGGTATGGGGAGAGTGTACATCCCTTAATCCACTCTGTACCTCAATCCACCCTAAGACATCGCCCTCTAACAACTGTAGCATCTTGGTATAGCTCTTCTATAAGATGGGTCCAGATGTCCTGGGAAACCCATGTTGTTTATTATGTAAAATATGTACTTACTGCGCAAAACTAAAATCCAACAGGTAGATCCAGGAATAAGTTAATAAAGTTTTGCTAGTTAGAGACAAACATAATAACACACACAAATCGATGTTTCGGACCAAAAGGCCTTTATCAAGACAACAATTGAAACAAAATTAAAACATATAACAGAAAACGAATAGTAATTTAATCGATGTTCACATTTGTATGTGAAGGATAAAAGTTGTTTAAAAGTAATTTACCATCAGATGCAAACGCAGAAAATGCTACATTAGTGCCTATGTCACCCAGATCCGGTCTGTCTCATTCCCTAAAGCGCCACCTTCACCATTGAGGAAAGCTTCACGCGTGTGTCCCGCGACGTCATCTATGCAATCATATGCAAGCGTTGTGCCATGACATATATAATCTAACTGGAAGGAGGCTCGCAGACATATTCTGTGAACACCTGTATAGCATAAAAAAACAATTCGGGTTAGCCTGCAGACGTTCAGGCACTTTAATGGCACGGGCCATCGTGGCGCCCAGGACATTCTGCTTACGGCCATTAAGTCGTGCTTCTCTGACGACTGGACCCGTCTGGCGCTTGAGAACCGCTACATTTACCAATATGACACTCTTAAACCCGACGGCATTAATGAGGGCTTGTCTCATGTATGACTCTAGTCGATCCATAATTTCTGTTTGTTTCGTGTCACATGTTTGTGGTCATTTTTAATTTTCCTTGCCCGGTGTCATTTCACCTTCTCCGGTCAATCCATACTGCACATACAAATGTGACCGTCTATGTCATTATTTTTCGTTTTCTGTTTTATATATATATTTTTCAATTGTGGTCTTGATAAAGGCCTTTTGGTCGAAACGTCGATTTGTGTGTGTTATTATGTTTGTCTCTAACTAGAAGAACTTTATTACCCAGTTCCTGGATCTACTTGTTTATTTTCTCCATAATTTCTGGTTTTGACGAATTAGAATGTTTTTGAGTAATCTGTGACACACATGTGCAGAATTCTCTACACTTTTCTATGATAAGCCTCACGTTAGGGATTTGAACTCTTGTTCCTCAGTCCCCCTCACCTCGATCTGAATCCGGTGTGTTTTTCGTTTATCTGCATCTCTAATTTTAATTTGATTATTTGCATTATATTGTTTAGCATTATTTTACTTGCTTGACTTATACGGGCTATATAGTTTAGTAATTAATTTGAGAGCAAATGTGAAGTGCGCGTTTTTTTGGGAAGGAGTATATATAATTATTTTGTTCCATTCATCCGGTCATGTGCCACTTTTACATACTTTGCAGCTGAGTTTGTGGTAAATTTTGATTCCGGCCTCGATCCTTGCTTGTATCATTTCTGTAGTTAAACCATCGTTGCCTGGAGCTTTTCCTTTCTTTAAACTTTCCATTGAGTATATTACTTCTTCCTTTGTAGGTTCTGGGTCTTTTTAATATTCATTTATTAATTTGTATTTTGTTTTACTTGGATCATTATACATCTCATTGTAGTGTTCCTTCAATTTATGTAAGATATCTTTCCCGTCCATTTTTGTTTGTCTTTCAGCACATTTAAGATTTAAGTTTGTTGTTTCTTAGGCATCATACATTTTCAAACATCACGTCATGCAGATCTGCACTAAATGTTTACCTACAATTCATGTATTATCACCAGCAATGACGTCACGCAGATCTGCACTAAATGCTTACAATTCATGTGCTAGAGTGAACAGTGACTTTATAGACTCTTGCTCAATTCAGAGGTGGTTGTCCGGCCTCGGCCTGCATTATGTTTGATGGTCACAGCTCTGGTAAACCAAATGTGACTAACACCCACCGTTCAAATGGCCGCTGATCACAATAAGGTGCACACTTTTATTTTCTCTGACTGACTTCATGTAGATTATATATATTAATGTGTCAAAATTTAATTAGGTTTAAATTCTTCCAGACATGTCTAACTACTGGTCGTGTCAAATTAAACTAGGTTTAACACCTTACAGACACCTATGTCTTCAGACATTCTGATCAGTGTACAGAAATAATACCCAGACCATTCCTTGATGTTATCAGTTCATGATTGTGCCCACCCCTGTTTTCTTTAAACCCTCGACTGTTCCTTGCAACATAATTTTAAGTGAGACTTGTCTGACACTGTTTCATTGCTGTCAAAAGTGACTCTTGATAACCTGCATGTTTATTTCTTTGCTACCGAACAAATATATTTTTTGTGTCTTCTATGTAGTTAATTTTACATAAAGTCTGTAGCATATAGACAAAAGACTGAAACATTTTTTTCGGCGTCTGCATTATCTGCATTAAGTGTCAAAATTTCACATCCGTATAAAAGTAGGCCTATACTTAACACCAGCTATCTGTATAGATTAATCTTTACTGTAAAACTGATATTACTTTTCCAAATCATATGCAACCTTGCCGTGACAACTATTGCAATCTCGAAACATAACCTGATTTCGTTCCCTGAAATGCCACTGATTAGCAACAAATGGACTGTGATTACACATGTGTGTCAATACGGACTACACATGTGTGTCAATACGGACTACACATGTGTTTTGATACGGACTACACATGTGTGTTTATACGGACTACACATGTGTGTTTATACGGACTACACGTGTGTTGATACGGACTACACATGTGTGTTTATACGGACTACACATGTGTGTTTATACGGACTACACGTGTGTTGATACGGACTACACATATTTCCAAATTTCAGATATTTATTACGAAATCATGATATGCTGCATTTAATTGTATGTGGCGTGTCCTTTACAGAACGTTGTGCTCACTGCAAGTCTGTAAGCATCTCGATTATGTACAAACTGTTCTACTTCTTCCAGTGTCAGTAGCAAAATTCACTCGATATCTTTTGTTGTCGAGGCGTTTAGCGCCATTTTTAAAAATTCTTTTATGGAACGTTTCGTTCCATTATTCATTTTTCTGAGCAATTTTAATTATATACTTTTACGCGCCAAACTCGGATATGCTGGACCGGAAGGCGCAAACAACGCAGCTCTTCTGTAAAATTGGCAGCACAGAGCACTTCCTCCGGCTCAAATAATACGAATAGTCTTGCTGATTATGTGAGAAGGAACACGGAAGACGAGAAATAAGTAAAATTGTAGAAAAATATGTTAACGTGCAATTTGTTGAACGTTTTGAGCAAACAATCTTCTTCATTAACCTAATCCGTGTCAATTTCTTAAGTGTAGGATTAAAGCTCCTTTAAGCCGAGAAAATAGAAGATTACAATAGAACTATGCAACAGTAAGTAAGTAAACTTATGGGGAAAAAAGAAAACAAATAGTTGATTGACAGTTTTACGTGGAATAATGCATAGAATCGACGTTTCGATCAAGAAGATCTTTATCGAGATAGGGACAGACACTCAGAATAGGAACCAAAAAGTCGAGCCTATACTTTTACATATTTTTTTATTTACATATATTTACATATTATATATTTACATATTATACTTTTACTTATACAAAAAGTCGAGCCTACATGTCAGCCATGAGGGAGCTTACAGGTCAGGAATACAACGAAAAGCCTTGGTAAACCTTATCATCATATAATCGGTCCTCTTTTATTATAACAGGGCGTATATTTGCCAATGTTTACTTCAATTTCGAGTTAAAACAACACACATGGCGTACTGGAGAGAATAAATAAAGCGGTTTGACCGTAGCAAATACTTATTAACAAGAAAGAAAACATTTTTAGATTAACAATACTTCGCTGACAGTAGACCAAATAATTTTATAATAGAGTAAAGGGAATGACAATCACGGGGAAAGATCTGACAGTGTAACTTTGAAAATTGAAGGAAAATTATTTCACGATGGTATAACAATCAATAACAAAATACAAAAATGGTTTTGACAAACCACGATACACGTCTTTCGGATAATAAGGGGTTCTGTGAATGAATAATCGCCGTTAACCATAAAGAAAAGTATTTAATGATATCTTTTTAAGCATTACTCAGACCTAATCGACAAACAAGTAGTCAACAGATTACATTTTGAAAACCCATCAGAAAAGATTTATTTCAGTAGAGCAAGCGATTACAGACAGTGTAAATACGGAACAGACAGTTCAGGTATTGATCTCTTCGTGAAATTGACCACCGGAAAGTGTATTGTCTGTCATGTCTGTTGTCGAATTGTTCAATTGTCGTTGGACTACTTAAGTGCTTGTCTTTGTTCCTTTTCGCCACTAGATTATTGGTTGTGACTATAATTACCAAGAACGTGAATTGAGTGAGTTTCTATTGCCCTGTGTGTGAGTGTATATGTGGAAGGTATGGGTAGTTTGGGAGAAAATAAACTGCCTGATAGAGAAAAGAAATAAATAGTAGGTCTATAAGAGGGAGAGAGAGAGAGAGAGAGAGAGAAATTAAGTGAGTCTATGGAAGAATGTATTCTTCTTCTGTGTGAGTTGTCTTTTACAGGTCGTTGCCCTCAGAAGTGACACTGTAGCACTTCGATTTTGTGTAACCTATACTGTTTCTTCGCGTGATATGTGTGTTTCATTTATGTTACATATACATTTTCTACATTGCTATATTGTTTGTTATATTAAACATGTTACATATTGTGTTATATTTAAAATGTTATGTTTTGTGTTATATTTCAATGTTAAATTGTTCGTTACATTACAAATGTTATATTATGTGTTAGTGTCTATATTACAAATGTTACATTATGTGCAATGCAAAAGATGCTAGATTGTGTGTTGTATTAAACATGTTACATTGTGTGTTGTATTAAACATGTTACATTGAGTGTTGTATTAAACATGTTACATTGAGTGTTGTATTAAACATGTTACATTGTGTGTTGTATTAAACATGTTACATTATGTGTTATATTAAAATTGTTACATGTTGTGTCATATTAAAAATTTGAGATTTTGTGTTTGTGCCTATATTACAAATGTTACATTTTTTTGTTAATTCATATATTACAAATATTATATTTTATGTTATATTAATATGTTATATCTTGATCTATATTTAAACTAAATGTTTCCAATATAATGTGTCTATCAGCGTTCGTTTGAGTTATTTCTTTTACAATTTAATTGTGGTTATCACATCACTACCTCACTGTCAAATCATACCCTCTCGTAGTCGTAACCTTCGATAACAGTTACCATGTTGTTCCGGCAGGCCGACGTTGTGCTTGAACTAGTTACGGGCACGGCGTGGGTGGACGGAACAACAGAGAAACCTGTCGCAAGGGCCAGAGTTGTGCCCTGATGTTGACGTCTGTTTCAGCGGCATTTGAGTCGGATGGCTGCTGGAAGAGAGGGCGGAGCACTTATGGGAATGTCCCACGTGCTGTGAGGCCAGTTCTAATCAATTTCTAATCAAGAATCAAATCATACCCTATTTTACTAAGCAGATAGAGGACCTTGTATCATCTGACAAACTCGCTGTTAAATCATACTTTAATTTATCACGCAGAAAAATATATTGTGTTATGTAAGCACACAAAATGTTTATAAGAGGTTGTCTATACACATGGCAACCATTTTTGCCAATTTTTAAAAAAATCCCCCATATACTCATTGTTTGCTATTTTCAGCTCTAATCTCTATTCTCATCCCGTTTCTCTTATAAATATTGAATGACATTAGAAAATATCTTATCACAGACAACATGTTGTGTGGATTGTGGATTAATAAAAGCAAAGTAAGCCTTGCATTATTTATATTAACTACAGTTGCTATGTATACTGTGTGGTGTATATATATATATATATATATATATATATATATATATATATATATATATATATATATATATATATATATATATAGCGAGAGAGAGAGAAGGACATACAGTTGATGTTCAGTGATTTCGCACAGATCCGCACTAAATAATGTGACGTCACTAATAATTTAGCTGCCCCCAGCTGCTTAATTATGTGAAAAAAACAATATTTCCCAGGCCTCCTCATTAACATGTTTTTAGCACAAACATTGCACAAAATTGAACGATATATTTAACATTTAAAAAAAAGATATTTCAATTTCACACTTTTTAATTGTTGTATATAAACAATATTGTTAAGAAACATTTTTGTTAGCGCACCCCCCCCCCCCCTTTCCCCTTGTCAACTCTGTCAAACTTCTTCAGCCCCCTCCAACCTCCATTTATATCGGTTGACGTAATGCATTGGCAGCCCATTAGAGCTACAATTTCAGATCATGTTCCTTGGAAATCACATAAATGAAAAGACAACAACTGTCACAGATTTTGTTAATATGAAGCCGGGGTACACATAAGTATAATACCCACGTGTAAAACAGGTAATGAAGTCCTACTGAATGATGACTAAAACACTACACACTATCACTAACGGATGTAAATATGGTACATATAACAAAACAAAACACAGAATATAATCGACAGATGACAATACACAGGACAAAGTCGACGTTTCGGACCAATAGGCCTTTTTCAAGATACGGACATAACATACAAACATAAAAAAACCACAAGTAAAAATGAATGCGTATCCGAGTGAAATGAAAATATATCGTAGTCGAAACCCTCTCGTAGTCGTAACCTTCGATAACAGTTACCATGTTGTTCCGGCAGGCCGACGTTGTGCTTGAACTAGTTACGGGCACGGCGTGGGTGGACGGAACAACAAAGAAACCTGTCGCAAGGGCCACAGTTGTGCCCTGATGTTGACGACTGTTTCATCGGCATTTGTGTCGGATGGCTGCTGTAACAGAGGGCGGAGCACTCGGATACGCATTCATTTTTACTTGTGGTTTTTTTATGTTGTATGTTATGTCCGTATCTTGAAAAAGGCCTATTGGTCCGAAACGTCGACTTTGTCCTGTGTATTGTCATCTGTTGATTATATTCTGTGTTTTGTTTTGTTATATGTACCATATTTACATCCGTTAGTGATAGTGTGTAGTGTTTTAGTCATCATTCAGTAGGACTTCATTACCTGTTTTACACGCGAGTATTATTTTCCATTATGTTCTACTAGCAGTACCACCTTCTATTGATTATCAAGTTTAATACCATAGATCTTGTAAAGATTAAATGGGGAAAAAAAGTTAAGTTCTAACCTGAATAATTTAAACTAACGTGTATTCATTTACCAAACTCGTCGTGTCATCTTATAATACCCAGTGATCCTTACAATATTGGTATACGATATTTGCTTGAGACTTACAAGCCTCGTGTTCGTTAAGTCTTACTTCCAGAATATAGGCGCCGCGAATTGACTCCACGAGTACTCTGAAGCACAGAGTAACTTGAGAAAGTAAATTTGCAACTTTCAACAAAAGGGAATGCCAAATGGGTTTACCAAACAAAGCACTTCAAAGCTATTTGAGCATGAAGACTTTAAAGACAGATTTGCGGCGCATGTCATGTGAGATTTCTTGTAATCTCTTAAGTAAAGATGGACAAGATATCTTGTACGGGGTCGTACACCGTTTGGAGCTGTTGACCACTTGTCCATAGAGTATGGCAGACATAGCAAGAAGGACTTGACAAATACTGAGATTATTATGTCCCGCTTCAGTCAGTCTTTTATTCTTTTTTAGAAAGGGTTTCAGCAATGCCACGTAGTTCAAACAATTTTAGACCAAACTTTATTTTTTTAAAAGTCAAAAAATAAATACATGTATTGTGAACAATACCTGCTGAAAACATGAAGAACAATTCAATGACCTATTGATGACTAAATGATACTTCTATATAATCATTCGCTTGTTTCTCTAATATTACCTGATTATCATTACTATGATAATCAAGGTACTAACATAAGAACCAAATTGTGTTTACTATGAACATGTGTATTTCCTGTGGCGACATATGGATGTGAAGCATGGACACTAAATAAAACAGTGGCCAAGAGGATAATATCATTTGAATTAAAGTGTTATAGAAGGGTTTTGAGAATACCATGGACAGCGAAGAAAACAAACCAGGAGGTTTTACGAACAATTAACTTCCAGGAAGGCTGGCTTCTGAAAACTATATTAAAGAAAAAGCTAGTTTTTTTCGGTCATATTAAGAGACACGACGGCATGGAGAGAGTGTTAATGGAGGGGATGATAGAAGGCAACAGGGGCAAAGGCCGACCAAGACGCCGTTGGACAAAAGACATTCAAGAATGCCTGCGCATGTTACTGGAAGATGCAGGGCGACTTGCTCCAGACCGCGGAGAATTCAAGAGATCCATAGGAAAGACTACGTTCTGGAAAGAATATGTCACTTGATGATGATCATCATTACTATTAACTTTTGTGATCCCGCTATTTAAAATAAATGATCTCGGAACAGGGTAATGAAGTTTGTATGTGTTTCTAGTTATTAGAACAACTTCATTACCCTGATCGGAGTTTGTCTGTGGGATTTAAGTTTTACTCAGTGCGCACGTTATTAAAATAAATCAGCGATTGGCAGCGTCACATCACTTTTACTTTATTATCAAACAGATCATGGGCATGTAACTCAGT
Organism: Meghimatium bilineatum; assembly: GCA_034231615.1. Classification (NCBI taxonomy): domain Eukaryota; kingdom Metazoa; phylum Mollusca; class Gastropoda; order Stylommatophora; family Philomycidae; genus Meghimatium; species Meghimatium bilineatum. Next base: position 10,868,605 of record CM067299.1, read on the forward strand.
GTCGTCGGTATTCTAACATGTAGAGATACTCGATGGATGGAGTTACCACTCTTATTTGTAGGATTCAGGTGGTAAAAAGCCAGATGGGTCATATATATATATTCTGTATGGCTCTGAAATATGGACAATGAACAAACTACTAGGAGTCAGATCTTATGCCTTTGAGATGTGGATATATAGAGGTTTTCGGAGAATGTTATTGAAAGAGTAGTAAAGAAATAATGAGGTTCTTACAACACTTTGTATGAAAAAATAGAACTATATAAAAGAAAAAAAGATAAAACAAAGAACATTTTGTGGATATATTAAATGACGTGATATCTCGTTGAAAACCTCACTTGTGGGCAGAATAGAGTGCATGTGAGCATGAGGAAGGCAGAGATACAAGTGAGAGAGAAATATTACGAGGAGGATAACGTTACAGCCTACCAGAGTGCACCACAAAGTCAAGAGACAGAGGGTATTGGATGTCCGTCACAGCCAACCTTCGTTGCGGAGACGGCACTATTGATTATATATATATATATATATATATATATATATATATTATTACATATATATTTCTTTCGTACGGACCAAATTGTATAATAATATTCTCCTGAATACACAAAAAAATACATCGTGTTATCGCTTTATAAAATCTTGCTGTATTGCAAACGTATTGAAAGATTCTTTGATCATTATATAATTTTGATGTAACAGGATCTGACTTAATTACTTGACATTACAGATTTAACGGGTGCCTATCAATCATCTTTCCTTGGCACCAGTGTCTGTCTAGATCATTGATTGGAAATTTCATTCCGCTCTCTCTCTCTCTCTCTCTCTCTCTCTCTCTCTCTTTCTCATTACTCCACTATTTTCCTCCAGATAACTCTTTTCATGTTGTTTACCTGTTTTTTTTATTTGATAATTATAATCGCAAATTGTTTCGCTTGTACTCTCTTGTATATTTCTCTTAAGTACAGTCTTCATAGCCTTTAAATTTACTTATTTTACACGTGTTCATAAATCATATATTCTATTGACAACCAGCTTGTTTCAAATCTGTTCAGATAAATTCTACTGAATGTCATATTGTTAATATTACGTTTAGATATTACATAATGTATTAACATGTTTCATATGTGCACATATATCAAACATTCTTACTAACGTGTTTTATATGTGCGTATATATCAAACATTCTTACTAAAATGTTGTTTCATATGTGCACAAATATCAAACATTCTTACTAACATGTGGTTTCATATGTGCGTATATATTATACATTCTACTTACAATCAGATTGTATTACTTCTAAGTCCCTCTTATTTTTATTGCATATAATCTCCATAATTTCTGATTATCTCCAATACATTAATTTATTTTTTCCTTGAACGAAAAGTTATTGTTTTCATGTAGCTCCCCCCACCCCCGGGCTACCAATCCAACAAACCAGAACTAACTTGATACTTATTACCTTTATGACACCACTATAGAGGAAATAGCCACTCCTGTATATAACAGACAACAAGTACTAGTCGAAAAATGGAAAAGGAGAAAATGCAGACACAATGCTGCTGGAGATATTTTAGGATAAGAATATTTTTTTTGTGGTCAAGCTATTTGCATTCTATGCACTCTATTGCGGGTTCGAAACCTGGCATAGACAAATTAAATACAAGCGAACATTTACAAATCCCTAAGACATCGCATGAGCTACGAAGTTACGTGCCATCAGTTACTCTCACGAGACAGTACTGTGCTCTTTCAGTAAAGGGGACTCTGTTCGAACAGATAAACCAATGTATAATGCAGTGTATCATTTTCGGCAATCATACACAAACATATTCAGTTCCTAAATAGGATGTTAAAAGGAGGAGCCGTCTCACCAAGCTATACACCATGGCCATCTCTGGATTACGGCCCGCTATCAAGCGAACATACACCATACACCATGGCCTTCTTTGGATTACGGCCCGATATCAAGCGAACATACAACATACACCATGGTCATCTTTGGATTACGGCCTGCTATCAAGCGAACATAAAATAGTACCAATGGTACCTGAAATGCGTGGTACAAAGAGGCGACAAAGAATATTTCGGTTTAAAGTTAGATATCACAGAATAGATCAAAGCGACCGAAAATGAACCGTGTTAGATGCGTTGGTACAGAAGGCGCATAAGTTGCAGAAATGCTATAAACGATAGACAAGCACAGTTTCTTCTCTGGACTACATCCTGCTTACAAGCAGAAATTGAGTTAAACTGCATAACAAGGAAGTAAAACATATTCTTTTAACGATGCAATTTAAGAAAAACAATGTATATATGATATACACGAGAAAAATAAAGTATATGTGAATGATACGAGAAAAATAAAGTATATGTGAATGACACGAGAAAAATAAAGTATATGTGAATGACACGAGAAAAATAAAGTATATAAGGTACACACGAGCGAGAAAAATATATCAAGAGAGAGAGAGAGAGACGGAGAGAAAGAGGAAAACAATGGCTTCAAGAAAGCCATAATGACAGGAATCATGCAATTACATGGCACCACATGCAGAGAACACGTCAAAGAGAATAGATTGATTGGCACACCGTGTCTGTCCTGTTCGGCATTCAAGAGATATTCATGTTGGTTAGAATGACATAAAAGTCACGAAAATGTCCATTTACATTAGCGATAGAAAGAAAAAACTACAATACATGAAACATTGGTTAAAACATGTAGTCATAAATATAAAATATTGATGAAAACATTTAGCCCTATGTATAAAATGTTGATGAAAATAATGAGCTTAATTTATGAAATGTTGATGAAAATAATGACATTAATGTATGAAATCTATTAAACATGTAGGCAGGTGTATGAAAGATGAATTAACATGTAGGCAGGTGTATGAAAGATGAATTAACATGTAGGCAGGTGTATGAAAGATGAATTAACATGTAGGCAGGTGTATGAAAGATGAATTAACATGTAGGCAGGTGTATGAAAGATGAATTAACATGTAGGCAGGTGTATGAAAGATGAATTAACATGTAGGCAGGTGTATGCAAGATGACCTAACATGTAGACAGATGTATGAAAGATGATCTAACATGTAGACAGATGTATAAAAGTTGACCTAACATGTAGACAGGTATATGAAAGATGACCTAACATGTAGGCAGGTCTATGAAAGATGACCTAATATGTAGACAGGTGTATGAAAGATGACCTAATATGAATTCAGGTGTATGAAAGATGATTGAACTTGAAGTTAGATGTATGAAATATTATTTAACAGTTACTCAAGTATATGAAGGTTGATTTAACAGTTAGTCAAGTGTATGAAGGATGATTTAACAGTTAGTCAAGTATATGAAGGATGATTTAACAGTTAGTCAAGTATACGAAGGATGATTTAACAGTTAGTCAAGTATATGAAGGATGCTTTAACAGTTAGTCAAGTATATGAAGGATGATTAAAACTTATAGACACATCAATGAAACATTGATGAAAACATTTAGCCATATGTTTGAAAACAATTAAACCTATAGCCAGATTTATGCAAGATGATTTATGTAGTCAAACGTGGTTTTTAAAAAGAATTAAAACAGGTAGCCACATGTATGAAAGATGACTTAACACGTAATCATTGCGTATGAAAGATGATTAAAACAGGTAGTCAGACGTGTTAAACTGGTAGTCATACGTATGAAAGATGATTAAACGTGTAGTAAGATGTGAAAAAGCATGATTATAACTGGTAGTAAAATATACGAAAGATAATTAAAAATGTAGTCAGATGTATAAACGATATTTTAAAAATTAGTAAAAGTATGAAAGATTATTAAACATGTAGAGTGAAGTATGAAAGATTATTAAACATGTAGCCAGATGTATAAAAGGTTATTAAACACATAGATGTGTAAAAACATGATTAAACTACAGAAAGTATACGCAATAAAACCGAAATTAGACTAAATGGACGCAATAAAATGTTACAAATTTCCTGAATTTTTACCATTTACTGCTAGTAAATCATACATAGTAAAGAGACAGATGGCGACAACGTGAGAAAATATTAGACAGTTTGACAGCCTGGCACGGCAAGGAAACAACAACAACCTTAATACATACTACTGTGGACAGAGAGCTGTGGAGAGCCATGACCACCTACGCTAGCCGGCATGGCACCTGATGATGATGATGATGATGATAAAATCATACATCGTAGTACAATTGTGAAACCGTCGGGAGGTTCATGATTACAAGACAAATGTTTCACCCCTCTGTCACTGATATCCTTACAGGTGCCCTTCTCCCAAATGGAATAACTAGATAGAATAGAAGAAAATATCAATAGTACTTATAAAACAAAAATTATGACAACGGATGAAGTGGAAGTACAACCAAAGATAATAATTGACAATTTCAAACTAGAGAACTAGCCACATTGAAACTTGCGCAAATGAAAAAATCTTTGGCAAGGTACCAGCAGCATAGCCAAACTATGTGTGATCAGAACATGCGAAGTTCCATTGGCAATATACGATTGTGAGGCATGGACATTAAATAAAACAATAGCAAAGGGAATCGCTGTTTTCGAGATGAGATGATACAGAAGAATTTTGCGTATACCATGGACAGTTGAAACGATAACTCAAAACGTTTTAAGATCAATAAACGTCGAAGAGGGCTGGCTCCTTAACAACACCCGAACAAGAAATATGTGGGGTTTTTTTAATCATATAAAGAGATATAACAGCTTGGAAAGATTAATAGCTGAAAGCAGATTTAACGGCAACAGGGGAAGAGTGCCACCAAGACGTCGATGATGCAGTGATATATCAGATATCTTTAACATGTCTCTAGCTGCGGCATGTCAACTCGTACATAATCACAGATTGTTCAGAGAATACATAGGGAAGATCAGGTTCTGGAAAGAATATGTCACATGATGATGATAAAGAAGATTCTGTGACAACGAGACAATTAGCACTTCTCTTACCGTCAAGGAAGCAGGCGCCATGTTTTCTTCATTTCATTCCTCGACATTACACACAATTTCCACCGTAGTCTGCGTTGTGTCCGAGCAGTTCAGAAAGCAATAGCAACCTACTTAACCCCACTAATGCTTTGAAATAACCACACCCATAATATACTTGGCTGAGCATTACAATCTAAAAAGAATATATTAACAACGTTACTTCTTAAATAGAATATGTTACAATGTTACATATTAAATATAATTTGTTAACAATGTTACATCCTAAATATAATATTTTAACAACGTTACATCTTAAATAGAATAAGTTAACAACGTTACATCTTAAATAGGATATGTTAACAACGTTACATCTTAAATAGAATATTTTAACAACTTATAAAATATTAACAAGTGTTCCATCAAGGATCTTTTAACCAGAAATTAGTAAACAAAACATGACAAAGCAAGAGAGAAGAGTTGACGATATACGAAGATACAGTAGGTACATAGCAATCACTCCGAATGATCAGAGACTAGAAGGATAAAGAAGATACAGTAAACAAATAAGAAACCCTCTCTATGAACCTAACTAACATATTAAGGGGAAAAAAGGAATAAGAAGATATAGTTCACAAATAGGGATCACTCCAGGAATCTAACTAAAGGAATCGCTGACTTAAGCCCTCCGGCATGGCTTTTAATGATAGCAACCACATTTTTTTTTCTAACGGTGTGTCGGAGAAAAGCTTATAATTCACATGTCATAATTGATGTTCACGAGCTCCTGAACAGTATGGGAGATGTTGATTTTGACACGTTTAAAGTACCACACGAGAAGACTTCTCTTGTCCAGGCAGAGGCGATGATTAATGCATTCCAACATCTGGGCGATTAGCTAATTATTCTGCTTCATTAAGTCGCACGAGATGTAAACGAAGGACCAGGAAGCTTGTTTAAGAACCTGCTAGTGTATCCCGCTGTTTTAGAAAGCTGGAAACAATGAAGAGGATTTTGACGTGAGATGTTGATAAAAAAACTGGAAGCCAAAAAAAGCTATATTCCAAATGAATATATTTGTTTTTCCGTTGCGCTGAGTTAACTAATGTCAATTTGTAAGATAAAGAGAGAAAGAAATGAAGAGAGTTAATGAGGAAGATATATGCAGAGAGACAGAGATGGAAAGAAAAAAGATAATAAAATATGTTGAAGAAATTAAGGATGTGTTTTACTATATCTGGGTCCTCAATGCAGAATTAAAGCCTGTATGGTTGGTTGGTTTGCCAATCCAGCTGTCCGTGGGATCCAATTGATGCCTGTATGGTTGGTTGGTTTGCTAATCCAGCTGTCCATGGGATCCAATTGATGCCTGTATGGTTGGTTGGTTTGCCAATCCATCTGTCCATGGGATCCAATTGATGCCTGTATGGTTGGTTGTTTTGCCAATCCAGCTGTCCATGGGATCCAATTGATGCCTGTATGGTTGGTTGGTTTGCCAATCCAGCTGTCCGTGGGATCCAATTGTTGCCTGTATAGATGTCATCACAACTGGGGCGTGTATTGTGTTGTCATCACAACGGGAGCTTGTGTTGTGATGCTGTTTGTTCATAACAACGGGATCTTGTGTTGTGATGCTGTTTGTTCATAACAAGTAATGATGACTAATTATGACATCAACATTATGAAATTCTGTCAGATATGTCCGTGTCTCTGAGTTCGTAAATGGCTAATAATTCCTATGCTGTCCACATAGGTCATTGGAGAATCAGAGCATAGTACGATCACATTAGATGGTCTTAGATGGGCTCTCAATGTATAACTAAGACTCCGCTGTTGAGTTCTCGTATTTCCTTGATGTTGCTGTTTGTTTTGAGGCCATGTAGCTCTGCTTCGTGCTGTGCCTTTCCATGTACTGTGGTTTAGTTCAAAACCTTTCAGTGAGATATTTAGAGATTCATGGTAGCGCTTCTATTGCCTTAATCGAGAACACATGCATTCTGAATCTCACAATTTGAGGAGTATATGTGGTACTGGATGATCTAGCATACGTGCCGCATGACTTGTCCAACAAATCGGTTATTATATGCTGCCAATGTGAGTATATCACCTGAACATGGCAGTAACAGAACATGACAGTAATATAGCTCAGGTAGACTGACTCACGATCAATAGACGTTTCGAAAGGCTGTGATGATTGCTACATCCTGTTCAGGATATGCCACCTTATGATGATGGATAGTATAAATGGTAGGAATATCAAGAAGAGGAGCTTGGAAGCGGGAACATGTGAGCTTGGAAGCATGGACATGGAGACTTGGAAGGGTGGATATGGGAGCTTGGAAGCGTGGATATGGGAGGTTGAAAGCGTCGATATGGAAGCTTGGAAGCGTGGATATGGGAGCTTGTAGGCGTGGATATGGGAGATTGGAAGCTTGGACATGGGTTCTTGGAAGCGTGGACATGGGAGCTTGGAAACGTGGACATAAGGAGCTTGGAAACCTGGAAATGGAGTAGTGGAAACCTGGACATGGGAGCTTGGAAGAGTAGACATGGAAGCTTGGAAGCGTTGACTTAGGAATAATGAAAAGTTTAAATATTCCAACTTCTGGAAAAGATTTTACAAACAAAATATGTACAGCTTATTATTTCTTTCAATATTCTATATCAGTTGTTATATGTATTATACTATCGCTGATAGAACAGCATGACTGAGAAGGCGGGTAATATAATTGAAAGCTTCCATTTCTACACATTTGAAGCATATTTTATTGTGAGAACTGGTACCAGTTTTTTCAAAATGAATTGACCTAGTGGCCGTAATTGATTTTAAAATATTTCACCGAGAAGTGAACCAATTCGACTGTGTAAGCGAGTTACCATATAGACTAGTTGAGGGCCAGTTTGTCAATCATGTAATATGTGCCATTGGTGGAATTTTACTTTGACCCATAAATGTGTGTTTCTCTGGCATTATTTTGGATGCTTCCTAAAACATCACGTTTAAGATAACTATTATAATCAATGTGGCTATAGGATACAATGCCAGTTGCCACGCAGTATTCTACTTTGGGAGGACTCTGCTTGCGGTATAAGTATTTGATTTTAGTTAGTATCATTCGTGTAAGGAATTGTTAGAATAAGAGGTCCAAAAAAAGTGACCTGCTGGAATGTAAGAGAAAAAAAAGACAGGAAGATTACAGTAACTGGGTTGAAAGAGTTACCAGCGTTCTGAGACATCAAAATATTACTGCACATCAATTTACCAAACGTACCATAGCCCGAAAACCGATTTTCATTCAATCATGGGTCACATTATAGCACAAGCAGAAAAAAAAAATCGATAAGATACAGTATGAAAGTTTATCTATTTTGGATTATATAATTCTTCATTGTTTCCTTGTCATTCTTGTTTTCTCTCCGAAATAATTTAAATGTCAGTCTTGTGATGTCTTCTAGCATTTTTCGAGATTGCATGTTTCTGCATCATGAACGGCCGCGTCTTATTCTCTCACTACCAGTAATCGGAAAGCATGGCTGAATGGATAGAATGCAGTCTGGTATCCATAAGGTCTCAGGTCTAAAAATGCAGTTAGGATATGATTGTTGTTCTGGTGGAGAAGGTACATCAAAAAAAGTCCTTACTGTACACTTCCTTGTGACAGCTATAGCAAGGAGATCTTTCTTCTTCTTTGTTTGCTTTCTTGTACAAACTCCTACGAATTAGCAGGAAGAATGGTGCTCGTAGAACGGAATATAATGTATCATAGTTTACAGCTTTGATGTGATATTTACGCTTTCGGTCAGAGACATCCGAGTTCAGTAAGCTTTTGGACAACTTTGACCCTGTAAGGGACAACAGCAAACTTCAGCTCATAACCTCCTGAGTCGCCTCCTACAACATGCATGGAAGACAGACAGTTTTGCTATTCTTTACCATTTCGGAACTCGGCAATAAATGTGCGTAAAAGGTCTTTTTCTGACTGCGTATAAAAACGTCTCCCTTCAATTCCTTAAAATCCCGCCGAAGACGGATGAGCCGGGCAATTGGCGCAAATAAAACGGTGACACAGCGCATTTCCATTGGACTACATCCTTCCGGAAATCTAATAGGACCGTGGTCCTTCTACAAGAGATATGCAGTGGGAGTTTGAGAATGAACGCTGAAGAAGAAGAAAATTTCTTAAAATAAAAAATAAAAAAAAAATAAAAATAAGATAAAGCGTAAAATATATTTTATTCCAGTTATTAATTATTTAGTTATAGTCTTTCATATAGATTCTTTCATATAGATTCACATTTCTTTCATATAGATTCTTTCATACAGATTCTTTCATATAGATTCACATTAATTATTTAGTTATAGTCTTTCATATAGATTCTTTCATATAGATTCACATTTCTTTCATATAGATTCTTTCATACAAATTCTTTCATATAGATTCACATTTATTATTTAGTTATAGTCTTTCATATAGATTCACATTAATTATTTAGTTATAGTCTTTCATATAGATTCACATTTCTTTCATATAGATTCTTTCATATAGATTCTTTCATATAGATTCACATTTCTTTCATATAGATTCACATTTCTTTCATATAGATTCTTTCATATAGATTCTTTCATATAGATTCTTTCAAATAGATTCACATTTCTTCCATATAGATTCACATTAATTATTTAGTTATAGTCTTCCATATAGATTCACATTTCTTTTATATAGATTCTTTCATATAGATTCTTTCATATAGATTCTTTCATATAGATTCTTTCATATAGATTCTTTCATATAGATTCACATTTCTTTCATATAGATTCACATTTCTTTCATATAGATTCACATTTCTTTCATATAGATTCACATTTCTTTCATATAGATTCACATTTCTTTCATATAGATTCACATTTCTTTCATATAGATTCACATTTCTTTCATATAGATTCACATTTGTATTCGGTAAACTGGTGTAATAAACAGAGATGAATATGAAATAAACGGAAGATCTTATCCTCCATATACTTTATTTCGACCCCAACCCTGCCTTCAGCAAACTGTTCCCATGGTGCCAGCTCTCAGCTACTTCCGTTTGTAATTGGGCATGGAATTAAGGGGCGACAATAATTCCATCTGACATTTGACTTTGGTTGAAGAGAGGTAAGATTATCAATGTGGTTGTAAACATGAACTTGGTGGGACAAGCCGTGTTGTGGTGAAGTTTTGTGTAGAGTAATGTGCATGTCTGTGGAGTTGTGAGATTATGGAGATTATGTTGACACGTATGAAGTTATGCACAATATGTGTCGTGCTAAGCACGATGCTGAAGTAGACAAGATGTGTAAGGGCAGTGGATAGGCATTGGTTGAGTTTTATGTCAATACGTCGATTTGTGGTGCCATTTTTCGAGATTTACAATAATGTGATGTCGAGTTTTTTGTAAATTTATTTATGATGTGTGTCAAGTTGTCTAATATTTCATTTTCATTTAGGGGGCCTATAGCAGTGTGTTGAGTTTTCTGACTACTCATCGACTTTGTTGCAATGTGTCGATTTGCGTGGCAGTTCATCGGCTATGTGACAGTGTGTTGTCTGGCAGTTCATCGACTCTTACGGTGGTTTGTCGACTCTTACGGTGGTTTGTCAATTTGCCTGGCAGTTCATCGACTCTTACGGTGGTTTGTCGACTTTTACGGTGGTTTGTCAATTTACCTGGCAGTTCATCGACTCTTACGGTGGTTTGTCAATTTGTCTGGCAGTTCATCGAATCTTACTGTGGTTTGTCAATTTGTCTGTCAGTTCATCGAATCTTACGGTGGTTTGTCAATTTCTCTGGCAGTTCATCGACTCTTACGGTGGTTTGTCAATTTGTCTGGCAGTTCATCGACTCTTACGGTGGTATGTCAGGTTCTCTGGCAGTTCATCGACTCTTACGGTGGTTTGTCAAGTTCTCTGGCAGTTCATCGACTCTTACGGTGGTATGTCAGTTCTCTGGCAGTTCATCGACTCTTACGGTGGTTTGTCAAGTTCTCTGGCAGTTCATCGACTCTTACGGTGGTATGTCAAGTTCTCTGGCAGTTCATCGACTCTTACGGTGGTATGTCAAGTTCTCTGGCAGTTCATCGACTCTTACGGTGGTTTGTCAATTTGTCTGGCAGTTCATCGACTCTTACGGTGGTGTGTCAATTTGTCTGGCAGTTCACCGGCTCTTATGGGCATGTGCCAGGTTGTCTAATAGTTCATCGACAGTTGTGACGGTGTATTAAGTTGTCTGACAGTTCATCGACTCTTCTGGAATGTGTCAAATTGTCTTGAAGTTCGTCGAGTCTTAAATGGGTTCGTCAAATTGTCTATAAGCTCATCGACTCTTATAGGAGTTGTCAAGTTGTCAGACAGCTCATCTACGTTTGTCTCAGTGTACCATTCTGTAACTGTTCATATAATCTTATTGGCTGTGTTTAAGTTTGTTTGACAGCTCATCGAATCTTATGGCGCCATGTCAAGATGTCTGACAATTCATCAACTGCTTATGGCAGTGACTCAAATTTTGTTACAATGTGTCAAGTTATTTCACATAATATTCACATCTTGTTCTCATTATATTCACATGTTGTTCTCATTATATTCACATGATCAGGGATATGGCTATTGTTGTGAGAAGGTATATGTCGAGTTGTGTAACAAGCTACAATCAGTGTAAAGCTATGTGTTTGTGTGAGGGAACTATGTGCTTTGTGTTCATTTGTGTAAAACTGTATGTTGTTGCTGGGTAATTCGTTGTCTTTTAAACATGCCTGGTTATTCAATTTCTTGAATGTTATCAAGATGTATTCTTGAGAACGCAATGCGTTTTGTTATGTTTTACAGTTTTACTGTATGGTTCGACACATGTGACGTCAGTGACATTTAAATTTCTATAAATTTAAATAAATTAATTTAATAAATAAATTTAATGAATAAATTTAAATTTCTATGGAATTAGAAAGTCAAATTGAATACTAAAATATACTTACTCTTCTATTACGACATGCATGACATATCGCAGTATCTACTTTTTTTATAGTTATCGTTTCTTGACTGAAAGACAAGACATGACCGATCTCTTAGTAATTACTGAAATTGTATACATATTATTGTGATGTGTGCGCAATATGATGAATGTATTGTTGATATTTGCTGGAATGTTTAGGCTTGAGTGAAAAAAATTTATATATTAGCATAAATACGGTAGCTGGATCGAAATATGTGTTGCCATGTCCAACAATAAATATCATTGATTGATATTTAACAAGTGCCATCAGTAGCGTGTGGTAAGGCTACTAAAACGTACATGGGTGGAATCAGGATGGAGATTTATCACAATCAAAGAAACAGACAAAACCACTAGAGCAGTGGTTCTCAAGTTGGGCTAAATTGCCTCCCTGGGGGTTAAGACGTGAAGGGGACTACGGAGATAATTGTTTTAAATGGGGTCATAGAACTGTCCAGGGATGCCACAAAAAGTTAGCTTTTTGAAAAATAAACATGATTTACAACGATACAACTTAAATACGACCAGTGATCTGTAACGAAAATCAATGACATTTTTTTATTTGAAGCATCATAAAAAAGGATAAAGATGGAAGAGTTTCCCTAAAAGATGGTCACGTTCCAATAAAGTTTGAGTAACACTTAAGTAGACTAGTACCTGTTATACCTGGTACGAAAGCTGGAAAATAAGAAACGCACTGGAGAAAAAATTGAATTCTTTGAAAATATGTCATAGAAAACTCTTAATAAATACTGGCTGGAAAGAATTCAAGAAAAGCAAGCAAATATGAGAAGACAGAAATGGACAAAGACACCTGTTACGAACACGCAAAATTTAATGTTTACTTCATACAAAGTCACACGTATATGTTAAAAGTGAGAGGTAACATAAATGAAAGTCGGCGTTTCGTGATTGATGCATTTGTTGATGAGCGTCTTCTTCTGCGTTCGCTCTCATATTATTTCAGATTAGCAGGATGTGACCCGGAGAATTGATTACTCTGTATCATGGGGGTTTACTGCCTGTCTGCGATGTGTGCACCTTTTGGCCTGATACAGACAACTACAGCATGGTTTATGTATCACTTAGCCCTCTATAGGATATGCCAGATGTACATTTGAATTAATATAAACTAATATAGGCTTCATCACTACAGCCAAAAAAGCTGGAGTCATGGCTATGTCCTGAATAGAATACACTACCAAAGATAATATAGGCTTGGCAGGGATACGTAGAGAAGGGACTAGCAGTAGCAGTCAGTGACTCAAGATCAGTGGGAAAATAATAAACAACCTGAGATATGCAGATGACACTATTCTTCAAGCAGACAACGATCATGAACTAACACAGACTAATAGATAAGTTTGATAAATCAAGTAAAGAATATGGACTGGATATAAATTAAAAAAAACACTACAAACCATGATAATCAGCAAAGTCACCGAAGAACAGGTGCTAAACATAAAAACACCTGTAGAGAAACTACAACAAATAGAACATTATCAATATCGTGGACACATAATCACAAATGATGGCAGATGTGAAACAGAAGTTAAAAGGAGAATATGAATGGTTAAAAGAACTTTCAATGATATATGGAAAATATTAACATCTAAACAAATCACAAACAAGTTAAAAATGAGAATTATAAATTATTACATCTATTGTATATTCGTGTATGACTCAGAAAAATGAAAAAAAAACACAACTAAAAGATATAATTCATGCATTTGAGATGCAGACATATAGAAGAATACGGAGAACATCGTGGAAAGAGAAGAAAACAAAGAGGTTCTAACAACATTTAGTATAAAGAAATAATTATTAAAAGAAGTAAAGATCAAACAAATAAAATATATTGGACACATTAAACGACATGACACCTTATTGAAGACCTTACTTGAGAGTAAAGTCGAGGTGAAGTGAGCAAGAGCAGAGATACACATTGGAGAGTAACATCACAAGATGGACATGTTACAGTCTAGCAGAGTGCACCATCATATCAAGAGAGGGGATGTTGGAGAACTGTTGCAACCAACCTTGGTTGTGGAAACAGCACTTAATGATGTTGTATGTTTCTCTATTAATATAAGATATTGTGATTATATATGCCGAAGCTCATGTGATTTCTAAGTGAGCTAAATTTTATAATACCACACCCAAGTGGACCACAGCCAGATACAAATTTGAGAACCACTGATGTTTAGAGAACTTGCAACAGCACATCCAATAGGCGCACAGCTAAACCGAACTAGAGTATAGACTACAACTATGTAGGCAACGAAGGAGTCAAGGAATCAATTAAAAAATAGAAGATCACAGAATAAATTTTGCACACTTTGTGGAAATTGTATTTGTAGTCAGTGCATAACTTAAGACTCTTGCACGCATGACTAAACAACTGAAAGTCATGGGATTGTGCGAAATTTTCTAAACGTGGTATTGTGTGTGTAAGATACGCCTCGACTAGAATTTAATTTGAAGTGAGATATGGTGACTCTGAGTCTACAACTGTCGGAGTGGAGACAATGAATGATCAATCATCCATGAAAAGTGAAGCTTCTAAACTATTCTTTGTCCAGATACCTGCTGGTGTGAGGTTGCCCCGGTAAACTTGAGTATGTTTTAACGAATATATTGGCGTAGTGTGTACATTACATTACATACGTCGCTCTGTACATATGTATGTGTATATGTAGGCAGACTTGTGTATATGGCAACGGTATTTAATGTCACTGGAAAAAAGTCAAAAATTTGACTAGGAAAAAATGTCTTAAAAAAAATACTCACAATATGAATAGGCGAGATAGTGAAACATAAATATTTAATAAGTAATCTGTATATATATATATAAAACAAATTAGACCATATATTGACATTATATTGTTAGTCAATGTATTTTATTATTATAAATTATGGATGTTAAAAAAAATTAAATGTTTCCAAACAAAAAAAAAGCCATAATAATCAGCAAAGTCGCAAAAGAACAGCTGCAAATCAATAAAAAAAAAAACACAAGGAGAGAAGCTACAGCATTAACGTTATCAATATCTCGGACACATAATAACAGATGATGGCAGATGTGAAACAGAAGTTAAAAGAAAAACAGGGTTAGGAATTAAGTAATAACGGTAAGGAATAACATCGTTTTTTATGTGACTTTGTTTCCTTTTTTTTTTTTTGTACTGTGACTTTTTTCCTGTGACTTTTTATCTGTGATGCTTTTTACCTGTGACTTTTTGTCCTACATTCGTGTATATACGTGGATATATCTATGAGTGGATACATGCGTACATGTTTATCAATTCACTTGAATGTGTGAGCGTGCATATTTGAGTGGGCGTGTGCTATTTTGTCATTCTCAATATATTTTTGGTATCATAGATAAGTGTGACTTATTTCGAAAGATTCCATCTCTATCGTGAGAATATCTTACGTTGTAATTCACCTGTCCAAAATGTACGAACCAGGTGATGGTATCATATTTTGCTTTGGCAGCACTTTACCTTTCCACCACACATAATAGGTGTGTTGCAGTGTTTTCTGTGTGGGGGTGAAGATATAACCGTGATATTGTGTGTGTTTGAGCTGCAATTTGTTATTTTATTATTAAATAAATAATCTGAGATGTGATAATGACACAGTTCTCTTATGACTGAACCTGAGCTGTAAAGACTAATATAACAAGTCGATACACAAGTATAGAATATGGATTAGATATAAACAATCCAAACAGCAATAATACTCATCAAATTCGAAGAGGAAATAAAACGATAAATATAAACATTCGTGGAGAGAAACTACAACAAGGATCGTTACCAATATCTTGGACATATAGTCATAGATAACGATAGAAGTAAAACAGAAGTTAAACTGATGATATGCATGGCTACAAGTACTTTCAATGACATGAGGAAAATATTGACATCTAAATAAATAACAAGTAAACGAATTTTAGAATGCAAAAATTACTATACACCAGAATATGGTTCAGAAACATCCACAATGAGCCAAGAACTCACAGACATAATTGATGTCTTTGAGATGTGGATAAATAGAATAGGGAGAACTTTATGAAAAGAGAAGAAAACAAAGAGCCTCTAACAACACTTTGTATGAACAAAATAACTAGTAACGGTAATGAGAATCAAACAAATTATATATTTTGAACATATTACAAGAAATGGAAACCTGTTGGAGGATCTTACTTGAGGGTAGAGTCGAGAGAGTGAAGGACGTAATTGGAAGAGACATTTTAAAATGGACAGGTTACAGTCTTGCAGAGTGCACCACCAAAGCAAAAGACGGAGGATGTTGAAGATCCTTTACAGTCGACCTTCTTTACTGAGACAGCACTTGATAATGATGAACAGTAATTTGCTATATACAGTGCAAACAATAACAAATACATGCAATTAGAGAAAGTGAAAAGTGTTGTTAAACATGGTGTAGTCGATGTAGGAGAGCAAGAGGTAGGCAGAGATACAAACTAAGTGAATCTTCAGGAATGGGACATGACATAGTCTAGCAGAGTGCACCACCAAGACAAGAGACGTTTTGAAGATATTGCGTAGCTAACCTTGGTTTCAGAGAAGACACTTAATGACTGTGTAGTATTCCATGAATTGTTGTTGTTGCTTTCCTTCATCTTTATATTAATTTTTTTACATTTTCTGTTGACATTCATTTTCTTCCAGGCGTCCAGCTTTTATACCTTTTCTTGTTCTTATTATGTGATTTAGGACTGTTCCATTGTCTATTCGTCGTGTTACTTGTATTCTTGGTACATTCCTTTTGGTAGAAAAGTCAATTTTGAGTGTGTTTTCCGTCTCCAAGTTTCGTCTGACGTTCGGGCACAACTGTGTTTGTAAAGAGTGCTTGAAAAGATAATCAGTTGGCGTTGTGACAGTTTGGAAACAATAGTCACGCTATCTGATTGGCACCACGGAATAAATCAGTTAAATGTATATAACTCGCATAATACGTGTCATATGTTGAATTGTCTTATTTTTACTGCCCAAGTTGTATGTTATTATCTCAGAGTACCTGTCAAGTCTAAATTGAAAGCACGACCCTTTTCATAAATCTCTCATTCTACGTCACTGCACATCATCTCGCGAGATTTATTTATGCGTTTCATTGGATTGCAGCACAAAGTTGACTAAAAACTGTTTAATGGAAAGCTGGAAGCAGCCTCTCGCAGTGACGCGATATGACGAGATGATGTTGGCCTGCTACTCAAGAACAAGTCTTTGTCAAAAAAATGAAAGTCAAGTTTATTATGAAGTAGGGCAAGTTGTGAACATCTGCTGTTTCACTCAGTTGATGGTATGAATACGAGACTACAACAGCTGTTAAGATGTGATAGATCTGACGCCACATGTAACCAAGCTGGTGTCTGAGGCTTAGATGATGTTTCAGTCTGTTGTGTTTTGTGCAGTCGAGTAACCGGAAAAGAAAAAAAGTCTTTATCATGCGACCTGATGATAGACTTCAGTTTTATTACTTGAACTGGGTGGTCTTATTGACACTGATGTGAGTGAATTTGATTGTTGTTGTGGTGGGTCCTTTCATGTGTCTTTATTTCCATATATTTCAAACACCCCCCCAGAAATGTTAGCGAATATATTGCCATATAGAGCGTAAATTGTTGATGTCTGTGTTCTAATAGTTCAGAATCTGACACTGATCTAGAAAATATTACAGACAGATCTTCTCCGCAGGCTGTATCAACTTTTGACTTATTATTAACATGGAGAAAACAGATGTTATGTTACAACCAGCACCTGGCAGAAGCTATCACGAGCACTGTATAAAAGTAAATGTTGTAGCACTGAAAGTTGTGAATAGATTAATATGCATTGACAGTAAACTAACACAAAATGATATCTATGATGATAAAGTGTATAAATGGATACCCAAGGCAAGTAGCACCTTTGGCAGAAGTACGCACATGTGCGGCATAGAAATGACATTAACCTACAGACTAAGATGACAGTTTACAGAACAGTGGTACTTCCAGTGCTGTTATATGCTGGTGAAACATGGACTGTGTATAGACAGCATATGGGGAAACTGAATCACTTTCACACAACTTGTCTCAGAAACGTTATGAACATGAGATGGCAAGGTGCGATTCAGGATATCACTGTCACTGGCAGATCTGGTATCTCTAGCATTGACACTATTCTGATGCAGAAGCAGATTTACTGGGTAGGTATTCTGGTACGTATGCCAGATCATCGCATGCCAAAGATATTTCTCTATATTGCAGAAGGGCATATCTCAAGGTGGCCAAAGGAACCGTTGCATGGACTCTTTATATACCTCACTGGAAGCTATTGAAGTAGACCAAGATGCATTGGAAGATCTTGCACAAAATAGCGCTAAATAGCGCTCAACAATAAAACAGAAAAGTCGCAGTATTTTATGAAAAAAGGGGAAATGCAGAAGCTCAATAGCGGAGAGTTGATAAAAAGTCACGGGTAGACCGAAAACCATTTTTATTGGTCATTCGATGGCCGACTATACAATGACATTTGCGGCCAGAAATGGGTTTATTAGACCATCCATGTACTCACATTCAAGGACATAACTATAACTGAATTCCAAAAGTGGATGTAACAAATTATTATCACCACTTGTGATGGACGAACAACAACGAAGCGTAACAAGCAAATATGTCAGAAGTAAAATATAATTGTATAAAGAAATCTAGGAATCGGGTACATCAATAGATAAACAAGGAAATCTGCTATTGTTCGTTTAGGTCACCTATCACGGGTCCCTGTCTAAAACAATCTTGCAGCGAACAATGATGGGGGAGGAAACTGGTAACATAGAAAATCATAGATTAATTAAAATATTAAGAAGTGACAGGACAGAAATATCACACACCCAACGCTACAGGAAATGAAGATGTCTTTGTGTTGACGTATTCTCCGCAACATTGTTACATCCTTCATGGAATCTGGGATATACTACCACTGCTACTACAACAACAACTACTACTAATGCTGCTGCTACTACTGCAACTAATACTACTACTACTACTACTGCTACTGCGGTTACTACTGTTATGGTCTACTATTACTCCTACTTCTACTATTACTACTACTACTACTACTATTACTACTACTACTCCTACTACTACTTCTACTACTACTATTATCATTATTATAGGTACTGCTACAATCATCACTACTATTAATTCAACTGCCACTACTATTACTATAACTTATTCTTTTCTCTCACAGGGGTCCGGGTAGCGCACAGGTGTGCTAGTGACAGATTATAATACTTTCCACGGATTCATATTTGCACAAAAATGATTTCCACTTAGCACTGTGGAGAAATTCTGAACATAAAAGACCTTTGTATTCCTGAAGATCGCAAGTATCAAACATGGGACAAACGTGTCTCCACTTACTAGCTCATCTTAACCAGATTTGCCATTCGGAACACAGCTGATCCGATCTTGACCTAGACGCCTTAAGTTGACAGCTGACCTGGTGTCGACCTTACAGACTGGGCACAATCGCTATTTGAAGAAATAATCCAGATGACTGCATTAACGAGTATAACACTACCTGTCAGAAAATATCATTGAATGAATCAGGTGGCCATCGGCCGTTCAAATCTTTTCATGATCATGAACAATGACCTCATTACAATGTCTTCCAATTCAATGTAAAAATAAGTACGCCTTACCAATAAATACGTTTTTCAATTATGAAACTATATGAATAATACTATTTCGCTGTGAGTTATGGTTCATGGAAAGGCAATCAACCTCTTTGGAACAATGACACAAAGAATGGGTCTACATTGCAAAATCCCGAAACACTGCTCGAAATGGGGGTGATGGATAGAAAAAAGGTTGAGAACCTCTGATCTATGGAACCCATCAGACAGATCACAGTTTGTAGAACTACTTTTTTATATAAATATAATGATTCTCGATAATGAAATTTTCAATAAAGGTTCTAATAATATCATGGACAGAAATTCCAACCAGCGCAGATGTCCTAAAAACCTGAACATAGAAGACTGACTCCTTAAAACTATTTTATTTATAAAAACACGGACTCTAAGATATTTCGGATATAAAGAGACACAATGGTTTAGGAAAAATTAATAATAGAATGGAAAATTTCGGAGAGAACAAGAGGCAGTTCAAGACTAAAATGGACACATGACATCGAAGACCTTCTAAACATGACACTCGAAGAGGCGGACATTTTGCACAGAACCAAAATGATTACAGAGTGGCGGTGAGGACAGCATTCTGTAAAGGACACATCACATAGATAGACAGATAGATAGACAGACAGGCTGAAAGAGACAGGCAAGCAAGCAGCCAGCCATGCAGGTAGGCAGACAAACAGGCAGATAGATAGACAGGCTGACAGAGACAGGTAGCCAGCCAGGCAGGTAAGCAGAAAGATAGATAGGTAGATATGTATGTAGGTAGGTAGGTAGATAGATAGACAGGCAGGCAGGCATGCTGACAGAGAAAGGCAAGCAGGCAGCCAGGCAGACACAGGTAGATAGGTAGGTAGATAGGTATGTATGTAGGTAGGTAGGTAGATAGATAGACAGACAGAGACAGGCAAGCAAGCAGCCAGCCTGGCAAGCAGGCAGCCAGCCAGTCAAGTAGACAGACAGACAGGCAGATAGATAGGTAGATAGGTATGTATGTATGTAGATAGATAGACAGATAGATATGTATGTATGTATGTATGTATGTATGTATGTATGTATGTATGTATGTATGTATGTATGTATGTATGTATGTATGTATGTATGTATGTATGTATGTATGTATGTATGTATGTATGTATGTATGTATGTATGTATGTATGTATGTATGTATGTATGTATGTATGTATGTATGTATGTATGTATGTATGTATGTATGTATGTATGTATGTATGTATGTATGTATGTATGTATGTATGTATGTATGTATGTATGTATGTATGTATGTATGTATGTATGTATGTAGGTAGATAGATAGATAGGTAGATAGGTATGTATGTATGTAGGTAGGTAGATAGATAGACAGATAGATATGTAGGTAGATAGACAGATAGATAGGTAGATAGGTATGTATGTAGGTAGGTAGATAGATAGACAGATAGGTAGGTAGGTAGATAGATAGATAGGTAGGTAGGTAGATAGATAGACAGACAGATAGGTAGATAGGTATGTATGTAGGTAGATAGATGAAAAACTTTCAACAATATAAAATTGTCATGAAGAATCAAATCACGCATCGTTACGTCACGTTTTCGATTATTTCCGTAGGTCAGTGTTGTTAAGCGACACAAAGTTTATACATAGTTACCAATAAAAATCTCGACAATAATCAGAAACTGTGGCTTGATTTGTTACTGCTGGTTGGTCTTCTAATGACGAGAGTTACATTAAAGATATCAAAGTTTAGCGATTTTCTGGCCTTTAGAGAATGGACATTATTTTTGCGGAAAATATTAACAAATAACTCTGAATTCTTTGTGTTATAGTTGTCTCTGTCAATTGAAAAAAAAGTGATTTAGGAAACCATGACAAGATTACCGATTTTCACATAGAAATAGGTAACATTAGCACATTTCACTAGCTTTACCAAATTTTAAAATTATCCATCTCAGCAACTATATAACGCATACAATTGCAATTATGAGTGGAAATTTGAAATGTGATAATTGCCATGAATTAATTTGTTCATTAAAATGCAGCCATTGGTTTCAAATTAAAAAAAAATATTAGCGATAAAAAGTCTACTTCTTAACATACATATCACACACACATTTTATGTTTTTTTACACTAAGTTATAAGACGTCTTTTACACATAATTTGTAGATGATATAATTGGCATGATTTAAGCGTGAAATTAAACTATTTAGTTCTCTTGAACACAAGACATACGATGTATCCGGTGTCCGCTCACATTCACTGTCAGAATCGTCTCTAGATAAAGTCTGTGGTTAGTAGGAATAAGGAGTCTGCGAGTACCTTTTATGACATTAGTGCATAGCACACATAAGGTAGGTTTATAAGTATTTCTGCAATGAAGCTACTTAAGTACATATCACAAATGAGATAAGTATTTCTGCAATTTAAGAAATCATCTTTAACAGGTATTCATAGGCCTATGGAAACAAGGTTTACACATTATTGTAATAGTAGATACGCCTATGCTTAATCAGCTCACAGACTTTGTACCTGAAGTGGCATAATTTCTTTTGTCAATACACAATAATTAGTATACCGACAAAGGATGTGTTACGTGTAGACAAACTGGACATGATGCAAAAAAATAAAATATATATTTATTGGGTGTGACCCAAATATAAAATTTCATGCACAAAAAATAAAAAAGACATTAGCCATGTTTGATGGCTAATCACATCATTACATTTGTTTGAGGGCAAAGTTAGTGAAGCGTGCTATAGCTGTCTGTTGGTCTCACCAATGGCTCACTAGACAAACCAATCATGCAACAGAAAACCTTAGTAGATGATATGCCTTTATATTGAGGTTATCTTGTTATAGAAGCTTCATGGCACGTCTTCTATACAATCCCGTAGTCGTAACCTTCGATAACAGTTACCATGTTGTTCCGACAGGCCGACGTTGTGCTTGAACTAGTTACGGGCACTGTGTGGGTGGGCGGAACAACAAAGAAACCTGTCGCAAGGGCCAGAGTTGTGCCCTGATGTCGACATCTGTTTTGGCGACATTGAACTCGAAACACCATCGAGTCGAATGGCTGCTGGAACAGAGGGCGGATCACTTATGGGAATGCCGCACGTGCTGTGAGGCCAGTTTTCTAATCAAGAATCAAGGCTATAGCTGTCATAATCACACTTTTCCTGTGTAGTTACGAATCTTTGTGTTAGGACTCCGAATGTTAGATATTTCTTGACCATCGACTGTATAATGACGGTGAGTTAAATTGGAAATTATCATTCTAACTATGCTACCAAAGCCAAACATGGACAGCTACAGCACAAGACAAACATAAACTAGTGACAGCTGAAATGGCATGCTTACGCAGAATCCTAGGAATATCGCTAAGAGACAGAGTGAGAAATGAGGACACTAGACAAAGAACCAGTACTGACCCAATCTTGGAGTATATTAAGAGACAACAGATCAAATGGTTTGCACACATCAATAGACTACCACAAGACAGCATACCACAGCAAGCTATGCTACACAGATACAGTGAAGGCAGACCTAGAGGTCGACCTCGAAAACGATGGATCACCGAAATAAAAGAGACGATAAATTCCACAATATACTCAGCACACATGAGGTCCGTCTCCAGATAACTCTTCTACCCTGACGCTGAAAGGCAATAAAGAGTTTAGCGAATAGATAGATTCTAACTCGACACATTCTAACCTTTACTGTAATTTTTACTGGCGGTGGACACAAAGTATACACAAAGTTACCAATGAAAATCAAGGAAACAGTAAACTGCGTCACTTTGGCAGGCTGAAACTCGATGTGCCAGCAGGATTGTATAAGTGGGCGACAGACACGGATAAATTATATCACGAGTTCGTGAATATAAACTGCTTAGCTAAGTGCCTGCTATCGCGTGCTCGTGTGTACGAGTGTATTGAGGTAGCCTGGTGTCACGCTAATGGCTCCAGATATTTAAAAGGATTTCAGGATTACAGTTCCAGATAACGACTATCCATGAATAAGGACGTTCAATAGAGTTAGTTGTCGCTCATTTCCACTACTTGCCATACACACTCTCACAGATACACTCACAGTTGCCATACCACCTTCGCACGCGCAAATTAGCCGAGATCTTCGACGATAAAGACCTCTTTACAGAAAGTAAACATGCTCTAAAAGACTGATGTTTTACTAATTCCGTGAACTTCGTTGATCGGCCTTGGATTTTTTATATGCTACTCCAAGTATATAAATATTAGCCAAAGAAAAAGCCAGACAATAACAACAACCGTCCGCCGAAGACGGATGTGTCGGGCCATTGGCGCAAATAAAACGGTGACACATCGCATTGCCATTCTCTGGACTATATCCTGCTGGAAATCTAATAGGGCAATTGTCCTACTGCAATAGAGATCCAGCAGGAGTTTGAGAATGAACGCTGAAGAAGAAGAAGAAGACAACATCCGTTACAAATGAAGTCTACGTTATTTTGACGACTTTTTTGGAGGTCGACTACGGATTAGAATGACATTGAAAAACATCCATTAGATTTAGTGTCTTACCGTCTACAGCATAAGACCTACTGGCTAATGGGAAATCAATCCTTCTTAATGACTCACTTGACTAGTCGCGTGATTTCATTGGTCACTGTAATTATACTTTGTGTGATAGCAAATGCCTATCAAAGGAATAGTCAAATGAGTCATTTTAGAAGGGTGGATTTCCTATTATTCAATAGGTCTTATATTTTAGAATGTCATGTTTGATGCACAGTAGCAGATACGTTTTCATTCATTAAGTATGGGTGTTTCGCCTTTAAAAAAAGGTTATTCGCTAGTTTGTGTGAGCAATTCCCTGATTTTCAAACAAAATGAGAATTGTATGACATTTTCGTTAAAAATTGAAGGATCGATATTACCAAAGTTTTGGATAAATTCGTAGTACTAAAAGTCCTGTTCTGATTTGCTAAGAGCCCTCTCCCTGAGTGGGGCATGAAGACCACAAAATACCCCCCCCTCCGTCCTTATATACGGACTTGGTTTGATGTGTGTGCAGATGACTGGAAAGTCAAACTTCAATTCAGAGAAAAAGTCGGTGACCGTGTGAACATAAATAAAGAAGGAATTGAGATTTAGGGAATACCTGTCTGACATTTCATCATTCGATAATCAGTAGTACGGACCACCTTTGGTGTCTCGAAATTCAAGTCACTATATTAAAATAAAGCTCTACTAACGATAGGGCTAGATATGCCCTTATGAAATGTTATGCATTGCAATATACTGCATTATATTTTCATAAAGCAATTTAGTATAAATATAGTTCATTTCTATGTTTAGATATGCTATTTTTCAAATAGTTGTTTTTCGTTCTCATTCCTCCAGTTCTTTATCGTTCGTTTCTAACACAGCACGTCACTGTTCGCAGCTGCAATAATATTGCCATTGTTTGTTTTTTACCTGTGATGTATATCATATTAATAATGACAGTTGAGTCTATTCAGTATGTTTTTAAGCTTTTAATTATATATTTTCTTGTCATTTTGTCTATGTTCCATGAATTGCATCATTTATATTTGTTTTTCTCCATTATTTTCTACTGATTTCTCCTCAGATTTCGTCTCTTTGAAATTGGCATAGGTGTTAAACTCTTGTCAAAGTCATACATATTTGCGGCAATCTGGTCATTTCTAGTTGGGATAAAAAAGTTATTTTTTCATAAACGATTGGTTACTGCTGTTGTTCTCTAAAGATGGCTTCAACTAGTTTTTAAAATGCCTTTTTGTATACCAATTTAAACAATTACATACGCACACAAACAAACACGTGAACATGAACACTAAAACTATACTATATAAAACGATTATCATACAATCACTATGCTACCAATGTCAAACATGGATACAAACAACAAAGGCGATATAAAACTTGTTACAACAGACCTGCCTTGTCCACGTAGAATTTTCTGAGTAGCAATAAAAGACAGAATTACAAAGGAAAGCATCAGAAAACTAACAAACACAATGTCAATCCTGGATTACATCAGAAGATAACAAATAAATTGGTTTACACATACTTCCAGAATATCATTAGAGAGTGTCCTGAAAAAGCATTGCTATACAGACACAATGGATACAAGGCCAGAGCAGACTATGCAAAATATTGGTTACAGAAATGAAACAATCAACGAAAACAAATACGTACAAAGATTTGTTCGTGACTATGTTTTTTTTCTACCTATTATATCACGTGTTCTGGTCTCGATTTAGGACTCCTGGTCGAAACTTCCAATTTGAGTTGTTTTTAGTTATTCGTCGATTGCCTATTGTCTGCCTCTATGTGGATGATGGTCAGAATATCTACACTTGCAGTTAAGCTTAGGGGTAGTGACTGGAATCTTTAGGTATCTATCCAAGGCCAGATTTGTCATATTGGCTGTGCTTAATCCATATTGGTTCATTATTTATTACTAAATCTGTATTATCCCGTGTTTAATCGATATCTGTTCATTATTTATTCCAACAGCTGTATTATCCCGTGTATTCACTTTACACCGATACCTTGCAGGTAATTCACGTTGACATAGTTCTCTGGGTCGGCAGTGATATGTGCCATGTAGTAAGTGTTATAATTGTCCAATCGCGTAGTATTACGTACCATGTTGCCGTGTTGATATCGATTGTAATATGAATCGCGGAACATAGTTCTGCTCTAGTGCTACTTGTTCCTGAATAAAATGCAAACATAGCACTACTATGACTCGCCAAACATGTTGTAAGATGCCCCTAAAGAGATGGTGGTGGAAGGAATTGAATGTCTCAATGCATTAAAGGTTATATTAACCTCGAAGCCTAACGGAAGTCAGATGTATCTGATAAAAACGCGTATATTTTCCAAATTTTAAACCAAAATCGTTGGGCTCATAATCTGCAAGAGTCTGATAACGGACGCACAGGAAACATTTGAATATTTTCTACACGCTCAACATTCAGTACATTAATATATTTCTAACCCATGTTCTCCCTGTCTTTCTTAGATTTTCTATTATGAGTCATAAGCATTTGTTTGTATTTTCCCATGCATCATTCACTTAATGTATTTACAAATAAAACCATCGTTACTTTATGGTATTTTGTTTTATAACTGCATAGTTTTTTGGTTCTATATGGTTCTACAGCATGGAGTTCATCATCAAACACTACACTACAAAACCTAGATAGAGTACATAACCAAGCACTTAGAATCATTACAGGCGCAATGAGATCCACACCAATCATAGAAATGCAGAATATCGAAGGGATGCAGTCATTGAAATAGCGTAGAGATACTAAAATTATAATTCATGGAGAAAAGTTTCTTTCCCACCATAGTCACCCAATGAAGGAAAGATTCCAGAATCTATCACAAGGACGGCTTAAAAGAAGCAGCTTCATACACCAGGCCAAGCGTGTACGTAGACAGGTATCGGATCTACCAGAGGTAACAATACCACTGACATCTCAACCAGAACACACCCCATGGGAAAAACGGACATGCCTACCAGTGACCATCCAAACAACAGTAGCAGGTGTGCATGGGGATGAACATCAGAATAATCTGCAGAAAAGAGTAGCAGCTCTAAGTTTCCTTGATGATGTTTACCCAAGTGATCTATGGACCAGAGTATATACAGATGGATCAGCACAGAATGCAGTAAAAAATGGAGGAAGTGGTGTATATGTAGAATACCCAGATGGCACCACTGATACCACTTGTATACCAACAGGGAATTACTGCAACAACTATGACTCTGAAGTCAAAGCTATTTATACAGCTGCAGAGAAACTGTTAACATTGGACAGGACCTCACACCCTATTGTAATACTTACAGATGCAAGGTCAGTACTAGAGGCATTACAATCCAATAAACTTCCAGAGTTAAAAGAGGTATTGTCCATAGTACAAAATAGGTGTAGAGTTATACTGCAATGGATTCCATCACACTGTGGAATAGCAGGAAATGAGAGAGCTGATCAACTCGCCAAGGAAGGTGCTAACATGCAGCAACCGGATGTACCAATCAGCTATCACCAAAAGAAATCCATGATAAAGGCACAGCGAAAGCCTAACTTACCTCCACGGGATGACTACCACCTACTTAACAGACAAGAACAGGTCATCATATTTCGACTGAGAACTGGACACAATAGACTAAACAGCCATATGTATACAAAATTTAAAATTGGCACAACAGCAAAGTGTAATTGTGAACAAGTCAACCAGACTTCAGAACATATCCTTCAAGAATGTGCAAACTATGACACATTAAGATGCACATACTGGCCTTCTGATACACCAATGAATGTAAAACTTTATGGTACAAAACAAGAAATGGAAAACACTGTCCAATTTATACAAGAAACAACACTGCAGATATAGACATTATTAGCGAACGAAAGAAGAAGAAGAAAACTTTATGGTATTTTGTTTTATAACTGCATAGTTTTTTCATGTTCCGCTATCACAAGTGTATACCAACTCCCGCTGTAAGTAATCTCTCGAGAGGAAAGCTATTATTCAGCGGAACATTGTTGGCACTGTTCTCATCTACACGACTTTCTCCATAGGATTATCGACTAATATATAGATTTGTTAAACGCTGGTTTTGCAAGCACAATTCTCTGCTTTACCATGACATCCCCGACTTTTAAAGGGTGCAATTATATTATCATTTCTTTATCTAAAAGTCCGTCAGCTTTTAGAGATCAGCCGACATAGAAAGGACATTGTCCTCTTCCTGTCTGCAAAATATAATCATTATTTTAGTTAAGTACAGTAGGGGTCAAGGCTGCAGACGCAAGTAATGATAGTGATGTTAGATAATACTGATAGTGTGTTTCTGGGATTAAGCCAAGAAGCTTGTCTGTTGAGAGCATATACTTACAACAGTGGGGAATATAATAAGATAAGGACTGGTTAAACGATGCGTTTAATCTCAGATCGATGGAAGAGGTCAAACAATGATCTGCATAACGTTGAGTTAGAAAACAGACGTATATATTGTGTTAAACCAATGGTTCTCAACTTTGGTTATATGATGTTCTTGAGGCCATAGAGAATTGCTGTGGGTCAGGGAAGAGAATTTTGTAGTTGAAAAATCTGACTAGAGAGGAAACAGTGAGGTAACTAATAGAATGATAAATAAATGACGTGCTACAAGATCGATAAACATTAAATTGTCGTTGGGGTGCGCAAAGACAACCAATGACCTTTTCTCGTACCAAGGAAGCAAAGAAGAGAAATTGACAACAGGAAAGGCACACAGGCAATAAAATGTCAAGAACCAATTCGATATAAATTGGTAGCATATCCTATCCAGGGCGTAGCTATCAAACCAGCATTTGTTGGCTGTGGTGATTTTCTAGGCAATATAAATACGTTCAGTAGGTTGCCATTGCTTTCTGAACGGTCCGGATGCACAATTGCCTGTGGTGAGGACCGAACTCGGTACCTTTGCCGTCACAGACGCGCCCTGTACCACTTCGCCACAGAGCCGGACAATTCGATATACAAACTATAAAATAATGACCATGTTTGATGTAAGAAAAGTCGTGGCACTTACTGAGAAGATACGAAATAAATCATGTAGTAAAAATCTGAGTGGGACTAGTATGAACAAACCTGTGACCTAGAGGAACAGGGTTGGACTAGTATGAACACAGGTGGGACCTGGTGGATCTAATCAGGATCAATGAACACACGTGGGGCCTGGTGGGCGGAGTGCGACTAGTATGAGCACACGTGGAACCTAGTGGATCTGTTGTACTAGTATGAACACACGTGGGATCTTTGGAAGGAGTGCGACTAGTATGAGCACACGTGGAACCTAGTGGAACTGTTGTACTAGTATGAACACACGTGGAACCTAGTGGAACTGTTGTACTAGTATGAGCACACGTGGAACCTAGTGGAACTGTTGTACTAGTATGAGCACACGTGGAACCTAGTGGAACTGTTGTACTAGTATGAGCACACGTGGAACCTAGTGGAACTGTTGTACTAGTATGAGCACACGTGGAACCTAGTGGAACTGTTGTACTAGTATGAACACACGTGGAATCTGGTGGAACAAAAAGATGACAATTCATGTGATTGTCTCCTGTGCTATATGTCTGGTTGTTCATGAAGAATTAACTGATGACACTTGGAGTGCGCTTTATTTACGCACCATGTAGGCGGTTCCATTATTGTATAATTACTTTATCTAGGAATCGTGGAACAGTATATTAATTACTGCCCTGGCCTCATAAACATAATATTAATTAATATTTTTGCCTCAAAAACAGAATATTAATTAGTGCACTGGCCTCACAAACAAATAGTATATTAATTAGTGACTTGGACTCGTACAGAAATAGTTTAATAATTAGTGGTTTAAATTCACACCGAAATAATATAATAATTAGTGGTTTAAACTCACACAGAAATAACAAATTATTTAGTGGCTTGGACTCACACAGAAATAATATATTAATTAGTGGTTTAAAATCACACAGAAATAATATATTAATTAGTGGTTTAATCTCACAAACAGTTAATGCTTTAAATTTATAGCACTGCTGATTAATGAATCCATCAGGAAGTTGAGTAAAATAGCTATAGTTGTTGGTAATAATGTGCAAGTGAATTTAGATGATTAGAATTAAGAGTAGTTTAGACCAGAAATATAAAACAAAAGGTCATTAGGCAATTGGAAGGCGAGCAAAGAACATTTTGTAAATCTCGTATGAGTAAGCTAAGTCCTACAATAACTTGGTCAAGCTTGTACACGATCGAACAGAAACTAGAATATGCTAAATTGTGTCTACTCTACTGCACTCTGTAGGGGCAGTCAAATGAATAACTACTTTGTTGTGAAAATATTGCTGTTCAAACTTTTGTATTTCCCGCCTGCAACATCTACTGCTAGTGTGTCTTATTTTGGGTAGTTTTTCACTTTACAGCTCTATTCACAAAAAGGTGTTGGAAATATTCACCGCGGTTTAGTTAGAAAAAGGAGATAAAATACTGAAACATTTGCATATAGCAGTGATATTCGAAAGTACAAGTAAATTGAGTTCTAACCATGATGTAAACTAAACGTTGCTGTTACTTAATTCAAATCAGTCCATGACACTATATGGACACCCGGTATTTCTTCAATAGTAACATAGATGCTTACATACTTTTCTGTAAAGTAGTTTTTGTTTATGTTAATTCCATTTTTTGTGTTTGATTTTATCCTGATAAAGACCTGTTGGTCGAAACATTGAGTCTATGATTTTTTCTATTTGTAAAACTGAAATTTACCATTTTTTTTACATTTTTCTTTCATTTTCACTTGAAATGTATAAAATAAACTCTATTTGTTCATTGTGCTTTTAATTGATCAGTCTAAATAGATGCTTTCACCAATATGATATATATATATGCCGGTCTTATAATCGTAAAGACAAGTATTGATATAAGTAACGTATTGAATATATCACTTTCAAGGGCACAATGTAAACTACAACCTACACGCCGTGGCGACTGCTAAAGCAAAGTAATATTTATTTCCACAGACTTTAAACCCTCACTTATTCCCTTAAGAACTTAAGCAAGAAAATATGCTGAACACAACTAGATTGTGTTCTCTAGAAAACATACACGAGTGTCATCTTCTCTGTTTCTTATTCAGAAATATTTATAACAGACATTTTATTTAATACAGCTCAACTTAAGGTAAAATTCAGGTTCTAGGCTGGAGAATTTTAACCTGCCTTCGTCCCTAGACACAGAAGTGATAAGATAGGGAAGCATGCTTTATTAAGACAGATTGGCATAGTTAATGCTTTGGAGAGAGATAGAGAGGGAGAGAGAGATAGAGAGGGAGAGAGAGAGAACATGTGAATAAAGACAAAGCTGAAAGAGCGTGTTATGTAAATGGGGACAAGAAAAAAAAACAACGACAGAGTAACGGTTATAATGATAGATCTGCGTGTAGATAAAAGGGTCTTCTCCATGAACATATAATACATGTATAATATGAATATATAATCAATATTTGTGGCAGAGAATTGTGAATCCTTCTTCTAGCTTTAGGACTAGGGGAATTAAGTGATGGTTAGTGCATGGGACGCCTAGTAAGATGATCCAAGGTTCAATTCCTAGCTCACCTGGAACTAATTTAAATCACCAGCGTCCCGTAGATTACACAGCTTAAGAAAATGGGTACCATATATTCTGGGAAAGTTAAGGTGGCAAGCGGGAAGCTGGCCACATATTTGGTCAATGAACAATACGGGCATAACACCGTATTTCCCTATATGTCTTATGCATGAATAAAGGAAACGTGACTTCTAGGTCTAATACCGCTATGAGCTTAGTTAAAGTGTGTGCTTAAACCTGACAAATTCATGGATAAGTTGTATCTTTTATATCTACTTCTAGATCTGAATAGTACATTAGGATGTTAGAAACTGCTCTGTAGATGGTGAAGATATTAGAAACTGCTCTGTAGATGGTGAAGATATTAGAAACTGCTCTGTTTATGGTGAAGATATTAGAAACTGCTCTGTTTATGGTGAAGTTATTAGAAACTGCTCTGTAGATGGTGAAGATATTAGAAACTGCTCTGTATATGGTGAAGATATTAGAAACTGCTCTGTAGATGGTGAAGATATTAGAAACTGCTCTGTATATGGTGAAGATATTAGAAACTGCTCTGTAGATGGTGAAGATATTAGAAACTGCTCTGTAGATGGTGAAGATATTAGAAACTGCTCTGTTTATGGTGAAGATATTAGAAACTGCTCTGTTTATGGTGAAGTTATTAGAAACTGCTCTGTAGATGGTGAAGATATTAGAAACTGCTCTGTATATGGTGAAGATATTAGAAACTGCTCTGTAGATGGTGAAGATATTAGAAACTGCTCTGTATATGGTGAAGATATTAGAAACTGCTCTGTAGATGGTGAAGATATTAGAAACTGCTCTGTAGATGGTGAAGATATTAGAAACTGCTCTGTAGATGGTGAATATATTAGAAACTGCTCTATAGAAGGTGGAAATGAACATAGATGGTCTTCAAAATGATCCTCGATACACTCAATGATTCTGGATGACTGTATGCAAATTGTACATGAAGGAATATGTACAAGTGCTTGAGAACATTAAAAGTGGTGAAATGTCACGTGTTTGTCTGGTGTGACGATGCGATGAGACATGATTCCTTTTTCAAAACTATCATGTGGAGTGAGGGATAGTCACTTTCCAAAACTATTATGTGAATTGAGGGTTAGTCCCTTTCCAAAACTGTCATGTGGAGTGAGGGATAGTTCCTTTCCAAAACTGTCAAGTGGAGTGAGGGATAACCGCTTTCGCAAACTGTCATGTGGAGTGAGGGATAGTCTCTTTTCAAAACTATCATGTGGAGTGAGGGATAGTCTCTTTCCAAAACTGTCATGTGGAGTGAGGGATAGTCTCTTTCCAAAACTATCATGTGGAGTGAGGGATAGTCTCATTCCACAACTATCATGTGGAGTGAGGGATAGTTCCTTTCCAAAACTGTCAAGTGGAGTGAGGGATAACCGCTTTCGCAAACTGTCATGTGGAGTGAGGGATAGTCTCTTTTCAAAACTATCATGTGGAGTGAGGGATAGTCTCTTTCCACAACTATCATGTGGAGTGAGGGATAGTCTCTTTCCACAACTATCATGTGGAGTGAGGGATAGTATTATTTCAAAACTATCATGTAGAGTGACGGATAGTCTCTTTCCAAAACTATCATGTGGAGTGAGGGATAGTTCCTTTCCAAAACTGTCAAGTGGAGTGAGGGATAGTCCCTTTCCATAAATATTATGTGGTGTGAGGGATAGTCCCTTTCCAAAACTATCATGTAGAGTGAGGGATAGTCTCTTTCCAAAACTATCATGTGGAGTGAGGGATAGTTAAGGTTAAAAGATAGTTAAGAGAAGAAGGAGAAGAAGACACAACACAAGGAAAGTATGATAGTGATAATGTGATAAGCTAGACATGATTAATATTCTCCACACTTGAAAAGTTTGACAGTTGATGACAGGGGGGGGGGGGGATTGGGTTTATGACAAAAGTTGGCGTCAACAGAACATCTTTTATACCCTAGCTCATATTGTGAGAATTTGAAAATATTATATAAAAATCTGAAAACGAATGCGTTTTTTTTCCTCAGGAATTCTACTTAATCTTTTTAATATAAATATAATTATGTTGTATATACATTATATTTCAGGTGGGTGAGTGGGAGTATTTCTGGACATAATTAATCGAATCGGGGAGGGTGGTAGCTATACTCGTAACAATATTTTACAAGTGGGGGTTGGGCGGGAAGTTGTCAAAAACGTGTTAACGTATTTGATAGTCTCCCTCCCCCCCCCCAAATTAGCTCTTTCATAGTTAATGATCAACTATCTTTCAAGATATTTAGAATGTTTATTTCTATTGCAGAAACTCATAAATCATTCATTCTCTCATTTCTGTTGTGTTTATTTCTATATTCTGTGTTATATTGAACATACAAAGTTATGGTAATCTCTGAATCATAGCGCAAGGTCACTAAAATGCTCAACATATGAGAAATTTAATTCAGAAATATCAATACGCATATGTGGAATGTCTCTATAGTGAATTCTATTATAGGAAATTTCCATATAAAGTAAGACTTTTCAAAATTCCTAATTATATTTATTCTATATTGTTTGTAATGTATATAGAAAATTTATGTTATTACATACATATTCTGTTGGTCAGGCTGGTATAACGGGATTCCACTGTATTAATCTCTGAATCACAGCGTGTCCACTAACAATACCAGATATATGAAAAATGGAATATATATATATATATCAATGCGTATGTTAGTCTTCATAAAATTTTAGTGTTACTACAAATGTTTTATAAATTTGCTGGAAGGTATGGCCGCAGATTTGATTGTGGTAATGGATAGGGGTTTCTCATTTTAAAATATAATAGACATCAATAAATCACCAGGTCGGTGGGGGATAACTAAACACTCTGAAGATTCGAAGGCTAGGGTCACACAGGGCACATTTAGTGATAAACGGATATAGGTAATACTAAAAAGAAGACTAACCATGCCGTTTTCGTATGACTTTAGATGATGTTTTAATGAGAGTGGGGGAATCCATAAAGAAAATGACGATGTATTTACCCTCTATTATTGCTTGTTTCCTAGTAGTAAATATATAATACAGAGTTCTTAAACAGAGTGGGATTGGGGGTGGTTGACCACCTCATCACACCATTTCCTCCCACTCCCCTACCTGTTATCAGCTTGTTTTTAAGTTAATACAATGTAAACGCTCTGAAAGAATATCCTCATTTACTATATATTGTAAAAAGAATACCTCTAGGTTTATTTGTTTAAGAAATATATTTTTTTCTTACGTTATTTATATTATTTCTGGACGTAAAAATAAAATTTGAGTTGGCAACCCTGACTGACAGCAGAACAGTTTCTTCTCTTACATTACATAAAATTTACAATATTTTTCAAACCATGACATAAACAAATATTTACTGAGAAAACCCACTCATAGTTTAAAATAAAAAGTCAAATAATAATAATAATAATATTAAGTAGCAAAGCATTGCAGCACAATAAAAGAAAGTTTGAAAGGGTTGAAATACCGGAGAGGTTGAATGTTAAGCTTTAAATCTATACCCGTAAAGGTTTGATTATACTGCCTATGGGTTTCCTCATAAGTAAATGATGTACCTTTCAACAAAGTGGTACTTCGCCTAGTGAGAATACCACTCAGAGCGAGTAACCATGACTGTCTGCGGTTATAGAAGACCTCTATACAGAATTATTTCGGACTTCATTCGGAGTTTTTTTTATTACTGTCGTATTTTTATTTTGTCACTTTTTATATACTTTTGTGAGATTTGGCTTTATTTGACATTCGACTCCAAGTATAAAAATAGTGACGACCGAAAACCACGGCATAATAAAAAACGTAACGAATGAAGTCCTAATTAATTCGGTACAGAGGTCTTCTAGCCTAGCGTACGGTCATGACTTAATTCTCTATCTTGGAGCGGTAATTCCCGAAGAATCTGGGAGAAAACTCACCTCACACTCTGTTCATGAAAGTTTAAACAAATTCACCTCATACTCTGTTCATGAAAGTTCAAACAAATTCACCTCATACACTGTTCATCAAAGTTCAACCAATTTCATCTCGTACTCTGTTCATCAAAGTTCAACCAAATACACCTCGTACTTTGTTCATCAAAGTTCAACCAAATTCATCTCGTTTTGTTCATCAAAGTTCAACCAAATTTACCTCGTACTCTGTTCATCAACCTTGTATTCTGTTCATCAAAGTTCAACCAAATCATGCTCATGATATTAGTCCTACTGTATTGCAACGCTGAACTTAACTGAACCGACTGACTAATTTAATTCATTGTTCATTGGTTCGTACATATTAGCCAATGAAAAGCAACAACTGCTAGCTAAACGATGATACCAGTCCACAAAACTAATTTTGGGAAGGATATGGATGAAATCAACTTGTTGAAACCACCTCAGATGATGTCATGTGGTTGATTTCGGTAACAATAAATGGTGGTAACTTAAATAATAGGCATGTGTGCAGTATTACTGCGATGTGCCATTCCGACTATTGCCATGATTATCAACACTCATATAGTTATAGTTTTCTCCTCCAGGCAATACAAATCACATCAATAGTAAATCAATAGATCATTTTATAGATAAATGAGCATGAGTTAATATCAAGAATGGAACTAATGATAGGAGTGGATCGTAGAAAACATCAAACAATGATTTCAAGAAGAGCACTGAGTCCACATAGAACAGGAACCATATTTTCCTTTATACCATGAGAAGCTGTGGGCATGTTGGGTGTGCGAAGAGAATAATCAACATACCTAACCTGAAACATCAATTGTTGGATCGGCCTTACAGAATGACTTATATGTTAGAGTAACGAAAAAGGAGAAGTGGGCTCGTTATTGGATGCTTGGTACAATTTATACTTGTTAAGGTACTCATTTGTCAATAGCTGACTAACATAGTGACTAAAACACTATCCTGATGCAAACACTGATTCGTTGTGCATGTCATTTGGTACGTAAGCTAGACCATCGCCTGCCAAAGATACTTCTCTATGGTGAGTTGTAGAAGGGTAAACAATCTTAAGGTGGTTTACTTCCTAGCAGTATAATGCCATTTTAATGTCATGGATCAAAGTGCACGAGCCCATGGACCACTGGATCAGCAACCAACTAACGATCTCAAGGTGGCCAAAAGAAAAGCTACAAGGCTTCGTTAAAGATTTCACTGAAAGCTTTTGAAATAGACCAGGATACATAGTAAGAAATTGCACAAAAAAAAGATGTAAATCGCGCTGTACGGTGAAAAAGTGCGTATCATCTTGTGAAAAGAGGAGAAATGCAGCAGCTCAAGAGCGGAGAGTAACTAGAAAGTCACGGATAGATCAAAATCCTCTACAGTGGTCATTCCATACCTGAAGTGTCCGTGGACATTTGCAGCTCGAATCTGGGATATTTGTTATCTATGAACTATTAGGCATGGACATAATTCTAACTGAATTTTCAATAGTGGATGTAACAAAATGGTTATCATCACTTGTGATGGTCGAACACATACAAAACATAATGGCAACATTATCAAAAGAAATTTCTTGGTTAGAGAATACATATTTTTGTCTAGAACACAATGGATTGCCAATTATTGAGCAACGTCTGCAAAAGAATAATGCAGTATATTTAATCAGTAATAAACACTGTTTAACTAATGTAGAATATTTGTTTTGTGTTTTAATGAAACTTTGCAAGTTATTTATTGTGATAATGTAGTATGGTTAAACATTGTAAATAAAACAAAAACAGCAATTAAAAAAGACTACAATGTAGTAAATTACATTATTTCGTAACGTCTGTGTTTGTCTTTATATTTATAAAGGATTGTGACCGAAACGTCAAATAGGTATATCTGTATTTTGCAGTAATAAACTAAATATTATGTACAATCCAAATAATGTTTATGTTTCAGCAACAAATTTTGTCGCACAAACGTTTTGTAATAGTTTATATATATATATATATATATATATATATATATATATATATATATATATATATATATATATATATATATATATATATATATATATATATATATATATATATATATATATAAACATCTTTGGCATCAGGTAGAATATCCTGAACATGATGTAACAGTCATTGCAGACTTTCGAATCATCTGTTGATCTTTAGCTAGCCTTCCTGCTTCTGTTACTGCCATGTGCTGGTGGTCTTTGATGTCTTGCGTTGATCTTTTTCTAGATCCACCTCCTGTTCGTCACCCTTGCGTCATATATATAAATAA